>MNCI01025588.1:1890365-1933884 GCA_015680685.1 Gnetum montanum
GGTAAGCGAATTTTATTAACTGTCTATTTTTTGTTGTTGTTATATGTCTGTTATCGATGTGAAATATAAGAGAAGCCTATGTGTAAAATGTAAGATAAGCCTACGTTGTATGGTACAGGTTTTTTATTCATGACAACAGGTTAGTCGGAAATGGAGATGTGTTATCATGGGCCGAAACGGCAATAATGGCAATTACGTCAACTAGTAACGTGCGCACTGGTGTTATAGGGTAGATTGGCTTTGACATGCGTGAGTACCCCACCTGCTATACTAGGTCTTTTGAGAATTGCTAGAGACTCGGGTGGCTGCACGATGACTGGACCTTAGATCCGCCCCTTACCATTGAGGACATGTAGAGGAACCTTCCGCCATTTCCCTTGCCATTTGGACCTGGTAAGGCTGTTGTATAGTCGATTATTGCGTAATATAGTTGTAAATTGTGAGCGTTGCGTAATAGTGTTTTAGTTTGACTTGTGTTTTACGCTGTTCAGTTAGGGAATCCCGAGAGATTACCCTTACAATTTCTGGCGGCGAGGCGAGCACCGTCCTTTTCCGCTACGGCGACATCAAGGACGCACAGCGCTGGCTCGGCTACTCGATGGCCCCAGTCACGGTGACCACCAAGATCCGAGTAGCAGGGCTAATGCATCTGTTTTTAGCTACAACTCCTGATGTCCCCGCCAGTGAAATGCTAACCCTGGTCAACTCCTTCAACGAAAAGGCAGAGCGTTTCTGCACGCGCGTACATAATGTACGTGTAAGCTTTAACATTGACGCTCAGCTCTTCGCGGATCTATTTGGCATCCCCTTGGACAGCCTTCCCGTAAGTGAGAAGGCGAAGAGGAGACTTGACTTCCAGGAGTGGCTGAAGCAGTGGGTAAGGGTCCCAAAGGAGACTAAAGGGTTTCCTTACGAAAGATTCCAGATGGGCGTTGCCAAGACACTTTATCCCCTTTTTTCGGCCTGGACTTTCCCCAAAACTCTCTCGCAAGGGAAGTTCTTTTCTGTAGAATAGACCCGTATTATGCGGGAGGTTCTGGAAGAGGGGACCCAATTCAATTGGGTAAGCTATTTTGCTAAGGGGCTACGCAACGAGATGATCAAGCTTCGCAAGAAGCTTGAGTCTCATTTTAATGTGCATTACGTCCTCTTCATAGCTTGCCTCCGGTAGTTTGCTGAGTTTCTGGTCATCCAAAGGAATGGGGTCTGGGTGCAGTAAGACCGAGACTAGCTGTCCAGACCTTGGATTACCCACATCCTCAGCACTACCCATGGGCAGGATCTACCGGAAGGGATCGGGGAGTCATTGTCTATAACGACCAAGGGTTTGGCGGCGCCCCAAGTGCGAGGCCTCGACAGCGTAGGCGAGATAATGCCTACTTACACCGGCGATGCCTTGCGAGGGAAACACTTGGTAGAAGAAATTGTAGAACGTGCAGCTCGGCGTAAAAGGCTCCGTATAGCAGAGGCCCCTGGGAGTGATGCAGGTCGAACTGTGGCGGTCAAAGTTCAGCGGAGTAAGCCTTCGCCTGGTAAGCGTGAAGGAATTGTATTATGCAATGTTTGTTTAGATGGTTTGGAATGATATACTAAGGTGTTGTGATATGACCAATGAGAATTATAGAGGAACTGACCCCTGAGATAGGGGCAGTAATACTAAGTCGTGGGGAGGGGGCCTCAATTTTGGAAGAAGAGGCCCCAGCTGTTAGCGTGAGCCGTGCACAGGCTCTGGTGCGTGAGGAGGCCCCAGCTGCTAGCGGGAGCCATGCACAGAATTGGGTACATGAGGCAGCCCTGGCTACTGGAACCAGCAACGCACAGACTCAAGTGCGTGAAGAGGTAAAGGAGGCGAAAGATGTTGGCGAAGTTGCCACTGTCACCGGTAGAGGTAATGAGTGTGTTAGCGAGTTTGCAGGATTCTATTAATAGATGGAGTTTCTAACTGGATTACACTACAGGGGAAGAGGATGTATCCACGTCTGTCATTGTGAGTAGAGCGTGGAGAGACTTCCCTGACAAATTTACCTTCATGGAAGGCATTGTCAGTGACATGATCGAGCGCCTAGAGCACGTCGAACCTGGAGCTGGTACGTTATGGTCGTTGTAAGTTTGTGATATACATAGTGGCAATGTGTCATTAACATTTGATGGTTGTTTCTATTAGGAGCTTGCCTCCGATAGGATCCCACGGAGCCCATTGAGTTGGACACAGTGGAGCCACCATCCGATGAAGCAGTCGTGCCACGTCACATTTATGAGGAAATGCATAAATGTGCATTACGCTCGATACGCTCCTTATGGGAAAGTAGGGGCGTAAATGAAAATCTATGGAAAAGGCTGTAGAGGTCAGAGCAGAGGGTTGAGTCTCTGACCAAAGAGGTCGGAGACTTAAGATCACGGTGCGACTTCCTACAGGCGCGAGTGACAGGGCATGAAGACTGGCGTACCGCTGTTGTCGATTACTCCCGTTATTGGACCGCCATCAAAAACAGCGTACAGACCAGTCGGGCATTGGTAGAGCAGCGGATGTAGATAGAACTCCTAGCTCAGAAAAGCCAGGATTGGAGGGACTATTGTGCAAGCGTGCAAGAGTGGGGGCAGAAGGAGAAGGACCACAAACATCTGTATAAACGAGAAAGCATCGCTTATCGGAAACTCTACCACGATTCTGCCGTCAGGGCCCAATCCTTGGAAGTCTTCCTAGACGTCATCAGAGCTTCCGAAGCCTTAGAGAAGTTCGAAGAGCAAGTGACTGTAAGTGCGTCCCCGGAAAGGGAGATGACTCTCCCTGGGGGTTAGGCTACAATCCCTACTTTCTTCCCGGACCCACCCCGCTAGAGTAGCGTGGAGAAAGGGAAAGTGAAGGCCGGAGCTGCCTTGGGAGAGGATGTGTGGCCAGATCTAACGGAGGAAGAGATTATGAAGCGCCTGTGGGCTGGCCTGGACAAGCTTCCCTTTGCTGCGGAAGCAGGGCCGTCGCAAGTAAGTTTATGCATGACTTAGTTTGCATTTTCTAATTATGATGTTAAGTCTTGTGTAGCTAATTTGCTTACTGTATTTAAGTACCAACTGAGGATAGGGAAGGCGAACAAGCTGAGGATCCAGTAGAGGAAGCAACAGAAGCAGAGGAAGAGGAAGAACGCAGCGATGAAGAGCGTCCTCCCGTGGAGCCGGTGCCGGAACAAGGACCTCATGAAGAGGAAATTCTTCATGAAAGAATAATTCCTAGAGACGACGACCCACTGGAGGATGATCCACTAGGGCTGGATCCAGATTTAAGAGATACTGGTGATAGCGGCAGTAGAGGAAATGCGTAATTGTGGTTTACGCATAGTTTTCTTGATGGTGAAGTGAAGTATTGTTTTATGAATGACTGAAAAGATGCATTATAAGACCTGGTGGATGTTTCAAATGTCAATTATTTTGTCTTTTTTTTTTGCTTTTGTGTTTTGACCTATAAAGCATGAGCATAATTGTTAAGAATTTCACCTAAGTTATAATGATAGAATGTAATTGCTAGTTTAAGGCCATCGTGGGCCGTCATACGATTCTACGAAAACCAGAAACTAGTTTAAGGCCATTGCGGGCCTGATGCGTAATGTAGAGAAAGCGTAAATGATGATAATGCATAATTCTGGGTAACTAGTTTAAGGCCGTTGCGGGCCATGGCGTAATACGCGTAAATGATAATGGTGTACAATTCTGTGTCACTAGTTTAAGGCCGTTGGAGGCCATAACTAGCGTAGATGACAGTAGTACATAATCTTGCGTAATTATGATAAAACGATGTGAAAGCGTAAATAGCACGAGCACAGTAAACCAAATAGCATAAGTAATGACAAGCGTAAACACCGAAAGCGAATGTAGCGTAAAAATGTATGAAACAAAAGAAATGGCTAAGTACAAGGCGCGATAACTTGCCAAAACATGATAACGTACGCAAAGACCATCGTTCAACCATTAATGCGCAATTGTTTCTTAATGGCCTTTACGTTAAGCATTGCGTAAGGGCAAGGAGACTTATGGTTTGACTCCTCTACGCTGCCATCCGGAAAAGGCAAGTCGGCCCAAGCTAGACCGTCATCATTGCTGTCGGTTTGTTGAGGGATTTGGAGATGGGTTTGATCATCAGTCATTTCTATCTCTGAACCCCGTTCTTCTTCAATGTTATTGACAGTCGTGGGGGTGACTTCGTCACCGCGTATCACAACCTTCCCTCCGGCATAGGGAAGGTGTATCTCTTGGTGTATCGGTGACGAAACCGCCCTCAGCTAGGCTAACCATGACCTCCCCAAGATCAGGTTGAACCCTGGCATCTCCTCGATGACTAAGAAAGTGACCTCTGTTGGGAATTAATCCCCCACCACAAACTCAATACGCATTGTCCCTTTAACTTGAACCCGTGCCTCATTGAACGATTTTACACAAGTCGTCGTCGTGGGCGTGATCTGGTCGACTAGACCCAACCTATCCACGATGGAATACGGAATGATGTTGGTAGTTGCGCCATCGTCTACGTGCACTCTCCGGATTCGGTATTGACCGACCCGGATGGTGATAAACATAGGTTCAGTTGTGACCTGACCTTTCCTAGGATCGTCTTTGATAGACTCGTCGTGGAAGGTCAGTGAGGTAGGCGTAGGTTGCTCAGCTTCGGAAGGAAACATGATAGCATGTATCGCTTCCTCCTCCGCTGGCAAGCTTTCATCCACTGATATGGATGTCAGCATGCGAACCATAGCCTCACGGTGCTCTCGAGATGTCATAAGTAGGTCATAAAGGCTCAAGGTTGTGTTTTTTTGTTTGAGAGCGTGTTTAACTTGTGTAAATGCGTCGAGGAGGTCCTTCTCTTGGCTAGGTTGTTTATCCCCCTTGTCCTCTTCCATTCGGCCCAAGAGATGAATCTCCTGAGGTAGAGTGGTGTCAGTTGGGGGGCTGTTCTTTTTCTTGCCAAGAGAAGGCAGTTGCGTTTCCGCACCTTTATCCTGCCCCTAAGGTACATGCAAAGGCACATAGGCCAGGGGCCTAGGCTTAGGGAAGCCGAGCGTAGAATGGTCTTTCGTTACGTTAACTGATGTGTTCTCTCCCTTTCGTTTGGGAGGTGATGGTGGACTCTTTTGGTTGGAGGTCTGCCCCTGCGTGAGAGGAGCAGCCTGTGGTTTTGGTGCCCTGATAATGAAGGGCACCTTAGGCGTGGACGCGGACGAGGCCGCGGCTTGACTGTCGTTGCGTGACTGAGGGTGTATCTGAGAAGGTGCCCGTATAATGAAGGGCGGCCTTGAGACCCCAGTGGCTGTCGATGAAATGGTTGGCCCCCTTTGTGAGTTGGCAGGGACACGCAAAACAAAAGGTTATTTTAGCGGTTCCCTCCTCTCACTGTCCGTACTTACCACAGTGATTGTATAAGGATCATCGTTTGCGTTCAACAGGTCCTTATACACGTGCAATGTTTGGTTTTCTGGACGCGTCAGGTTGCTGCTGTCTAACTTGAGTGAACCATCGTCCAGCATACGTTGAATGTCACCTTTTAATGCCTAGCAATAATCCGTATCATGACCACACAGCTGGTGGTAGTCACAGAAACGGTCTAGCCTGAAAGATCTCAGAACTGGTGGTTCGTTAGGTAAGGCTAAAGAAGGGTTCTTCAGCAGTTCACAATGACATCTGTGATGTTTCAGAGCTTCCTCGGACACCTTCTTAGGTTGAATGTGCCCTACCCCTAATAGTTGTTTCAACAGTTCGGAATGCTTTACAGGTAATGCCATGTATTTTGAGTGATCCTTATGCTGAAAGTTTGGCTTAGGCTGGGGGGGCCCTTCAAGGGCAGTTGTGTCTTGGTTGGTGCCAGCACCAACTGTGGTTTCAGGAGGCGCCATGGGTGCCTTCTTGTTCTTAGTCTTTTTACCTTCAGTCATCACAGCTATTGTCGTTGTCGCTGCTTTACCTTTGTCTTTGTTCTTGTTGTGTGTGTTCCTGTAGGCGACATACGCCGGGTCCTTGCTGGCCTCCGCAACATCTTGGATGCTTCTAGTTTGAGCGAAGGCCTGGTGTAGAGAGTTGGGGGAAAGATAATACAGCTTTAACTTAATAAAGTCGTTGACTGCTCCCTTGAATATAGCCAGCAGATGTGAGTCCACGATCGGCTCGCGGATCTCATTCAAGGTAGCATTCCAACATTGTATGAACTTTTGGATGGGCTCGAGCAGGTCTTGTTTCATCCCCATGAGTTGATCCAATGTGACTTCTAGTTTCATGTTGTATTTTAAGCGGGTCACAAATTGGGTCAGCAGCTCTTCCAGGGTTGAGATGGAAGAGCGTGGGAGGGCTCGGTACCAATCCAAAGCTTTCCCTATTAGGGACATTGCAAAGACTCGGATGATGGTGTGTGGCCACTGTTGCAACAACAAGGACTCAGACCTAAATGTGACCAAGTGAGCGTTGGGATCTCCCTCCCCATTGTACTTGGTAAAATGAGGCAGAGACATCCCTGGCGGCAATGACAGCATAGGGACCGCTGGACTAATCGGATCATCCTGGTAAAAGTCCATGATCTGAATAGTATCAGAACCAGCGGCTTTAAGGCGTCGAACCTCCTCGGTGAGAGTCTGTATAAGTTGATAGGCCTGGTCCAGACCTGTTGACTGAGGTGTCTGTGCAGAAGGCATAAGAGGTTGGACTGGGAGGGCAGCGCCAGGGAATGGAAACGAAGGAAGAGGTTGGCTGGCTGCTTGTGGGGTGGGGATCCCAGCAGGCAGGGGAGCCTATGAAGACCACCACCTACTGGTTTGTGAAGAGGGGTTAGCCGTCGCCTCCTGCGTGAGATAAGGATGAGGATACTGCAGTACCACCTGTGGAACATGCGTTGCGGGTGCAACCGGGGGTTGCACGCCATACACCACAGATTGGGTATGTTGCGCCGCCGGGTTGGCCCACTGACCTGCGGCAGGCTGTTGGGCGTAAGTTTGTGGCTGAATGGCTGTGGTAATCTGTTGAGTTGGAGGAGGCAGAAGCAACAAGGTCTGCGCCGAGCATGTTGTGGATATGTTGTGAAGTTGTATCTGAGGGATAAAATGGGACGCGGTGGTCACCGGGACCACCATTGGGATGCTAAGTACCCGCGGTGACGAAACCGCCCCCATGTTATTATGAGGTATTTGTACTTGCAGTCCAGATGGCTGCGTGGTGGCCTGCGGAAGGACAGGAATGTGCATCTGCATGGTCATGGCTGGGTCAAGAGGAGCAGCCTCTCCGTTGAAAGGAAACAAGGGATTTATGTACGTTTGGGGGCTCAGAGTATGGAACGAATGTTCCGAATGGGCTGCCAATTCATCCTCTTCCTCTTCCCCATGCTAGGGCTCCAATGTAGCCCATGAAGCCTGGCCTTTGGCCATGACCCACTGTGTTATAAGTTCATGTTGATGTTCGGTCAATGGAATAATGTCGTAAGCTATTGGTTTGAAATCATGGCCCCCTCGGTGGACCACCTCAAAGTTTCGTTTCGCTTCGACTTCGGCTCGGCTAAGAGCCAGCTTCGCCCGGATCTTAACACATATAAAGTTGTATTCTTCAGGGGTTATGACCGTGAAGACGGGCTCTTTTCCCTGAAGTCTCAATGAATGGCGTGATGGTCCTTGAGATCCTGCTGCGCCAGGAGCTGGTCTTGTGACTGCAATAGGGTTCATAGATGCGGCACCCAAATCAGCAGGGGCCATGGCGGTTGTGGTCGTGTAAAAGAAATCCATTGAGCAATGAGATTAACGATAACTGGTAATCAGATCTAAGAAATGGCTGGCAACAAAAGCACGAATAGGATTTCTACCCTGTTGGATTCCAAAGAAATCGTCCTTGCGACCGATCTACACCACACGATTTGCCGTAAACTTCCTTAGAGGTATTACGTCTACGGTTTGGGGTATGGATCGCTAACAGGGCTACCTGAAATATTTGGATCGGAGACTAGGCCCTCCTTCTAGCGCCAGAAAACTGTAATGACGGAAAACGTCGGCAGCTGGAAAATACCGAACAAATTCCGTGTACACAGTTTTAACCACGGATTCGTGCGAGGGCTATGCTAGAAAAACGAATTCGCGGCGCCCTGAATGGTCTTTTCGATCAGACAGGGACTTACTAGTCAGTAAACTGATGGAGATAACGAATATCTCGTGGAACGATCTGATTCGAGGAATCGCAAAATGAGGAGAAAAATGACGTAGATGAATTGTAACGATGATAACGCTAAACACGATAAGAGGAGGCCAACACAAGAGAAACGCGCGGTTTCAAGCTCTGCGCTTTGACTTAAAAGATGTATATTTTGTATATCGCGTTACAATGGGGAGACCCCGATTACTTGACGTAAAGTAGGCACAAAACAACAAGAAAATTGTCCAAACAGAGATCCGATCTACCTCGTGGGCCAAAGTTGGGATGCAAGGAAGGTCAAGCTCTGACGTCTATCGATCAACTGTTTCTAACCAATAGAGCCTTCGAACCGTGCAAGGTGATCCCACAATCTTGGATCTGCTTCTTTTGCCTTAGGTAGTTTCTGTTTAGGACCGCCAATGGTCGCTGATGGAGAAAACTGTGTCTTCTCCAAGAACGATTACTCTTGTTGCCGATGCTCAAAGCGAACTGTGCTCTGTCTCTGCTGTAAGGTGATGCTGTCAACAATTGCCAAAGTGCTACTCTCTGTATCTCTGCTCAAAAGTGATAAGTGCTCCAGTGCTCAGAAAAATGCCTCTGCTTCTTTGATTTGCCCCCCCTTGTATCTTTGTTAATTGGGGTATTTATAGGCTGTGACGTCCTGTGGAAAGGGCACAACCCTGATGACGTGTGTCCCGAATGTTTCGGGTACTGTTAGCTTGACCATTTTTGTGTCAAACTTCATGACTACGCATAATACGCTTATTTATGTATTGTGCGTGTAAAGAATAGATGCACGTCGGGCATGTTTCAACTGTCTTTGTGTTATATTACGCTCATTCATGCTGCGTTGCGTGCATGAGCATAACGTAATATGGAAACAATGGAGTCAAGCTATTTTACGCTTGCTTACGCAGCTGTGCGTAATGAAGCGTAAACGATGTCTAACATGGCGGTGCAATACGCTGTGATACGCTACATTGCGTGATGAGCGTATGATGAGCAATCACACTTTCTTAGACTTTGCCTTTGACTGTTTTGGAGCTCATTACGCTACCGTGCGTAACAGAGCATAAACCTGGCCTTGAACAAAAGACTTAGCAAAATATACAAGAAGTCACATATTACGCTGCTCAAGCTTCTCCCTATGCCGAAGTAACTAGCCTTCTGATGCCGAACTATGTTTAAACAGAATCACGCTAAGCGCCATTACGCTACGTCACATGGTATAACGTAAACAGAGAAAACATAGTAAGATTAGGAATCTGCACAAGAAGTTGAGGACTTGATGCTACGCGTCTCTTGGTGTTGCTCTGTCTTATTCTCCCTTCTGGAATTTTGACATGCGCCCTTGCCTGAATTGTGAATCTTTGTCTGAGGCCGACTGGCAATTTTCACGGTGTTTTAGGGGTTGCACCTCAATAGATACCAATAGGACCCAATCTACAACTTCCAAGATGATTTGGCTTAGAAAACAAAATCGACATGATGAAATAGAGAAAAATTTTCTTTTATTAAGAAAATTCTCAAAATGCATAGAAAATACATTAAGATGAGGAGCCAAGCTAAACTCACAACTATTCTAAGAATCTTAGAGGCCATGCTTATTCCCTCTCAATCCTCAATTGGTTACAATGGAGCCTAAGCTCAAGACAAGATACTTATAAAATCTTCTTCTCACCTCTCTCAAATGATTTCCCTTGCCTCTCAATTTCCTTGCATAAGCTCTCTTCCTGCACAAGCTTTCTTTCCTCAAGATATCTCTCTATTTTGCCCTTGGTTAGGGTTTTTCAGCAACAATGGTAAATTACATCAATATTTATAAGAAAATGGAAGATAAGAAACATTTCCTCAACTCAAGTTGAGATTTTTTCAGATGTTTTCCAAGTCTTCTCACCTTCTCCTTAGCTATTTTCATCTTACTTTGTCTATTTACTGAATTGGAACAAGTGTTTTTGGAAGTTTCCCTATCCATACAGGTCATCTCTAAAATTGCCAAGACATCTCTTATAAAAACTCAACTCTTAACCAAGACATCTATTGATTTTTTGAGACATCTCATTTGGGATTAAGAGGTATCATGCATAGTGGAGATGTCTCAAGTTCTGGTGAGATGTGTTACCTGCTAGAGCTAAACACAAGGATGCTTGGTTTGAGGTTTTGAACCTTCAAATGCCTCCAAACAAGACTCCATAGATTTTGGAACCCTCTACACTCATCAAAATGAGCCCAAAATGTCCTAAAACCTACCAAATATACATGTAGGATAGAATAAGAAAATTAGAAGAGGTGTCCCTACACTAGCTCTCCCACCCTTAAAAATGTCATGCTTCATGACCTTTCATAAGTTGGAAAGCATGATGCCCCCATGACTTAAGGCCATCACAACAATCATGACTTAATGCGTTATAGACATGATAATGAATATGATTGGATGTCTTGTTTTTAAGCTCCTATGCTCATGGGGACTTTTCCTCATGTTCCACCATTCTTCCTTCATCTAAGCATCTTCTTGGAATGCTTCCTTTGCATTCCCATAATGACTCAAAACTAAACAAAAGTTACAAGAATCTTGAAAAATAACCATTATCATAAATCCATGGAGTAGGCCTCCTTGTCCTATTTTGAAATAGCAATGACATTTTTTGACTTTCTACCAACTATTCTTCCTCATTCTTACAACATCTCTTTACCGCTACAAATTTCAATTCAACACTTACATAAGTACTCAAAATCATCAACCAACACACCACTATCATCAACATCCAAGCAAAATACACCTTCTTTTCATTCATATGAGACTCCATGCATTGAATAATATCATGTATATAAAATGCATTCTCTTTAGCATCAAAGAAAATTTCATCATCACAAATAGCATTCACCCTTACGATCTTCTTATAACTAGGAAGTGTCAATGAACAATTTAAATTACCAAGCTCAATTTCAATAATAGTGGACAACAACCTAAACTTATGATTGTCTTTCCTTATAGTCCAACTATTATTTTCACCATTAAAGTTAGCCTTATTATCATAATTCCAAGGTCTACCAAATATGAGATTTGAATAATTAATAGGTAACACATCATAAATAATTTGATCATGTAAATTCCAATGGAATAATCAATAATGAATTATTACTTAACTTGCTTATAATGATTCTTCATTAACCAATGCACTTTACATGGATTAAGGTAAGGAATTATAGCTAATAATAATGACTTGATGACCTTGTTAGAACTCACATTTTCTTGTGCCTCATTATCAATGAGCACACTCAATGAATGATCCTTGACATCACAATGAATTCTAAATAAACTCTTCCTCATAACATCCTCATTGGAACTAACATGTCCAATAAAAGTACAACTATTCAATTCACTTTGGTTAATAATGTTCAAAGTATCATGTTCACATACCTTCTTTGAAGATTTAGGTGCTTCCTCTTACATAGTTTGAGTTTTGTTACACTTAAATGTATTATTTTTTAGCTTTGTGCATTTCCATTATTTATGACCCAATTCATCACAATTATAACATATATCCTTATCATGATCTTTACCTATTGGAAACCATTCCCTTATTTTTCCCCCCCTAGGAAAATTAGACTCTCCTTCTTTGGCTCATCTTCACCATCCTTCTTGAATGATTTCTTTGACTTATGCATGGTGTCCTTCTCATTCCTTTCTTGTGATATTTTTCCTTCTTTAAGTCAAACTTGGTGATTTTTATTTTAGCTTTGAAAGCAAGATCACAGGCTTCATCAAAAGTATTAGGCTCATAGAATGCTAATTCTTGCTAATATTACATCCTTATCCACTAATGAAGTTAGAAGCTTGCTCATATTTAGTCCAATGAACATTAGTAGTTTCTATGACTTTAAGAAATTCAACACAAAAATATTTTACCTCTTGATATCCTTGTCTAAGAAATTTTAGCTTCTTTATGGCTTCATGGTGGAAGGATTTCTTCTTAAATTTTTGTTTTAGCATGAAATCGATAAGTTGCCAACTCTCAATAGGTCTTCCATGTTCTTCAAGGTATTTCAAACATTCATTTTCCCACCATTTAGCTACCAATCCTTCAAGTTTGCTCTCAGTAACATGAATCATTATCTCACTAGAAAGTTGCTCAATAAGAAAATACTTATTCATAGTTCTAAGCTAAGAAAGAAAGAAATATGTACCTTCAACACTTTAAATACGGGAATATCCACATAAGGAACTCTTAAAGCACTTCTTAACATCTTTACAAATATTTCATCATCATTTTCCTCATTATTAAAAAGAAAATTTGTCTCATACATTTGAGTTCTAGTCTCTTCTCAATTTTGAGTTCTTTGATAATGTCTTCCTATTGATCCTTGTAGTGGTGCAAAAAGGATTCTCATCTTTAATCTTCTCTTCACTTCTTTTTGAAGTTTCTCCAAAATCTTGGTGTTTGAAGATCCTTACTTTGGGAAGAACTTATTGCATTCCTACCACAAAAGTCTTAAAGGAGTATTTAAGCTCTTGAATCTCTTGTTCAAGATCTTGATTAGTCTTCTTCTTAGGAGCCATACCTTTCTCCCAACCTCTTGCAGATGTATGGATTCTTGTAAACTTTCATTGATGTGTGGATTCTTGTAAACCTTTGCTATGGTACTAATTTGGTGTAGGGGTTGCACCTCAATAGATCCCAATAGGACCCAATCCATAAATTCCAAGCAGATCTAGCTTAGAAAACAAAATCAAGATAATGAAAAAGAGAAAAATTTCCCTTTTATTAAGAAAATTCTCAAAATACATAGAAAATACATTAAGATGAGGATCCAAGCTCAACTTATAAATCTTCCAAGGATCTTAGAGGTCATACTTGTTCCCTCTTAATCCTCAATTTCTCATAATGGAGGCCAAGCTCAAGATAAGATACTTATAAGAGATTCTCATAACCTCTATTAAGTGTTGTTACTTGCCTTTCACTCAATTTTCTTTCACAATATCTTCTCCTGCACCAGATCTCCTCCCTCAAGAACTCTCTTTATTTTACTCTTGGTCAAGGTTAGGAACCAACAATGATGAATTACATGAATATTTATAACAACTAGAAGACAAGATATCTAGAAACCTTTCCTCAACTCAACTTGAGATTATTTAGATGTTTTCAAGTTTTCTGACCTTTTTTCCAACTATTTCCATCTTTCTTTGGTTTTTTCCTAGATTAAAACAACTATTTTTGAAATTTTCCCTGGCTGTACGAGTCATCTTTGACCTTGCCAAAATGTCTCTTGCAAAAATGTAGTTCTGAGACAAGATGTTTGCTAATTTTTTGAGACATCTCTTTTGGGCCTAAGATGTCTCAAGCATAGTGGATACATCTCATTTGAGACATATCAAGTTATGGTGAGATTTCTCATTTGCTAGGGCTAAATACAAAGATGCTTGTTTTGAGATTTGGAACCTTTGGATGCCTTTAAACAAGTTCCCATAGATCATGGAATCTCTTAAACTCATCAAAATGAGTTCAAAACACCCTGAAACGTGCCAAAACATACATGTAGGGTAGAACAAGGGAACTCGAAGAGGTGTTCCTTCATCAAATAGACAAAAGTAAATAATTGAACCTAATAAAAAAAGTTAAATGCATGGCTACAAAAGTAAAGAATAACATGCAGTGAGAGTAAAGGAAGTTAACTACAAAGTTGTTTCCAAGTTGTACGCAAATTTCGAAATGTATTATACATGACCTTATACTCCCTAGTTTCCTCATCTATTAAGGAAAAAGGTAACTAATCCCACACGTTATCAAGAGAAGAATGATAGACTTCTTGAACACCACTAGATTTAGGCATTATATTAGGCTTACCACTAGCCTTTAAGTTATTATTACTTCTAGTTTTTATATTATAATACTATCCACTCTTTTTCAAGATTGATGTTGTTAATTGAAAGATGGATTGTATGGATACTATGGACAATAACTTCACCACCTTCATAAGAGATAGATTTCTTGATAAATAGGTGATGAATTTGCATGTAGCTTGGCCAACCATGCTCTCCCTAGAATCAGGTTAAACTAGGTGTTTTTTCAACTACTAAGAAGTTATTAGACCTATGGAATTGTTCTCTACAAAATCTAATAATATTGATCCTTGTAATGTTACTTGTGATTCATTGAAGGATTCAAGGACAGAGGTGGTAGTTTCTTATTTGCTATCTACTAGACCTAAACATTCAATAATAGGGAATGGGATGACATTAGTTGCAACCTTGTCATCAACATGTATCCTATGTACTTTGTATTAGCACATGCATATGGTTATGAAGAGAGGAGCACACAATACTTCTCCATTTTGAATATCAACCTTGATCTCACTATCTTGAAAGATGAGTTTTGTTTCTTCTATAGCTTTATTATCAAGGTTTGGTGTAATGATAGAGTGGATGGCTTACTCTTTCATAGGGATGTCTTAACTTATAGTTCGGAAGATAAAAGTTTGAGAAGTTATGACCAGGTCATATAAGTTTAGTGATGTATTCTTTTATTTTAGGAATTATTTGACCTGTTTCACAACTGTGAGAAAGTCTTTATCATTAGCTTGTGCCTTATTTCTCTTAGCAACTTTTACCTTCTCTAACGTAACCATAATCTTTAGTTCATGTTTTAGCATGGGCTACTTAAGTTTTTTGTTGTTTTCTATTTTAGTAGCCTTTCTTTCTTGACTTGATGTTGAAGGCTTAGGTAGTGTATTCATCAATATAGCTAATATGGATGTGGGCTTAGGAAAATTCACCTACTTTTATTTTTCCTTGTAATACTTATACTCAATTTTGGATGAGGATTTGGTCTCACTGAGCTTCTTATGAGCTCATGATGAAGGACTTTGGTTAGTCGTTGTGGATGAAGTAGACATGTTAGCTAAAATAGGAAAAGCTTGCTTAGCTATGATAGTGTTATTTGAGGATGTTCAAGTAGTAGAGGGTTCTTTAGTAGTTGTAGAGATCACCATTATTTTTTGGGAATGTGTGGTGATTGTTAAAGAAATCCTTATGATGAAAGATTATTTAGGAACTAAAGGTGGTATTCTAATGACGAAAGGTTTCCTAGGCTTCGATGGTGATGCCTGGGATTCAAACTAGTTGGTAGAAGATATTGATATCATGAATGGTTTCTTAGGTATACAAGACTTACTTATTTTAGTAAACATTGTATTATGTATGGATCATTACTAGCATTGAGTGGATCTTTGAACATTTGCATACCTAGGTTTTGGTCTCTAATAGGATTGGAATCATCTAATACTAGTTCTCCACTATGAATCATCTTTTGAAAATAATCCTTTAAGGCCAAGAAAAAATCACTCTCATGATTTGGTAGTTGATAATAATGAAAAAACCTATCTAGATGGAAGTATTTAGACAATGGCATGTCATCTTTTGTGGATATGGTAGGATCTCAAGCTATTTTGCAATGGTAATCATACCATTTCCTAGTATTTTCATTAAATTCCTTATGTTGAATATGATTGTTTTTAAGCAATTGGTCTAGGAGTTCAGAAAGTTTCATGGTTAGGCTAGTGTATTTATACTGATCTTTGCATTCAAAGTTAGATTTTGTTTGTCTTGAGGTAGAGGAGGTTAAAGGTTGGGTTGGAATAAAAGGTGTTTTTTTACACTGAATTTGTTTATGAAGCCTAATTTTGTAAATTATTTTCTTATTTGAGGTCCTTAGCCATTATAGCCATTATTGTATGTATTGATTGGTTAGCTTTATTTTTGTTGTTTTTAGTGTATTAGTTATTATAAGCTATGTAGGCTGAGTTGTTACTAGCTTCAATTGCATCATCATGCTTCTAATTTGTTGAAAGGCTAGAGTAAGTGTTCATAAGTTTAAGTAGTAAAGTTTTGACTTGATGACATCATTGACTACTCCTTTAAAGATGGAAAATAAATGAGTCTTAAATATAGACTTAATAATTTCATTAAGAGTTAAATTCCATCTTTGGAATAGCTCTAGAGGACCTTGCCATACCCTCATAAGTTGATATAGCTTAGTATTTGGCTTTATGTTATTCTTGAAGTGATTAATGAACTAGGTGATCAAGTCATCTAGGGATTTGATGAAATTCCTAGGTAATAAATGGTACCAATCTAAGGATGTTCCTATTAGGGACATAGGAAATACCCATAATACGATATGGGGCCAAGGTTGTAATAGGATATCCTTAAAGTGAAATATGGTTAGATGAGCATTAGAATTACCTTCACCATTATACTTGGTGAAGTTTGGGATGGGAATCCTAGCTAGCAAGATTATTTATAGTACATTAGGACTGATGGAGTCCTCCTGGTAGAAGTCCATTATTTAGATAGTTTGGGATGTACTTACCTTAAGCCTTTGTAGCTCTTTGGAGAGATCCTCTATCATTTGGAAGGCTTGGTCTAAGTCTTAGGTATCCTTGTAGGTTGAATAGTATCTAGAATAGATTGAATAGGAAGTCTATGGGCAACTAGCTAGGGTACAAAGGCTATAGGATGCATGGATGTAGAAAAGAAATTGTTGAACAAAAAGAAAATAGTTTGAAGATGAGTATGTGGTTACAAAGATATAGAATCTATGGTCGTAATGTGAAGGTAGGTGTATGGATAAAGATGACTAGAAATGATATACGAGACAAGAATGGGACACAATTATTACATGGGAAATTGAAGGCATAGTGGTGAATATGATGTTGACATGTGGAATTTTTTGAATAGTTTGTGAAGCTGGTGAGATATAAGGAATTTGAGGGATGACCATTATAGCTTAGGATGGATTAACGATAAGTGCATTCAAGGCTATGACTTATAAGGATTTTTCTATTTGTGAGTTAGCTTTAAAGAAGTTACCTAAGTTAGCCTAGTCACTTTGACTTTGGTCTTGCACTACATCTTCATAGGCTATGACTTCCTCATCTATGTTGACAAGTTGGACTAGCATGTTGACATAGAAATCCATGAGTTCAATGTCATCATATGATGAAGGGATATACTCTTTTCCATTCTTATGAATTATCTCATATTGACACTTAGAATCAAGCTCCTTACATAATATACATCAGCTAGCCTGTATTTTGACACAAATGAAGTTGTAAAAACATATGGTTATTCTTGAAAAGATAGGATCTTAGCCTAAATGTCTAAGGAAATGATGACATTCTCCAATTGCAATGTCTTTGGGGTCATAGATGTAGGTGAAGTTCTATTCATTGTCCATGTCAACTATGTTATATGATAAAATGAAGGAAGAATAATTCATGCATTAGTTAATGAGTAAGGTTGTGATAGGAATAAATGAAAACATGTAAATAAAATGGGGAAGGGTGAAAATGTATTTTCCACAACATAATCACAATAGCATGATTACCAAGATGTGAAGATTATGACATGATTTAGGTAATGTATATTATGTAGCATGATTCTTTGGAACTTGGAAGGAAAGTGAACTTTTGGTAGAGGGAATGATAACATAAAATAAGATTTTCAAGGGTACAACATGAGAGCATAACCAAGATGATGAGCAGTGAAGGGTACCCTTATGCCCAAGCATACGAATCACAAAGCACTCACATGTGATTTGGTCGAATTCTATAAACTCTCTAGTTTCTAGTGCAGTACTCTTCTAGGAAGTGAATTTCATCCTAACAATTGTTTGTTGTGTTTTGAATTACACTTGTGAAGTACAAAGGTATGGTTAAGTGTAATTAAGGCATATGATTTCTATCATTTTATGTTTTATGTTCTTTGGAGCTTTAAGAGAGAGAGAAAGTAATTTAATGACCAATTTGATTTAACTAACTAACTGATCTCTAACTAGTCCTAACATAATCTAGTCCCACTTTCCATACACATCCTGGACCCACATATCCACTGTTGGATTACCAAGAACTATGCTATTGGGCATACCAAGTAATAATATTGCTAGGATTACCAAGCGAATACGTGTTACGATCGAAGCAATTGTACTTATGTATTTAATCTATCTAGATTATCTCGTTGAATTAACTTAATTACCTTAATTATTGGAAAACATTAAATAAATAACTGCAAACATTAAATTTATGAATAAAATAGCTAAACTATCTAGAATGTTGCAAGGTTTATCAAGAAGCACATCTTTATTTTCGTATACACTGTCATGCTTAGGTACAACAATGCTCACATAAATATCTGTATACTCAATGACTTCTACTACGGGCACTTGGGAAAATATTCTAGCTTTTGAATGGAAAAACTGTAAGAGCTCTACCACCACTATGAATCTATTACCATAAATGCAGTTGGTGAGTGTGTATTTATAGGCAATAATAGACCCTGTGTTGATGGGGCCTCATCGAAGTAGCCAACCATGACTCATCATATCCCCACGACTGAATGAAAACTCATCCTTGAGTTCCTTTACAATATTGGGAAGGTATGAAATTATTGAATGACTCTTAATAAAACAAAATGACTTGAAAACACTGAGTGCTTGAGTGTACAGATCAACACATTATAAAAATTATGGTATTCATGACACAAGATTAAATACCATGACATGATTCTACAAAATTTTGACAACACTTCCTTTGATGGCATGAAGGTAGTGGAAAAAATTAGATAGTCCCAAGCAATATGAAGGACCTTCACTAGCTTCAAGCACGTGCGGTGACTGAGGCGGCTATGGCTATCTTATGACTATTGCAACTTTTAGCGGGAGGCAAAAAGTATCCAGCAATGCCTTCATTTTCTCCTCCTTACTCCTAGGATTGTGCATGATTCATGCAGCTTTGCCAATGTGCGCTAGAATGGGCATATCTAAAGGATAGGGAATTGCTAGGAATAACTCCTTGTAATTAATGAAATAGACATCAAATTGTTTACACTCAATGTTAAATGCTCTGACTACATCTTTTAGCTCCTGGTAATCATTCATTCTTGTAGCCAAGTTATTGGTAGTTGATTGTTGATTAGTGAATTGTACCCTAAGAACTTCAAGTTCAGCATTTGCCATCTTAAGATTTTTCTTGGTGTCCTTATGGTTCTTGAACTTGGCCTTGTATCATAAGTAGGAGTTTTTCACTTGCTTTTCGAGTTTTGATCATGGCTGTCCAATGGTTAGCATTGCCAAGTTTGCATAGTAGAGATTGGCTAGTTTCATATAATTTGTAATTTCTTCAATTTTCAACTTATTTAGGTGGATCTCCACTCTGTTATAGGCATCTATTCCATCAATGATGGGCTGCCACACCTCTGTTCTTTGCTGGAGTTGCTAGATTGCCTCATTTACTTTTGCCTTAGCTATTTGAATATGCTTCTCATTTACTTCCTTCTACAGTACAACCTAATCTCTATAGTGATTCTTGACTCTTTCAAATTTGAGAGCCTCATTTTTTCAAGGTGCAATCTCAATGGTAGATTTCTAGTGTAAGGCTTGAGCTTCCTCCATAAATAGATTATGATCCTTTATAGTCAATTTCCTTAATTCTATGTTTACCCTAGTGAGTAGCTCTTACTGTTGATGAATGAATTCTTGCATCTGGTTTTTTTGTGCATCAACTTTATGTAGGTGATGATTTTCTATGGTCAGTGATTAATTTTCATAGTGCATCTGAACCAAGTCTATTTGAACCACGTATGTTTTTGCTTTTGTTATGGATTGGTTGAAGATGGTCATCACCATTTCCTCCTTAGCTTATTTTAATCATTTTTGAAGCTACTAAAAAGCTTCATCTCTAGTTATTACTAGGTTGATGAGTGTAGGATCAGCAAAGCGGGCATGTAGATTAGCAAATTCTATGGCCAAGTGTTGATTTTGTGCTTGAGCCATTTCAAGTTGCCCTTCCAGAATGGTGCATTTACCATTTTCTTCCAATAGCTTTAACTAGGTTGTAGTAATGTTTGGAAAATCAAAGATATCTGGAATTGGTTACTCGGTTCTCACTAGTCGATCCAGCAACTTCTCGTGCTAGGCTGCATTCAATATTTTGCTGATTGTGCCTATAGATGTTTGCACATCTTGAAGTGCAAATATGTCTGGTATAGATACCGTAAATGTGTTAAGTGCTTCTCGATTCCATCAGTAACTACCTCAGTAGCAATCTCCTATACTTGGTGCTACATCACCAATACAGTCACCCCCTTGCCCTTATCCAAACACATTAAAAAGGACATATCATTCTTAGAGATTTTTGGGAATAAATGATGTTGAGATAAAGACACCGTCACCTCTCAAGCACTAAGATTCAATCTTGTGGGCAACTGCATTCATTGGAAAAAGAATATCAATCGACCTCTTTCCATCTAACTTATTGTCTAAGCCATCTCATTAAGGTGACTCATTGCAAGTTGATATACAGATGGGTCTCCACCACTAATTCTTGCACACTGCTCCCAATCATGCAAGAGTTATTCTTGGATTTTGTGTAAGCATTCAATGGCTACGTTGGCCTCCAATATTGTTTCTTGAGTAGATGGTAGAGGTGACAGTTGCTACTCCCCTTCTTTGGACATGGCAGGTGTCTTGTTCTTCATCATTTTAGACCATGAGGCTATAGGAGCATGCTTGATTATGTCATTTGCATAACGAACGATCCATATCCTTTTGCAAAGTTTCTTGATGAGGCATGGAAAAGGCAAGGTTTTCCTTCCATGTTCATTTTGTTTGAAATGCTTCTCGATCTCTACATAGATTAATTATCGAAGGTTCATTAGAAATCTTCCACTTAGCACAATGCATGCTTGGGTGGAAAAGGTAGTCACCTTGTTGGGTCTCACCATCAAATGGAGGTGATAGGCTGCTATCTTGAAGTATATGCATTTTGTTGGTGTGAGTGCATCGAATTCCTTATAGTTGGCCCTATAACATCATTGGGTTCACTCTTATTTGACCTCTGGGTTAGCTTGTGTAGACAAATTTGCCAATTATGTTCCAAAATTAGACAACCCAAGAACTTGTAAGATAGCTTTAGTTGAGTTGGTCACCTGAGTGTCCTTGATCTCCACTGTGAAGCCTACCCTTCTATTGTTCTAGAAGAGGTATGTCTCTCCCATGTACCACTTCCTACTGGAAGTGATGATTGGCCACATGGGAGAGGTTTACAATTGTGTTCTCACCTCTATTAGAGCATGCTCTAAAAATGACCCAAAGTTTAGGTCTTAGAGAATTGCGCATTGGATATCATGGGGCTTGATGGTATCAAGGTAGGCTTATGTTAGTGTGCCTTCAAGCATCGATATGGGTCCTGGTGCTTTTCCATGCTATGATTATTTTGTTGTGACTTCATCTTCAGGAATTTGTCGAACAGATTCCACTTCAGGCTCCTCTCAAAGAGATCTTATTGCATAGGTTTCTTCTGGTTGATCATGGGCTTGTTCTTATTGGCCCCTTCTAGTTTTGGGCTATTTCTCCCTTGGTTGTGATGGTCCTTCCTCCTGCGGTCATTTCGATCTTGGCGCCATCTGTAATCACAACATTACCATGGGTTAGCAAGTGTTGTATAACATGAAACAATTGGGATACCTTATCTTTTTGAAATAGTTACACTTCGCTAAGTTGCAATTATGGATAATTTAATCAAACTTAATCATTATTTTATATGTGTTTTAATGTTAATAAGTCATTTTGGAGGGTTTTGGAAGGGTTAACTCTCAAAAATTAATGGTTTCATATCATTGTATTCATTAACCCTTTGGGGAAGTTAGAAAAATTATCAAAAAATTTCATCAAAAACCTTAAGGTTTGTGGCCACCACGATAAAGAGCTTACCCCTAGTAGCTACAGAATCAAAGAATGGAGTGATTTGGACAAATGGTTGGAAAGTTATGGGCTCTGAAAAATGGTAATAACTCCCCTCTTGTTATGAAGTAAATGACACAAAATTTTGCAAAGTATGTGGTGGTATATATAGAGTTTTTAGCTTGCGTTTATTGGGCCTAGTCGATGGGGCCTAGTTGAGAGGGTTGGTTACATTGACTAGGCCTAGTCAACATGGTTGTTGACCATTGTTGAATTATGTTGACTTTGGTCAAACTTTCAAAATAAAAGGAGTTTTTGAGTGAAATTAGGGTCAAATGGAAGCCCAAAAAGTCATAAACATGATTAAAATAGTAGAAGAGGGTGTTGCAACTTCAAAAATTAAAAAATTTGAGAAAATAGTTTGAAGAGTGAATTTAATGAGAGTTTAAGGAGCACAAAGTGTGATACATAATGGAATATGTGAAAGATAGGATTGTAACAATGTCTAAGATAAGGAAGTTAACTAACCAAACCAAGCGATATGCAAGTGGATCCTCCCCATAGCATGCACATGCTCTTTTCATCTTTGCATAAATTCAACTAAGGATTCTGTGGGCCCCATAATTGATTAATGATCATGAAAAGTTAAGGACCAACCAGAAAGAATCTATCCAAGAATTCCAACACATCAAACTAAGACATCAAGCATAACATACAAACCAATAGTGAGGTGAGTTATGGTAGAATAGATGGATGATTGAGAAGGTGGGATGAAATCCTGAATTAAGGTCATAAGAAGTTCCATGTGGAATTTATGTTTAAAATGAGCTAAGAAGATCCATCCTTAGTCTAGAGGAAAACTAGCCTTTTTCAGTGACTTCGCATCATCACTCCAAGATTGATTCCCCCCTTGAGACAAAAGAGTGCTTCCACAAAACAACCACCATTTCATAAAGAGAAGGAATGAGGAGTAAAAAGTGAGAGAGGGCCTTAGTTAGAGGGGACCATCAAGCATGGGTAACATGTCTTTTTAGTCCCATAACCAGTGCTTGTAGCCTGTTTATTTGTCTAAGGAGTGTGCTTTTAATTCCCATCATGCTTCTTTTGTTTTCTTTTTCTTTTTGGATGGGAACCACACCATGCAAAGACTTTATTTAACTTCTTTTTAGTGGAACATAGAATAGTAAGAAGTTCATGAAAAACACTTGAGCACCGAAGTAAGTAGAATAGTACAAAGAGTATTGAGTTCCCTTGAAGTCACATCCTATACAAAACTTTAAATCCTCCCCAATTCTGAAAACTACCAAGGTTACCAAGTTATTAAAAGTTTCTTTAATGAAAGGAACCTCAAACTTTCAGAACAAGGAAAACCATAGAGTTTGTGGATGGGTGGATGATGTGGAGTCACTGCTTGTTCCATGAAGGATAAACCATTTCATATTTATTAGACATCAGAATTCAAAAATAGAAACTAGACATTGACAATCACAACATTAAGCACATACCATCATTAGCAAATAGCAATAGTAGCATTGTGTCTTGTGACAATAAAGCACTTTTATTAGCAAAAATAGTGAAAATTCACACACATAAAATAAAATAAAATAAAGTAAGTGTGTGTGTGTGTGTGTGTGTGTGTAATATTCAAGAAAGATAAAGCATACTAACAATGTTGTAAAATAAAAATTGAGAAAATGTATAAAAATCAACAAAGTGTAAAACAAAAATGTATAAAACAAAAAGGTGAAAAACTAAGGAGCCATGTGAATGGTTAGCATGGATGGCCATCTCCCCCACAACTATGCTAAAGGGAAGAGATGTGGAAAATAGAGTGTGGTTATCTATCCATTAACGTATTTTTTGCATTAGCTTGCTTGGTCTCATGGAAAAGCTTTACTTATTGGATGTTAACCAATTGCTTTTTATTTGGGCTCTCAGGTTTGTAAATTAGCATGGCCCCAAAGGGAAAGGATTGATCAATTATATAAGGTTCCTTCCATAATGTTTGGAACTTTTTCTTTTGGGGTACATGTGTGGGATTCCAATAGAGAACCTTGTCTCCTAGTTGAAGTTTTACTTTCTATATTCTAAGGTCATGATGTTGCTTATTGAATGCCTTGTGCACTTTATTCAAAGATAAGGCCACTAATCAGTTATCATCTAGAACATTTAGGTTGATCAATCTTTCTCTTTGTGTTGGACTTAGGTCAAGGTCTAGATCATAGGTTGAAAGTGTATGGAGCTCAGATTGAATCAAGAGCATTGGAAGTTTTTTGTACACTAGCTCATAGGAAGAGTAGCCAATAGGACACCATTGAATTTTGTGTTCCAATCTTTCTTATATTTCCTTATGGTTCTTTTTAGAATCTTTGTAATCTCCCTATTAGTTACCTTTTCTTGATTGTTGGCTTGGGGGTGGTAGGGTGTTAATTTATGTTTGACCCCTAAGTGTTGCATAATTTTTTGAAAGGTGGCACTTGTAAAGTGAGTTCCATTGTCAAAAATTAGTGCACATGGCACCCCAAACATATTTACAACATTTTTTTGTACAAATATAGCAGTAGTGGATGATGTATAATTAGTGATGGTAGCTGCTTATGCCCATTTGGTGCAGTAGTTGATTGCTACAATGATATATGCCTTTTCATTAGACATGTGTGTGATGGGATCCATGAAGTCTATGTCCCATATGTCAAAGGGCTATAGTTGTTGAATCCATTGTTGAGGATCCTCCATTCAAGTGATCATCCCACCATATCTTTGATAGTATTCACAAGATTAGATAAATTGGTGGACATCTGTAAAGATTGTAGGCCAATAGTATCCTACCATTAAGATTTTTATGATTATGCATCTCCTTGCATAGTGGCCTCTGCAAAGGCCTTCATGAACATCTTGGAGAATGCGTAGTTGATCTAGATTAGGGAAATACTAATGAACTAGGTTATTAGTGCATACTTTATAGAGATCTTCATTGATTTCCATGAAATACTTTACTCATTGAAGAAATTATTGTTTCTTCCTAAATTCTAGATCTTGTGGCATCTCCTAAGTGAATAGGTAAGTAAAAATACGATCATACCATTTTTTTTCTATGGGCACTTGGTCATTTATTACTCCTGTAAAGAGGAGTTCATCTAGAAATTGATCAAAGAGAGGACTCTCCTTCTCTTTGTTATCCCATCTTAATTGAGAGAGGTGGTCAGTGACCACATTCTCAATTCCTTTCTGATCTACCATTGTGAGATCGAATTTCTATAAGATCATGAGCCACCATATGATACGGGGGCTCACCATTAGCTTGTTCATTAGGAAGTGCATGGAACTATGGTCTGTGTGCACAAATACTTTATAACCTTGCACACACTGCTTAAAATTTTCAAGAGCATACATCACTTCCATTATAGTGTATTTCAATTGTTCATCCATAATGCTTCGACTTGTGTAGTGGATATAACATGGATGTTTTTTATTATTGAACTTCATAAGCATGACTTTCAAAGCATAATTAGATGCATTCGTCATTATGTGAGAAGGTCTAGACTAGTTTGGTGCTCATAGAGTTGAATTTTCTATGAGTTTGTCCTTTAATTATTGGAATGCATGTTCACACTCTTTGGTCCAGATAAATGGAGTATCTTTCTTTGTAAGCTAAACCAATGGATTTGCAATTTTAGAGAGATTCTTGATGAATCGCTAGTAGTAGCCAGTGTGTCTAAGAGATGATCAGACATATTTAACTATCTCTAGTTGGTGTCTGATTCCTTCGATGATCCTTATTTTTTCTAGGTCTACCTCAATCTTTGCCTAAGAAATTATATGCCCCAATACTATGCCTTCCTATACCATCAAATGGCTTTTCTACTAATTGAGCTTGAAGTTTGTTTGAACACATCTCTTCAGTACTTTCTTAAGGTGATCTAGAGCTTGCTCATATGTAGCCCCATAGGTAGAGAAGTCATTAATGAAGACTTCTACCCCAATACCAATTTGTTGTTGGTAAATACTAAGGACCATGCATTGAAATGTTACAAGGGTGTTGCATAGACCAAATGGCATCTTACAATATGTAAAAGTCCCCTAGGAACTTGTGAATGTTGTCTTGGCCTAATTTTCTGGCACAATTTTGATTTGGCTATAGCCACTATAACCATCCAAGAAGCTATAATAGCAATTCCCAGAGATAGTATCCAACAATTGGTCTACAAATGGAAATGGGGAATGATGTGTAAATGTTGCCATATTCAACAACTTGAAGTCAATGCAGATCCACCATTTGCCATTTTTCTTTGGCATAATTATGAGTGGGCTAACCCACTCACTATCCATGATGGGATAGATGAACCCACCCTAAGGAGTTGTTCTATTTCTTCCTTGATGATCTATTTTAACTTGGAGTTCAATCACCTCTATGGCTACCTTCTTAGCTTCATGGCTAGGTCAGTGTAAATGTAATTCTAGCATATCCTTGGATCAATTCTAGTTAGCTTAGGATATGATCAAGCAAAGTTTGTTGGCCATTTGTTGACTACCTACAATAGCTTATCTTTTTATTCAGGAACAAGATTTACATTGATGATAACCAACTTTCCATTGTTTAAAAATGCATATTCCATGCCTGTTGGTAGAGTTTTTAGCTTTATGCATTCATGCTTGAAATTATTAAGGATTTCTAATTCTCTCTAACAAGTATCATGATCTTCATCATTAGAGAGTTGGTGATGAACTTGTTCATGTTCATCCATCCCTTTGACATAAGCACATGTTAGGCTCTCAATAGGTTCCATGTAGAGTGTGCTGCTATTTAAGTCAGATGTCAGCCATTGGGTGTCCTCCTATTTTATGGTTGCTGTGTATAGGCACCTTTGGATATCTATGTCTTGCGCACACTGATTGCATGCTTAAATGAATGTACTCTTGATAGACCAAATCTTTTGCACATAATTGCACTCATTATTACTGTATGTGATGCATGGAACACACTTCTTCTTAAACCTTTTGAATTCATTTTCCTTAGAGATTTCCAAGGAAAGGTCCTTGATTCCCATTCGTGGATCAACTATGCTTAACCATGCCCTTCCCATAATGATGGGAAAGTCATGTTTGCAATTTTCTACCTTGATCACTAGCAAATGAATAGGATATGACCACACACAAACTATGATCACAATGTTCTCGACTAGTCCCAAAGGAACAATGATTCACCGGTCTACCAATTCCAAATGGATGTTACTCTTCTTGAGAGGTGGTACGTTCTAGGCCTTGTACATGTCATGGGAGATGAGATTGACACTAGAACCAGAATCAAGAAGAGCCTTGCATGGCTCATGTCCAGTGATTTGTGAGTAAATGAAAGGACTTTCTAGGTTGGATCTTTTTGTGGGAAGATTGCTAGCCTTGATCCAATAAAAAATAATATGAGTTAACATCCAAGTTTAGATCTAAGGCAACGTTTGGTTTGAAGGGCACTTGAATGTGTTCGATGCACAACATTTAATTTAAAGGGCACTTGAATGTATTTGATGCAGAGGATAAGGATGTTGGAGATACAAGGTGACTAGTTGCATTAGGTTACAAGGGTATTGGAGGAATGTTAGGTAGGAAAAATGATCGTTTCCTAGATTGATTGTCCAAACCACTTAGCTGGAAGGCTAGTTATGAATGTATAGCCCTCATAGTGTTCCATTGCTACAACTATGGGGGAATTTTATCTTGCATGGATGGAATAGAGGGTAATTAGGTTGAGGGCAGAGGGATGTGTGCAGACGCATGTGGAGGGTGGTATGAATATGGGGGTTCTTTCCTCGAGTAGATGGTGAATGAGTTTGATGGTACTTTGGAGGGTAATAATGATGCTAGAATAAGGCATGGCTTGTAGAGCTTCATGGAGAAACATGATATTGAACATAATATTCTTATGGATCTAGTTATCTATAAGGGTATTGTTGTCTTAGTGGTGGCATTCCCCATAATTGTGGTTGCTACCATTGTTGATACTATTCATATGATTCTGGTGGAGCTCTACTTGGATAGTAAGGTTATTATTGCTAGTGGAACTACCTTGGATTACCTTGAGGATAAGGAAATAGTCTGAGTGCTTGCCTCTATGCTAGTCAAGGATTTAACACATATGTCCTAGACTCTTGTAACTGTGACACTATAGGGCAACAACCCTTAGGAATTTTGTACTGACAAATGTTACAACTAGCATCATCATCAGAGTCTATCTCCATAACTTCTTCTACTGTAGTAGTTTTGCCCTTACCTCTTTGGTAGGCATGTTTAGCTTCTTTCTACCTCTTTCGGTTATGATTACTAATTTACTCTTTGGATTCTTTAGCAATCTTCATAGTAGTTTAAAATATTTCATCCAAAGAGTTTTATAATTTGTTAACCTTTGTTGAAATATCAGAAATAGATTTTTGGATGGGCAAGGTTTTCCTATTCATCACTTCATCAAGTGGTGACTCCTCCTTGTCATAGAATCTGACCTCCATTTTTCCTTATGGAAGGGTTCCTATTATATTCTTCTACACTTTCCCTTTTTCACAACTCACCTTCTTCTTTGGCTACTTATTCTATTAGCCTTTGTATCTGATGAGCTCTTAGTTTAGACAATCTTCCTTGGGTGTAAATCCCAAGAGTTTTTTTGGTTTTTGCTCTGAGCTCATCTATGATGTGGCAAATTTGTTCTCTCGAAGAATAACCATGGCTAGGACATCAATGTAAAAGAGAATGGTATTTACCCATGGAAGCATCTAAGAATTCATGTGTTCCTTGTTTCTAGCCTTGGATTTGCCTTCTCAGGTTAGACACTCTAGAGTACATTGAATATTTATCATTAAATAGTTCTAACATGGTACTCCATTTGGGAATGGATTCTAGATCTAAGGATTGGTACCAACCTTTGGCTTCATTAATAAGTATCCTAGGGAATAACTTGAGTTTCTACCAATCATTCTTTATGTTTTGTAAAGCATAAGCATCGTGAAAGGTTTGTAAATGGTTTTGCAGATTAGAGTTATATCCCCCCTCGAATCTTGGGATATTATCCATGTCTAATGCTTGATTTGACTATCTTTCACATGCCTAGTTGGGATCTTAATTGCCTCTACAATGTTAAGCATACTTTGCATTACCAAAAAATTCTCATCATCATCAGTATTTCATTATTGCTGATGATGTCCTCTATTAACCCTTTGATTATTATGGACATGACAATTAGTATTATTACCTTGATGCTCACCTCCATCGTGGTTATTCCTTTTGCAGTGTCATTCAGAATCAAAAAAGGAATAAGAAGTAGATGCAGATGAAGAGGATGAAGAGGGAGAAGGACTACCACCATCATGGTATTTGCTAATTCCCCTTTAGGTTATTGTGGCCATGTTCATCAGTTTTTCCATTATCGTGCTGCTTGTTTGAGTCCTTGCCTTGATTTCCATCTTTCCCTAAACCTAAATTGTAGATGGTAGACTGTAGATTTAGGGTCACACCCTCATCACCAGTAACAAAGTGTAGAGAATCTTCATGCTCAGAGCCCTCAGATGGTGGATCCTCATTGTAATCTTGGGTAAGTAAGAACAAGGGATTTGTGAACTATTTTTCCTTTGCATCCTCATGATGCCTTTCCTAATATCAATCTCACTGGCATTGTGTTTTAGTGGGATGGTAGTCTTGAGTGTTATAACCATTTACAATGTATTCCTATTGAAGATATAAGATGCCTAACTTCTTTAGAGTTTGACAGAGCATCCTAGGCATAGATCATTCAAGAGGAAATACAATTTTTCCTTCCATGTCATGTCATTGTAGTTGATCATCTTGATGTAGGATGAATGTGAAATCAGGTACAAACTCATCTAGATGAGCATAGATCACTTTGCACTCTTGTGGGACTGACAATTTCATATCATTTTTCCTATGAGAAGAAGACATTTTGCAAAAAATTTAAAATATTAATGTGCTTTTGTAATTATGAAATATGGGAATGATATCGACCTTGGGGTTTATTCAATGATATTAATGATATCCACTAATCCTAGATAGTGCACTTTTCAACAAATAGAGTCCCTAGCAATGGTGCCAATGATGAGTAGTGAAGGATACCTTTATGCAAAACCATATGAATCATAGAGTGCTTATGCATGATCTGGTTGAATTTCGTGGACTCTCTAGTTTTCGGTGCACTAGTCTTCCAGGAAGTGAATTTTACCCTAACAGTCATTCGTTGTTTTCCCAATTATACTTGTGAAGTACAAAGGTATGTTTAAGTGTAATTGAGGCATATGATTTTTATCATTTTATGTTTTATGTTCTTTGGAGATTAAAGATAGAGAAAAAGTAATTTAATGACTAATTTGATTTAACTAACTAATCGATCTCTAACTAGTCCTAACATAAGCATCTGGTACCACTTTCCGTACACATCCTGAACCCATTTATCCATTGTTCGGCTACCAAGCAATACGCTACTGGGCATACCAAGAAATAATCCAGCTAGGATTACCAATTGAATACGTGTTATGCTTGAAGTGATCATATTTATTTATTTAATTTATCTAGGTTATCTCTCTTAGTTCACTTATTAGCTTAATTACTAGAAAACTGTAAATAAATAACTAAAAACATTAAATGCATGAATAAAATAGCTAAACTATCCAAAATGCTACAAGGTTTATCAAAAAGCTCATTTTTATTGTCGTACACATTGTTGTGCTTAGGTACAACAATGCTTGAATAAAGATTTGTACACTCAGTGACTCCTATTGCTAGCACTACTTTAGCTTGAGGCTTGGTGTAGATTAAGATTAGAGGTTGTCCCTACTAGTTTACATTATTTTTTGTGATTAAGAGCTCAAAATTTTTTCAAAGCCTGAAAGTGCCAAGAGTCCTTAGTAAAGTATTAGTTCTACGTTTTATAATCATGAAGTGTATCATTTTCATGCTGGAGTAGTTATTCAGTATGGTGGAAAATCCTATCTATTCTTATGTTGACTTTTATAACATACTTTCCAACATATTTGATAGAATACATTATGAAGAAAATTATGATCGACTAGATTTACATTAAAGTTACATTCAAAATACTTTGAATAAAAAAAACGAAAGGCTACAAAATAAGTTTTTGAAGGAGTTATAAGATTTCTCTTATGCCTCTGCTTAGTTCATAATTACAAGTAAATCACATAAGTAAGGCCTTCATGTTTAAGTCTACAAATGAGTTTCTTGTAAGGTGTTTTATCTTAGTCTTTCCAAGCTATTGGCCTTTCTCAAAAATTTCACCTTTTTTCAAAAAAAAATCAATTTTAATGAAATTATGAGTGACTATAGATCACAAGTCCCTCATAACAGTAATCCTTAGATCAAATACAGCTCGTATCCTATCACACTAGTAAAACCGAGATATTTTGGCTACTATCTCTTTGTTAACTATGACCCTACTATGATAAATAAATTTAAGATTGTAACCTCTTATAACTTGTATATCCTCATAACTCTTCCAAATACTTGGAATTTACAAAACAACTTGGTATGATAGATTGCAATCACAACTTCTCATATCTAGTAGACTATGACTTGTAGTTACCTGCATGGACCATAAAAACTATGCAAACAACTCAAACTAAAGAACCAAATAGAAAAATATAACTTCTACTACTCATAGGATGTATTAAGAATGATAATTACCTCAAAGAGTGTGTTGCTATCCTCATTGGAGTGGCTTTATGTCTTATTTGTTTAAGCTCACTTTCTATTTTAAGTGTATTGGTCATGATGTGATAATAATCTCTTTGTATGTAGATGATCTTGTCTTTCTAGTACTAGAAAAATGATTTTAAAATTTGGGAATGAAATGAAAAAACTTGATATCCTTAAGTATTTCCTAATGATTGAAGTAGATCAAGAAGGTGGATGTATCAACATGCACCAATGTAAAGATGTTGAAGTTATAATGAAGAAATATGGCCTCAAAGATGTAAGGATTTCATTCACCCTCTTCATACCTACTATAAACTCAAAAAGAAAGATGAAAGTTTATTTGTGAATGTCTCTCTTTATATAGGCATGATTTGATTTTTTTGATTTTGCTAGCACTTAAGATTCGATTTAGAACTTATCACTTCATATTTATCTGAGTTCATAAAATCATAATGTAAACACACATGAGTATACTAAAAAAAATATGATAAGATATGTGAAGACCATCCTAAACTACTTGATTAATTTTATCAAGGATAAAAATTTTCATGCTATTAGTGATGCTAATTGAAGAGGAGACATTGAAGAAAGGAAGTCTATAAGTGGTAGCATCATCATTCATGGTCCTAATCTAATATACTATAAAAGTAAGAAGCAAATATTAGTAGCATAATCTTCTCATGAGGTAGAATTTATGACTATGAAAAATTACATTCAACACATTCTTTAACTAAAAAAGTTGAAAATGAATTAGAATTTTATGTCACTTTGTTCATTAAGATTTTGATTGATAATTTGGGAGCAATTTAGTTGTCCAAAGAGCATGTTATGTATAAGAGGTTAAAAAATATTAATATAAAATGTTGCTTCATCAAATTAGAAGTAAAGGAACATAAAATATTATCAAAATACATGCCAATAAGTAATTAGTTAGCATATTGATTCACAAAGCCTCTATAAGCATTCAAAATTAACTACCTCTTAAAGATTACTAGTGTTGAAAAAATTGAAGAAAAAGAATGGATTGATCTTGAAAGCATAATCTCCATGCTTTCTACATATTACACACTAAAGAAGTGTATGTTACGTATAGTTTGAATGTGATTTTTATTTATGTTTCATGATTAGATATGATGTTTAATGATTATTGAACTAGTCCTTATATTTGTTCTCATGGTGGTTGATGAGTGGCAAGTGTCCCCTATGCCCAACCATATGAATTACAAGCACATACATGTGATCTAGTCAAATTTTGTGGAACCTTGATTGGTTAGTATCCTAGATAATTAAGTGTGATGTGGTTGGTCGTTATCTTCTCAATCATCACTTGTGTTAGCTTAATTATTATGATTAAGTGTGATTGAGGCATAAGATGTCTATATTATTAGTACCAATTGATGTTTGAGTATTTTAATATGATTTTAATTTTTGATCTATGGGGTGTTAGAAAAACATTTTTAACAAAGCCTAGCATTCATGCCCCCATGAGATAAAGTGTACCTTTGGAAACTTGAGGGTTCAAAAACAAGTTAAAATTAATAAATGGTAATGAAGTTATGACTCTAGGAATGTTTTGGGCTTTGAAAAATTGCAAAAACTTCCTTCATACTTGATGAAAAATCTAAGAAATAAGCAAAGTATCATACACATATATAGTATTTTTATATTTCATTGATAGGGATTCATCAATGTATATGACCACATTGATAGGGATGTGTTGATGCAACCCTTTGCATCAAATTTTCTAATTAAAAGCTAAGGAAATCTTAGAGAATCTAGAAATGAAACAAGAGCTAAATTGAAGTCAAAACATTGTGGGACAAGGGCAACAACAACTCATGAGATTATGGTTCATGAATTGGAGTGAATTAAACATCTAGAATGGTTAAATAGGATATGTTTTCTAAAACAAAGTAAACAAAATATTGGATGATGCAAGTTATCAAGATTACCAACAATTGAATTGAGGCTTGTGGTCATGGGATTTAAACTGAAGGGACAAAGAGCTATCCAAGTAAATCCTCCTCAAATGAAGTTGATGTCCAAAATGGCCTTGCATAACCACATCCCAAGGATTTCATAGGCAGCTTGCATATTAAATGATAATTTAGGTTAAACACCATATCCTCATAAGCAATTGTTTGAGGATCATGTAATGCACAAAGTGAAACTTATTAGTAAACCATGGTATAGGGCAGTGAAGTGAGAAAATGGAATGTTAGAATTGGTCCTGAGAGAAATTAGAAGATGAAAACTTGAATCATAGTCACACGAGATCCTTATAGAATGCATGATTAAGGTGATCTAGATACCAGTTTGGTTAGATTCTAGACTAATAGTGGCATCACGTGAATATGCTCCTCCTTTCTTACCTTTGAGAGACTATAAGAACCATAGAGAATGATCATCACTCCAAGAGAAGAAGAAAATAGTTAGAGATATTTAAGGAAGAAATTTGAGCCTTGGTTAAAGGAGTGCCTTTAGGCATGTGTAACATGTCTTTCTAGCCCCATAACTAGTGCTTGTATCCCAAGAGATCTTTAGAGAGGTATGGTTTTATTCTCATTTTTTAAATTATGAGAACCATACTTTACAAAGATATGCTTCCTTTATGGATTATAGAAGGAGTGATGATAAGTTCCATGTGGAGTCATAAGACTTAGGAATGTAGTCAAGAAGAGAACTCAACAAATCACTTTGAGATCATATGCTCTGTCATTCTCACTTGGTCCTTTCATAGTTCATTGGGTAGTAAGATCACAAGTTACTTTTAGTTTTAATATGAAAGAACCATTGTGCTATCATGATATAGATCTCACTATGAAATAAATGAAGTAGGTGGATGTTGTGAGCTCAATACCTAGTACGATCATAGAACTGATAGCTTGTTAGTAAAGAGTGTAATCCAAAAAAAACATGACCTATATAGATAATTATAATATTGATAGTTACATTTAGTAATCGTCAAAATTTAAAACAACAATGGGATAAAATTAGATATGTCAAGAAAAGAAGAAAAAAGATAAAGTAAAAGAAAACATAAAGGTAAAGTAAAATAAAGTAAAAAATACAAGTAAAATATATAAGAACATCAAAAGGTAAAGAAAATAAAAAATGTATAAAGAATAATAGAAAAAAAAAGAATAAAAACTTCTAGCCTCTCTAAGATATTAGGGTAGATAATCTTCTCCCCCACAACTAAGTTGGAAGTATGAGATTCTAAAAATGGAGTGAGCTTGATCTTTTGTTAAGATGTTGTGGTTGCAGTTGGTTACTTGGAAGTCATTAAAGGATTGTAGCTATTAGATGTTGACTAGCATGTACTTGTGAGGGCTTGTTGGGTGGTAAATCATCATAGTTCCAGAAGGAAAAGTTGAGTGTACAATGTATGATCCTTTCCATAGTGTCTAGAACTTAGTTTGTTGAGGTACATGCATGGTATTCCAATAGAGAACCTTGTCTCTTAGTTGAAATGTAGATGTTCTTATTTGAATGTCATGACATTGTTTATGGTATGTCTTGTGTACTTCATTCATCATCAAAGCTACCCTTTGATTCTCATTGAGTACATTGAGCACCATTAGTCTTTTCGTTTGCACCAAGTTGATGTTTAGGACATGGTCACATGTAGTTGTAAGTGTATGAAGTTTAGTTTGAATTGGAAGAGTAGGAAGTTTTTCATACACTAGCTCATAAGGAAAGTAGCCTATAGGAAGTTTCCATGTTGAGTGATAAGCTCATAGGACATCATTAAGTTTTGTGCTTTAATTCTTCCTATATCTACTAATGGTTTTTATCAAAATTCTTGTAATCTCTATGTTGGTAAGTTTGGCTTGTTTGTTAGCTTGGGGGTGATAAGGAGTTGTAAGTTTATGTTTCACATCTAAATGTTATGTCAATTTGCAAAATGTAGCTATCATAAAATGAGTTTCATTATCAAAAATTAATGCCCTAGGTACACCAAACCTTGAAACACCTTAGAAATTCATGTGACCAATATAAAAAATCCTTAAAGTTAGATTTATCATTATAATTTGGTAGATATTCAAAGGAATAAATAATTGCCTTATCTTTCTATCAAAAATCCTATTCCATGACCTTATTTCAACAAAATATTGGGTAATTTATGACCCACATGCTATAAATTTTGTTTATGCTAGCATATGGAAGCTAAAATGATTGAAAACAATACAAAAATTGGGTTTTTTCTTCACATGCTACAAACTTTGGTTTTTGTTCCACACGTTGTAACACCATATGGAGTTGTGTGTAGAACTAGAATTTTCCCATATGTTGTAGATTTGCATGGAAAATCCCCCATATGTTAGTGGCCCATATGTTGCAAATTTGGTACCAAAAGCTTCACATGCTATGCTAGTGTGTGGAGTACCAGTTGGGAGTAGGAAACTAGTTGAAATTGATTACACATTACAGAAGAGCATTTGGAACAATGTAGAAATTTGGTAGAAATTTGATAGCAATTTGGCAAAAATTAGCTAGAACTAAATTAGCAGAGAATCAGTGTGCATGGCCTATTTAAGCCAAAATTACCAGCATTTGAAGGACTTTTAGCATCTATGAAATTCTTAAAAACTTGAAATTTTTGAAGAGATGGAGATTTGAGAGTCTAGAGCTATTTCCAAGAGTATATTTTAGAGTGGCGAGACTTTTTTGCAATGCACACTAGCACATTTGGGAGGACTACAAGGCATACACTACTCATCCATAAGCCTGATTTGCTATGTCATTTTGCAGAAAGACCATGGAACAATTGCAATTTCACATTTTGTATTTTTTGAACCCTTTATTATTGAAAGTTAATATAAATTTTGCAATGTTTTGCATATTTTCTTATTATTCTTTGTAATTGTATTTTAGTGTAGGCTTTGTTATTCATGCATTCTTTCACATTTTTTATTAGCATTTCATATTAGTAATAGATCCTCCTAAGTCCTCAAGTAATTTTTGAACCATTTGAGGTACTCTGGATCCTTTTTCAAGGCCTATTGGATCTAGAATTAGACTGTTCCTTGCTAAAACTTTTGAATCTTTAGCATCAAATTTTTTAGGCATTACTATTTTTGATGCTAGAAGAAGGACCTTTGTCTAACTTCTTAGCCTTAAACTCATTTGTAGATTTTCTACCATTTAACACCCAAACCCCAATAAGAAGAGCATTTCTGTCACTATTATTATGCTATTAAGTTTCTAGTTTACAGTGCTACTCTTGTTTTGTATGCTACTAGTAAAGTTTTACTTTTGTATTTACAATTTATGTTGTAGTTGTAGTTGAAAGGTTGTACTCATTAAGGAAGCAGCTGATGAGTTTCATGCTACTAGATGAGGATTATGAGAGTACTTTTGATAGGTTCAAAGGGTTATGCTGAAAAACTTGTAACCATGGATTTCCAGCCCAACAACTTATTCAAATCTTTATAGAAGGCCTTAAAAGACCACCAAAATTGCATGTTGTAGCATTTTTAATCCTCATCCCATGAAACTTGAGGCTAAGTTTCATTGTAAATGTGAACATTGTAAACTAGGAGGTGTAATCATACATATTTATACTTTTGGGGTTGAAAAATGCCTCATAAGTGATCAAAGCCTCTTCCCTTAAGTGAAAAAATCCATTTAATGTCTATATTTGGGCTTGGAAAGGTTAAACATATCTTTGGGATGTCAAAATTGGAAGTTTGATGGGTTATTTTGGGGGTATGACATTTTCCATGCTAGAGATACCTTGTGCTGGGGGGGGGAGAGGTGGGGTGGGGGTTGGCGATGGGTGGGGAACATTACCACTTCATCCCCCCAATGTTGCATCTTTCCCTAGCGAGGGTCCTACATGGATCTAGCCTAGCTCCAGTAAGGGTCCAGCCTTGATCTAGCGAGGATTTAGCATGAGTCTAGCATGGATCCAACTTGGCTCCAACATGGATCTAGCTTGGTTCCAACAAGGGTCTAGCATTGCTCCAGCATGGTGCCATATCCCCAACAAGGGTGAATTTCCCATTTACTATTTTTAGTAAACAGAATGACTTTGAGGCTATGGGGATATAACACTTACCAAACATAGTAACACCCCTTGAATTTGAACATCCATGATACTTGCATGTAGTAGAATTTTTAGCCAAATTTGTAGTAATCAACTAGAATTTGCAACACCAATCACACATAATTTGTAGCAAAATTATAGCCATAAAACCTATATATCAAAAGCTTGTACACCATGAAAGGGTTCCACTCCTTTGATATTCAAGAGCTTTGAAGCTTCATTGTAGGCACAAAGCTTTTGGAAGAAAATTTCAACATGGAACCTCCATAGCCGTTGTTACCCGCCTTTGAGATTTTGTGAGTCTTGGGTACCAATGCTAAGCATTTTGGGCTTTAGCCCTAGTGTGGCTCTTCTTGGTAGCAAAACCTCCTCACACATCTCATCCCCTGCATCAACAATGCAACAGATCTGGTGCAAGAGCAACAAAGGTTCGAAAGCATCAAGAGTGATAGAAGCTTTGGATCATGAAGATGATTGTAGTAGTTTCAATGGATTCTATACCCCTACCCTAGTGAACCCCCCTACTCTCTTCTTAGGCACAATTTTGTACACATTTTTGGACTTTGCTTTATTTTTTAAAATAAACTTTATAGTTTCATTTGTGTGCAAATTAGATTTATTTGTTGTATTTTTAGTGCATTTACTGTTGGATCTACATTTTACATTTTTATCTTCATTACATTGTTTTGACCTCCTTAAGTCCCTAGGTGATTTTTTAGACTATCCAAGGCACCTTGGATCCTATTTTTCATGGAAGCCTTTAGGATCCAAGGTTAAGGGTTTTGTGTTGGGAATTTCTCAGTTTCTCCAGCAACTGCGATTTTTAGTTACTACAGTTTTCTACTGCTAGAAGAAGGGCCTTCACCCAAGTTGTTAGCCTGATTTAATCTACCTTTTTTCTGTCACCAAGCCATTAGCATGGGTGTTTTGGCTTTAATAAAATTCACAACAATTGTTAGATTTTCTAAAGCTAGCGTGGGTATCATACCCTCCAAAGTCAGTGTTTGGGCTTTGGTAGAAAATTCACAACAGTTGTTGGAAATTTTCTAGCAAGGCCAACATTGACACCCTGCCAAAACCAAACTAAAACCTTTGAAAAACAAACCAAATTTTCACTTTAATTTTTGGCAAAAATTTTTAAAGCCTATGAAAGGGTAACCCCCCAACGTTGTGCAGGAGGATGTAAGATTTTTTTAATCTTAACCCCTTATTCCCCCCTCTCCACCTTCAGCATGGATGTTGCATTCCTTAGCGAAGGTTTCATACCCCTAGTGTGGGTATCAGACCCTTGGAACATCCAAACGCATCCCCCCATTTTAAAATTTTCCCAACAAGGTCAACATTGCCAATTTCTAAAAACATAACCTTTGGAAAAATCAAAGTTTCCACTTTGGTTTTTTAGCCAAAACCATACTTTCCATAAGTAAATCCCCTCTCCCCAACATTGGAATCAAAAGTTTAAGATTTTAAATCTTACCCCCTTTCTTTCCTCTTTTCTCTGCCAACATTTGTATGGTTGGTTAATCTAGTGTGGTTAGGATTTGATACCAACCTTTTTGCCATTTTAGTTAAAGGAGTACATCCCCTTTGATCCACAACTTACTATTTATTGTTAAGAAACCTTTTTCAACAATATTTTACCCCTTTTAGCATTTTAAGAATTTCACTTGTTGGAATTTGTTTTTACTCTACTAGTTTAGCCTTCATCAAGCCTTTTTTTTTCAATACCTTGCATAATGTGTTTTAGCTGATCAACCATCTTACCCCTTAAGTTGACAAATATGGTATCTAGCTAAGATGTAGTTCATGTTTATGACTCAAGGACCTTGTGGTCATAGAACAAAGAAAATTGCTTAGGTAAAGAGGCAAAAACTTGATTTTTGTGATCATTAATGAGAAGTTCTACAACTTTATGCCAAGATACAAGTTGGTCTCTTGATACCATTCTTTGAATTTGATGCTAGGCATTGATTCTAAATCATATGCAAGGATGGGAAAGAATACATCCCATCCCCTTATGACCAAATCCTCCTTATAGAATTTTATGCACAAATGCTCATACAACTCATAGAGGTTGATGAGTTTAGTAAGGGAATTAGATTAGAGGATCAATAAGAAGAGAAAGATGAGTTTGAGACTGAACAAGAGTCAAAAACCTTTATTGGAAGTCTTTTCCAATCTTCAGCTCACTACACAACTACACCTAGCTCCACATCTTTTGTCTCATTGATGGAACAAGTTCCTCCATCCAACTCTCCTCTTATTTATTCTACCATGTTTGGATCCACACCCATCATTGTCATAGACTAGACACAACCCATGTCTTAGTCCACCTCCTTATTCTCAGCAATGTACTTTACCATACACCCTAGCTCCATTCATCCAGCCTTGATTACTTATACCTCATCATCTTCTTTTGTCATACTGGTGGGATTCTCATTGGCACCCTAAGCAACACAAGCCTCTCATACTTCTTTCATATCCTTTGTGCCTCAAGTTCCAACACAAACATCCTTTTCCTTGTTTAGCCCACCTATGACCACCATAACATAGCATCTCCCTTCGATACTACAACCTATTATGAGGCCACAAGCCTTTCAACTCCCTCCTCAATCATCAACGTAAGCATTGAAGCCCATGGGGATGCCCCAAAACTTGGATCAAGCCTTCCAAATGATCCAAAACCTTGCCGAAGAGCTGCAGAAACTTAAGGCTAATACAACTCATATGGTCAAGGTTGTAGATTTTTACCAAGATGATCCTATAAGTCCTATGGTGCCTCAAATAACTTTTTCCATAGGCTTATCCTCTCCAAAATTTAGTAGATATAATGATGAAGGGCATTCCAATGCACATCTAGTTATCTTTTGGTGGTTTGAGTGCCTCTTTTTGCAAGCTTGGCCAGATACAATATTTGAGGATTTTCTCCATGTTCCTTAAGGAAAAGGCTCTAGATTGGTACCAAAACTTGCCTAGAGGATTCATATCTTTCCTTGAGGATTTGATTAACCAATTTTTCAACCACTTTAGATACAACGTGAAGTTGGATGCCACATTGGATCAATTGATGAAGGTGAGGTAGGTGCCACTTGAGTTGGTCAAAAGATTCATTCAAAGATGGAACTCAACACTTAATGAAATTCCAAAGCCTATTTCTGAAAATCACCTCTTGGCCATCTATAAGGGAGTAGTAAATGACTTTATCAAGTCAAAGCTATACTACCTAGAACCCAATCCTTAAGCCAAGCCTTCTTGCAAACCAAGAACATTGAGGAGGTAGTTGAGACAAACAACGACCCAGCCTATGTGGCTTATAAAACCCAACATGTAATGAGAGATAGGGATAAAACCAAGAAAGAACATACAACTATGGCTACAGTAGAAAAAGAATTGAAATAAGGAGAAAGGTGGGAATCACCATCATGTAACATACTTCCCAACTCATCCCAACCATCCACTTCCTATGCTCAAAATCAACCAAGACCAAACTTTGTGCTAAAGGATAGGTCTAAGTACACTAGGTTTCTTATGAAGCCCTTTGAGCTTTTAGAATAGTTAAAGATGACCATATACAACATAAGAAACTATTTAAAGAGGCTCATAAGAGGCATGATCATCTTTATGACATAGCTAGAGACCTAATGATAGCTACTAGTGATGATTTGAAGCTACCAAAGTATTTCAGTTTGGATAGGTATTGCCATTATCATCAAATGGCTAGTAATGACACTAATTCTTTTCTAGCATTAAAGAATGACCTCTAGAAGATTATAGACCATGGATAGTTGGTGTTGAATGAGTCCAACTCTCCAAAAGCTAATAAAAACTCCTATACTATAGCCTCATTCATAGAAACCAAGTGATCTAATCCTCCTAGGGAACCATTTGTCATTAGAGTACCATCATAGCCCAAAAAAAAAAGGCCTAGAGAGCCCTTCATTATCTAGGTATCACATCCTCAAGCCCCTAGGAAGTCCTTCATCATATGTGTGCCCCCTTCAGTGACTTCAACATTACAATGTAATCAATGAGTTGCTAATCCTCCAAGGCTTAGGGAACCATTTGTTATCCAAGTCCCTCCACCTTCAAGTAAGACCATAATAACCTATGACCAAAGCCCCCTATTATGGCCAATAACTTGGAGGTTAGCAAGAAACGATCATCAAAACAATGAAGAAAACAACTTGTTTCCAAATCAACAACAAAGTCCATTAAAGGTAGCTAATGAGAAAAGGCTTCAAAAAAACCTATGCCAAGACCAGATACGCTAATGAATAAGGGGCCCAACTCACACATGTTGAAACCTAAGTCACAAACCTAAGGAAGAATGGAGGAGGGTAGAACACCTAATGCTAAAACATTGTAAGCTAAAGGAAAGAGCTTCCTCATAACCATGGAGCAAACCAAATGGTCCCTCAAACAAAAGAACACATCACCAAATTTGTATGACTTGGTCATGACCTCTCTTGCACAGAGGGATGCACTAGCTCAAGTGTTAATCTTTATTCCTATAAATAGAGACATGTCAACAAATAGAGAGTCAATTCACTCTATCGTTGAGCAAGCTTTTCTTAGGGAAAGTGGATATTAACCCACACTTAACTTCCACGATAGTGAAGTGAAGGCTAACTCTTGAAATGGAGAAGTGTTATATGCTTCTCTCCTTATCATCATACATGTTCATGTAGATGATGAGCTGACCACGAATGCCATACTATATTCTATTGTTGATAAATTAGACTTAACCAAAAATATCCAAGTGACGACTACCTTAGCACTTAAATCATTCAATGGATCATGAGTAGTGGTGTGAGGTTCTATCTACTTGGATTTTGTAGCCAAGGAATGATTTCCCACATCCACCAACTTCCTAGTAGTTGAAGAGATACCTAAGTTTAGCTTGATCCTAGGGAGACCTTGGTTGGATAAGCTTCACACAATCTCATCCCCGATACATCAAGAGATTCACTTACCCTACGAGGAAGGGAAAATTATCATTCATGAAGAAAACGTGTCACTACCTTTGATTAACTATGTTAACATCAATTGACGTTCGGAAGTGGAGTTTTAAGAGGAGACAACTAAAACTCAAGCTAGGGCTAGAAACAACAAAACAAAAAATATCAATAATGAGGTTGACATCATCAAACCTATGGCATTAAGAAATCAACAAAAATTCCTATCAATTGCAACTGCAAGTAAGTAGCATGATGAGAGTGAAATTGTGTAAAGCAAATCCTTTGGCTTATCAAAGGTCAAGAAACAAATGCATTGTAGATATGTTATCCTTTCTTTGGCTAAAAAAAGATTATTCATGTTTGCAACCTTATGCCATGTTTCATGGTTCATGTTATCCTTATATGCCCTTTCGACACTTGCCCATACTTGCTAGGGAGGTATGACTGGATGGGCCACTAAGGTTGAAAACTAGCACTATTGCATGCTATGGCCTTAAATTGGCAACATTATAGCTTGTCAAGGCTTAAAATTGGTGAAGCAATGGCTTGCTAGGACCTAAAACTAGTGATCATAATGATCTTTTACCCAATCTACCCAATGGCATCTTATGCAAGTTATATGCATATAACTTGGTTCACAATTATTAGTGTGGCATATTTTTATCTACTAGTTTTACTTTATGGCCTTATTACATTTACCATATATGTTTATATGAAGCATATAAAACATTAAAAACTAAGACTAACATGTAGCCATAGTCACTATGGAGCACCTTCCCTCCAACAAAATAATTCATAATGCTGATAATCCCACCTTTTCTTCTTTCTTCATACCTATGTAGAAGTTGTAGATAAAATAGCTAAAAAAACCAATACCTCCTCAACCATGCTGGAGCAATGCTACCCAATGTGGCTTGGGAAGGGGGGGG
>MNCI01025588.1:1934096-2008925 GCA_015680685.1 Gnetum montanum
GAGGGTGCATCCTTCACCCATACTAGTTAGCATGGATCTAGCATGTGTGCTACGATCCAATGCCATGTCTTGGGGCTCCTACCCACCTATAGGCCCATACCATGTCACTCACCTTTGCGCTACATGCCCTCGATAGTGCCATGTAGCAGTGAAAAAACCCTTTAGCCACTGCCTCTACATAGTGGCCCCAACCCTTAAGGCTAGTAGCCACTATGGCTAGTTATAGTGCTAGTTGGTAGCATCGCAAATCCAACATGGCCAATCCAGCATAGCCTTCCATACCCTTATGGTTGGTTGCCTACTCCTATGTGCTAACTACTTGCACTTTTCTCACTATCATTGATCTTGCCACACTAGCTGGTGTGGTTGCCACAAATGGCAACCACGCTAGCTAGTGTGCTTGCTAGAAATAGCAACCATGTTGGGGCCATGCTAGTCCAACATTGCTACTAAAAATAGCAACCATGATGGCTTAGCGTGGTCATGAGAAATGGCCAAACCCTTGCTAGTTCATGCTGGCCAGTGTGGTTTGCACCACGTAGTCAACACCCTCCACCACACTAACCTCCCACCATTATGCATCAACTTTCTTTTTTATTGGCATGTCTAGCATGGACTTTTCACACAACATACTCAGAAGCAATGTGATCGTTTACAAATCTATAAAGATATGAATGTAACGTGAATAGGATCATCGACACCCAGCTACTTGCACCTCAGCCATGGGGCTGTTCAACCACACCTGCACACTGTTGTGTGCTACACACCATTACTATGGAATAGTTTTGGCAACTAAAGCCATCAGTGTGGAGCATTGATGACCATGGTAATTGTAGAATAATTACAATTTCTAGGATGATGCTAATGTACTTGGTGCAATTCGTGTACAAGATCGCCATGGTGACATTTCGACATGCTGTAAAGTACACATGTTTATTAGTGGTAGGGCTTAAGCTTTGTTATAAGGTGATGGGGATTAGGGGCTTGCAATTGCTAGCATTCTGGGTTATTTTTGAGGGTAGAGTTGTCTTAGAGCCATCATTTATGAATTATTTTGTGGCTCTTGATGACGATTTGCAATGCTTGGCCTTCTATGATGTTTTTTTTGCTCTCGACATTCTCTATCATCAAAAATATTTGTAGTGGAATTTCTTTATTATTTACAACTACCACAAATCCTACATTAGATTCACCCTCACTAGTGCTCTCCCTCCTCCATCCACACTGGAGCGATGTTGCATAGGGTGTAGTCGCTATGCTTGTGTGTGACACAAACCGCCACATTGCACAAGGTGTAATCGCTACATTACTATGCTATACAATAATGTAACTGACACTTAGAAAAAGTTTTTCAAAAAATTTTGTAAACTAATGTTTTTGGTTGTGCCATGCAGGGTCATGTTAAAACCAATCTTGATCGTAATCGAGTTAGTAGGGGTTTTATGTTACCTAAGTGCCCCTGTGGCTAATGTTCCTCCTCCTCATGCATGAGTAAGGGACTAGGTGGTCTAGTTCCAAGAAGGCATGTGGGAATTTTTAGAATTCCTATTGCATCATTTTAGTGTAATAGAATGGTCACACTTGTCAGCTGAGACAATGGGTGTTCTGGTTAAAACATTATTGCCTGGGATGAATCGAGGCATCTTGAGATTCATGATTGATGGATCCACTAAAAAAGAAGGGGCAAGAGGCTCAAGTCAATGTCAAAAAGGCTTGAGACTCCTATCTTGGATTTGGGCCATGCCTAGATTTAAGTGCTATCACAAGTATAACACATTGTTTATCACTCACCATATGGGCACCTTCTTTTAGAACCCACCTAGGACATTTATTGTGCTGGCAGGTGAGTCCTATGAAGATGCTTAGACATGTTATATTGTTTAGCTTATATACATTGGAACACTTATTGTGTTCTATGGATTGCCAGATTTGTAATTGACAAGGACGACCTCCATGATAAAGAGGGGGCATTGGCATTGGCTCAAACAGCCCTACAAGAGTTCTCTTCTATTGAGAACGTGTGTGCTGGGGCCATAAAACAACTTGGGGTAGTCTTTAAAACCTATCCAACCAAATATGCTAAGTTCTATCTAAAGTGTGAGGAACTCAAGTGGTTGGATGGCGAATGCACGTGTCATTTGGTACCCACTGTAGAAGAAGTTCTAATGAAGATACCACCATTCCCTACACCATTCACACTAGGTGAGTTAGGTTATGCACTTATTATCATGTGCTCTTGATTAATTGATTTTGTTATTTGTTTGGCTAATTTTATTCTTGATTATTGTAGTGGCAACCAAGCTGAGGAGGTTACAATAATCACTTCAGGACATATTGAAGCCAACCTCTTCTTTAAGTATGGTGACATTGATGAGTCACAACGTTGGCTGTGGAATGGAGCTCTAGCCACAATTGCTCAAAAGGTCTAGGAGGTTGGGCTCATGGACCTCTTTTTGATAGTAAATCCCAACATTCCTACTGTGAAAATGCTTGCCCTTGTTAATTCTTTTACAGAAAGTGCTGACCACTTTCGCACATGAGTCCACAATGTGCAGGTGGTGTTTGAAATTACCGACAGCCTTTTTTCAGATCTTTTCAGCATCCCTTCTAAGGGTTTACTTGTGGGATAGAAGACTGGCAAAGATGTAAACCATCGAGGGGACATTGAAGAATGGTTGGGGATGAACAAAGATCTCAAGGGGATTTACATGAACAAGGTTAATTTAGAGGTAGCCTAAGAGATTTACCCTATCTTCCAAGCTCGTGCCTTTCCCAAGCTACTTTTCCAAGGAAAGATTATTGGGGTAGAGAAAGCTTGGATCATGAGAGACATAATGGAAGAGGGAACACGTTATAATTGGGCTAAATACCTATCAAAAGGCTTATGATCTGAAATGGTTAAGCTTCATGACAAACTTGACACACATTTTAATGTGCATTTTTCCTTTTTTATAGCTTGTCTATGATGGTTTGACGAATTCTTAGTGGTATGGGAGAATGGGATCTAGGTGTTACAGGATCATACCCAGATATCCAAACCATGGATCTGCCAGGTATTTTGCACCACCCGATCCCGGAACCCTCCAAAAGCTATCGGGGAGCCCTTTTCAATAACAACAAAGGATTGGGTGGAACCGTCTTTTGATGCAGAAGATAGTTTTGGAGTGCCCCCCCAGTAACATGGGCAACGCAGTGAGGGGGGCCTGCCTTATTGCAGAAACAATGAAGTCAAATTTGCAACTTAAGAAGCCTTTTCCTGTAGAAGAGCCTCCACGTATAAGCGAGGAAAGGGACAAAATATTATAGATCAAAGTTCATAATGTGCAATTTGCTTTTGTTGGTGAGTGTTCCTTAGCTATCTTACTCGTTGCTTTTTTCTTCTTCATGCACATGTCGGGCTAGCATCTTGACTTTGGCTTATGTTTAGTAGATGAAGAAGAGGTTTTGGCTCTTGAGGTAGAGGCCCCTACTATGGAAGAAGAGGAGGAGGCCCCTGCTATAGAGGAGGAGGCCCCTACCGCAGAGGAGGAAGCCCCTACTATAGAAAAATCTTTTACAGACTATGCCTAGAACCCAAGGGGCACATGATAGTTGAAGATGCCACCACACTTTTAAGGTAGTCTCATAAAGAAGGGCTACCATTTGAGATCGGTAAGTTTGATGATTTGTTTGATAGTATGTTAATGGGCAATCCCCCCACTCTCACCCTTGAGGGTTTGCTGGGTAGTGTAATGACGGAAAATGTTGGTCGCTAGAAAATACCAAACGAAAATCCATGTACACAATCTTAACCACAGATTCGTGCAAGGGCCGTGCTAGAGAAAACGAATCCGCGGTGCCCTGAACGGTCTTGTCGATCAGACAGAGACTTACTCAATTAGTAAATTAACGAATATCGCGATAATATGTGTATTATATAGATATTCCACGAAACAAACCGATCCAATGAATCGTAAGAGGAGTAGAAAAGAATGTAAATAAATTGACACAATGACAACGTCAACGCGACAGGGAGGATCAGATTTAGGAAAGTGCGCAATTCCAAGATCTATGTTTTGGCTCGAAAATTGAGTATATCATATACAAGGTTCCAATAGCATACTCTGCTTATCTTGTGCGAAGTATACAAAAAATAATAAGAAAACTATTCAACAAGGAGTATAGAATGAAGCTCGGTCTACCTTGTAAGCCAAGGATGGGATGCAAGGAAGGTCAAGCCTGGATGTCTATCGATCAACTGTTTCTGATCAATAAACTTTACCAACCGCACCAGATGATCTCTGGATCTCTGATCTACTCCTTTTGCCTTTGGTAGTTTCTGCTCAAAGCTGCCAACAATCGCCAATGGAGAGAAGTGTATTTTTGCCAAAAGATTGATCGCTCCTGCTACCAATGCTTAACAATGTATTTTGTCTCTACTAAAAGATAATGCTACCCAAAAAGATGATGAAGATTTGCCGATTCCCCTTTTTTTTTCTTTCTTCTCCAAATGGGGTATTTATAAGTTCGACAACATGTGGAGAAGGCACAGTCTCGATGACACGTGTCTCGAACTTTTAGAATGTTGTTGACATGGCAAACTTCGTGTTGAAATTGGTCATGCTGCATCACATTTTTGAAAAAGAGGGCAAAGTACGCTGTCAACCACTCATGCTGAGGCCGCTTTATGATTACGCTGCGATACGCTAATGAGCGTATTATGTGTATGGATAGTAGGTGCGTGTCGAGTACTACTTTAGTTGACTTTAAGCTATATTACGCTCATTTACGCTGCGTAGCGTGGTAGAGCGTAATAGAGCGTAGAAGTAGTTAAATCAAGCTGTTTTACGCTCATTTACACCACAAAGCGTAATAGAGCGTCAAACATAGTCAACTTTACAATAAGTTATGCTTGTTTACGCTGCATAGCGTAATAAGCGTAAAGCGACCAATCTGCAAAAAGGAAGAAATCAATCTGCCATGCTTCTTTGGACTCTGACTTTGACTTTCTGGGAGCTCAGTACGCTGCTCTGCGTAACGGAGTGTAAACTCAGCCTTGAACAAATGACTTAGCGGAATATGCGACAAGTCTTAAACATTAAACTTCGTCAAAATCGCCGAAGTAAGTTACTTTTTGATATCGGGCTATGTTAAATAGAGTTACGCTGAGTGACACTACGCTATGTTGCGTAATGTAGCGTAAAAAGAGAAAATAAAATAAGGTTGAAATTTGCAAGAAACTTGGAGACTTGATGCTGTGCACCTCTTTGCCTTGCTCTGTCTTCTGGATTTTTGTCGGAAACTTTTGCCTAAATCGTAAATCTTTGCCTTAGGCCAATTCACAATTTCCACGGTGTTTCAATGGCCCCTCTTTGTTGACATTTAGAGGGCTTGCCCAAAAGACGTCGACAAAGAATACGAAGCACTGGATGGGTAAAAGTACCAACAGCGTTCATCAATGGTTACTCAAATTTCGCCCTGTCAAAGCAGAAGTGTAGAAATGAGGGAAACGGAAGATAAAACAGTACGGGAGGGAATTCTTATAGAGGTAAGAGGAAAGAGGTTCGGGGAAGACTCAAGTGAGGTTCAGGGAAGACGCAAATGTGTGAGTATAGTTTTTCACGCATAAGCACTTAGGCCTTCTCCTACGATTACGTTTGCATGGAGTTATGCCATCATTTTGTAGATGAAGGGGCTTGCATAAACGAATTGTGTTGCATCTGCGCAGCCTGGATGAGTTGTGTTTCATCCATCTTGCCGACCCCCCCTTGTTTTTTTTTGGCGTCCACTAGGCGAGTTACGTTATGCCGATTTATGGACTTGACTGTAATGTAGATGTGGAAAGCGTATGCTACATATTCACATTTTGCATGAGGGAAACAGATGGGATGGCTAAGGAGGGTAGTAAGAGCTAGAGGTAGGATTATGAGGAAAACAGGGATGCACTCTTGAGTGGACAAGCTAACCTAAGCGGCCATCTCAAAACGCTGTCTGCATTTCACTGCTCAGATGAATGCACCTTTGAATGAGATCCTCATAGCAAGTAACCTGCAACCAAAGAAGAAAATAGAGGACACCATTGCTCGACTGTATCACCAGAGAGGTTGTTGAAACAAGTACCATTTGGGACGAGACAGAGTGAGCGGGTTGTGAAGAAGGAACCATAGCAAGAGGCCAGGGTCTTCAACGTTGACGCTCGGCCCAGCATATCATCGCCAAAGATCATCAGACTCATCACACCTGACTGGTTACGTAAAGAACTAGCTAGGTGAATCTATGAAGCTAGAGCCTGATAGTGATGATAAGCGGAGATCCCCAAGGTTGTGGTTGATGAGAACTTCTTTAGGGCTCCGGGCGACGAAACTAACCTCTTAGAGGTGCCACCGCTGAAATGGGTGCAGTGATGGCATCTTCAAGGGGTCAGTAGTATGCCTTTCAACACGTCCGAGGAATCAATAGAATGCCTGGGAGGTAGCGATGCTGGGGCTGTCCCAACATCCCACCCCATTTGTTTTACAGTCGCACAGAGATGATTACGCTCGCTTGATTCGCATGTTGGCGGTCTGTAGGTTTCAGTTTTAAGTCCTGGTAGACTGCCGTTGCTGGTTTTAAGTCCCAGCAGACCATGGTCCCAGTTTAAAGTCTGGGTGGACTAAAAAATGCTAGTTTTACGTCGTAGCAGATGGTGGTAGAGCTGATTTATGGTCTCAGCAGACCATGTTGTGGATGTCAATTTCATGTCGTGACCTAGGGAAAAATCTGTGCTGGTTTCACGTCTCAGCAGACAGATACTTACCTGTGCTAGTTTTATGTCATGGCGGACAACCGGTGCTAGTTTAGCGTCGTGGCAGATGCGTGCAGGAAATGCTAGTTTTACGTCTTGGCGGACCTGTACAACATTGCCAGTTTTACGTTGTAGCGGATTATTGCAACTTGCCAGTTTTATGTCATGGTGGACGATCGTTGCCAGTTTAGCGTCGTGGCATACGTGTGCAGAAAGTGCCAGTTTTACGTCGTAGCGTACGATTATTACCAGTTTAGCGTCGTGGCAGACGCGTGAAGAGGGTGCCAGTTTTACGTTGCAGCGGACAAGTGTTGTGCCTGATGTTAACATTGGATATGCAGCTAGATGTAGTACCACTTTAGATATATATGGTTCATAGGATTCGGTAACTCGTTGCCATTGATATCTGCTAACTTGAATGCACCGTTGCCATACACATCAGCTACCAAGAAAGGGCCCTCCCAGTTTGCAGAGAACTTGCCTACTGGTTCGCGAATGGCCTTGAGAACCAAATCTCCCTTCTCAATAGGATGTTGTTGAAGATTATGACGGTGCTTCTGCCTCTGCTGATCTTGATACTTTTTGATGGTATCAAGTGTCTGTATCCGCTTCTCCTCTACTGAATCGAAATCCATGATTCGAGACTCGGTGTGTTGAGCGTCATTTATAATCGTGGAGAGGACCATTCGCAGAGAAGGAACTTGTAATTCAAGGGGCAGCACCACCTTAGATCCATAGACTAGGCTATAGGGTGTACTATCTGTAGTTGTCCTACATGTAGTACGATACGCCCATAGCACATAGAGGATCTTTTTATGCCACCGTCTCTTGTTGCTGTTAAGCATTTTCTTGAGCAGGTTGATAATGACCTTGTTCGTTGCTTCAGCTTGACCATTCGCTTGTGGGTAATAAGATGAGGAAAAAGATTATTTAATACCAAGGCTATCAAAAAAGGATTTGGCTTCCAGAATACTAAACTGTGGTCCATTGTCGATCATGATAGTCATCGGGAGACCAAATCTGGTTACAATGTTATCTAAAATGAAATGGCAGATTTGTTGAGATGTGATCTTTCACAAAGGAATGTCTTCCACCCACTTCGTGAAATACTCAGTAGCGGTGATTATGAAGCTGTGACCTGCGGAAGATTTTGGTGTGATGGGCTCTATAATGTCTAGTCCCCATCGTTGAAAGGGCCATGTTATCTGAGTCGTGTGTAGTTCTGTAGGTGACACATGTATAAGGTTTGCGTAACACTGACACGTGTCACATGTTTTAACCTTTGTAAGACAGTCTTTTTCCATGTATGGCCAATAATACCCTAAGCAATGGATTTTAGAGGCCATGGCTCGTGGTGCTACGTGTCCTCCGCATAATCCCTCATGAACCTCCCAACTATATGTTGTGCCTGGTCTTTGTTAACGCAAGTAAGCAGTACTCCATCAAAATAGCGTCTACAAAGGGTACTATTCCCTATGATGACGTACTGCCTAGCTCGCTTACGGATTGCATCTTTCTGCGTGCGTGTTAGCTCGTGTGGTGGTTCGCCATGCAAGAGGTAAGTTTTAATGTTTTCATACCACTTTGGCATTCTATCCTCGAGTAGTGAAGATATTTGCGCCGCCTGAATGATAGGGCCTGTACAATCTGTTATTAAGATGGGACAAGTGTCGAACAGGTGCACCGGCACGTTTAAAGCTAATGTAGCCAGTGTATCGGCTAGCGTGTTATCGTTTCGAGGCACGTGTTGGACATCGATCGTTGTGAACTGCTTCAGAAGATCTTTAGCCATATCGCAGTAGGGCTGTAAATGTGCAGCCTTGCAGGCGTAGACTCCTGTGATTTGATTTATAACAAGCATCGAATCGCCCCTAATTGTCAGGTATTGAACATCAAGCCCTCTGGCTGTTAATAATCCCCTGAGGAGCCCCTCGTACTCTACCATGTTGTTCGTACAGGGAAATGTCAAGCGGTAGGCGTGAAAATGTACATCCTTAGGTGATAGCGTAATGACTGTGGCGGCACTGCCGCCTTTAGCGGTTGAAGCTCCATCAAAATGTAACGTTGCTTCGAGGCCTGTTAGGACAGGGCTTAGACTATGTACATGCTCATCTGGAAATTCAGGCTCTATGGTTACCTGACTATCAATAGGCGATGTTATTAGTTGGTCAGCTATCACTTGGCCTTTCGTAGAAGATTGACCAATATAATGCAGATCGAATTCTGTCGTGATAGCTTTCCAATGAGCTATTTTACTACTTTCGTATAGGTTATGCGTAATAGCCCTAAGGATGTTATTTTTGCAAATTATGTTGACCTGGCTATGGAAGAGATAGTGTTTGCACTTTTTGAGCATAAATACTAATGCTAAGAAATTATGCTCTACTTCGTTATACCTCGTTTCATACGCACATAGAGCATGACTCAAGCAGTAGATGGGTACTTCTGACCCATGATCCCTCTTTTGACATAGTAATGCAGCTAAGGCTACATCTGATGTTGCGAGGTAAATGTAAAATGGTTGATCCCTTTGTGGTGGGAATACTGTTGGCAAGCGTTGAAGTTCTTGCTTCAAGCTGTCAAACGCATACTGACAATCGTCTGTCCATTCGAAATTAACTCCTTTTTTTACCAGATGCTGCATAGAGTGTAATTTATTGGTTAATCTCGAAATGAACCGCCTAATAAACTGTAACCTCCCTTGCAACCTGCATAATTGCTTAAGGTTTGTAGGGGGTGTCAATTCAACAATCGCTTTGACTTTGTCAGGGTCTACTCATATACCAGTTTCCGATACCACAAACCCTAGCATGCATTCAGTTTTGACTCCGAATACGCACTTCTTTGGGTTGAGCTGGAGGTCGTATTTAGAGCATATTTTAAGGACTAACTCCAGATCCTTTAAATCATCTTCTGACCTTATAGACTTAACAGCTATATCGTCAACATAATCATTCAGTCTCCCTAGGAGGTAACTGCTAAAGATATATGTCATAGCTCGTTGATACGTAGCTCTGGCATTTTTTAAATCGGAAGACATCATGGTGTAACAAAAGGTCCCCCAGGGTGTCATGAATGTTGTTGTCAGCTGGTGTTCTGGGCAACCGCTGCGCATTTCGTATGGCATGATGTTGCCGAGCGTGAAGAGCTAACTAAATCTTGGATACCGTGAACAGCCTGTAATTAATGTGACCCGATTACGAAATGATAAGATACAATAGTTTAAGGTCGTTTCGGATCGTAATGCATGCGATATCTATCGTAATTAATGTCTTGATCTTCGGGTTCCAGCTCATATTGACACCAGTATTTGGGCAAGTCTCGCTTAAATCGGGCGTCAAGTCGGTTAGTTTTGCATATAAGTAGGCAGTTCTTATCGAAAATAGGCTGTTGGCTATCGCAAATTTGAATTCTCGGCTGTCATAGAGAGAAGGAGAAAGAGCAAAATATTGCAGCACGTTATTTGTGAAGGTGTTCAGGACTGTAACAATGACATCGAAAGTGAGAGGAAAGAATACCAAATTGGCTAAAATCGATGAGGTATAAGGGAGCTTGCAGCATGCTTCGCAGGCCTTGGTTGAAGTGAGAGATGTCACTCCCCTGAATCGGTAGGCCATCTCTTACTTACTCGTATTGCTTCCTGTGATATGCTTTTTTGTTATGTTTATCTTTTTACGTCATTTGCGTAAACTAGAGTTTTTGGCTGTAGACCTCGTATTAAAATGAGGGTTTAGACAACAGTATTGCATCTATCACCATTGTCTGAGACAAACCTTATACTATTACAAGGGTTTAGGCAATTTCGGTTGTATGGCTAAAGCGTAATTTTGTAAATTTTCCTATAGTTTAAGCATGCAATCAAAATCTAGATGGTAACGTGTTTATTTTCTGTACAGTATCATGATGAAACCCGTCCTAATCGTTTTGGATATAGTCGGGGTTTTATGTTGTATAAACCTTATTGTACCCAATGTTCCTCCCACTTAGACTTGGTTGTAGGGGAAGGGTATATGGTTTCGGAAGGGTGCGCTAGAGTTTTTGCAATTTTTGCTGCGTAATTACAGTATTATTGTGTGGTCGCATTTGTTGGGGGATGTGGCTGGAGCTATTTTGGAACATTTGTTGGTCGGTTCTATGCAGGGTGTCTTGGCTTTCTTGACAGACAGGGCTATTGATACTGGTCATCCTCAAGATCACAAACTTAGCGCCAGAGGATTGAGTCACTTAAGTTGGATCTGGGAGATGCCTAGATTTAGCTATTATCATGCGTATAATACTTTGTTCGTGGCTCGTCATGTCTCGAATTACTTCCATAATCCCCCAGGCACAGTGTATTATTTGGGCGGGTAAGTTGTTTTATTGGTGGTATTGTTATTATGTTTTGTAATTTCTGAATTTGTAAAGCATAGGATAGTAATGTGTTATATGATACAGGTTTTTCATCAACAAAAATGAATTAGTAGGCAATAATGATACATTGACCTGGACCAAAACGACAATAAATGAGTTTATGTCTACTAGCAACGTACGCGCCAGTGTAATGGGGCAAATGGCCTTCGACATTCCTGAGTATCCCACCCGTTATGCTGATTCTTTCAAAAATTATCAAAATCTTGGGTGGCTATATGAGGAATGGACTTTGAACCCACCCCTCACCCTCGCGGATGTGCAAAGGAAGCTTCCTCCTTTTCCTTTGCCATTTGGACCTGGTAAGGTTTCGTTCCTGCTATTAGTTACAGGATATTATATTTTTTTTGTGTTTTCAAATGTTGCGTAATAGTGTTTTCTCTATCTTGACATGTGCTTCATGTTATTAGTCAGGGAATCCTGGGAGATCACCATCACGATTTCTGGCCATGAGGCGAACACCTTCCTCTTCCGTTATGGTGACATAAAGGAAGCACAACGCTGGCTCGACCACATGGCGGCCCCAGTTGCGTTGGTCACCAAGCTGCGGGAAGTGAGGTTGATCTATTTATTCCTGGCCGTAACCCCTGATGTCCCTGCAAGAAAAATGTTAACCTTGGTTAACTCCTTCAGTGAGGGAGCTGAACGTTTTTGCACGCACGTGCGTCACATGCGTGTAAACTTTGATATCAAAGCTCAGCTGTTTACTGACCTCTTTGGCGTCCCCTCTGATAGTCTTCCCATAGAGGAAAAATTGAGGAGGAGCGTCAAATGTCAGGAAGATTTGGAGGAGTGGTTGGGGTCTAAGAAGGAAACCAAGGGGATCCCTTGTGAAAAGATCAAATTAGAGGTCGCCAAGACTATTTATCCCCTCTTCTGAGCCCAGGCTTTCCCGAAAACACTCTCGCAGGGGAAGTTCTTTACTATAGAACAGGCCCGTATTATGCGAGAGGTAATGGAGGAAGGGACCCAATTCGACTGGGAAAGCTATTTTGCTAAGGGGTTACGCACTGAAATGATTAGGCTCCACTAAAAGCTTGAGTCTTGTTTCAGTGTACACTTCACCTTCTTCATAGCTTGCCTCCGACGTTTTTCCAAATTTTTGGTTGTCCAGAGGAATGGGGTCTGGGTGCTACAGGACCGAGACCAGTTATCCAAACCCTGGATTTCTCATCTCTTTGGCACTACCCGATCACAGGATCCTTCGGAGGGAATTGGGGAGTCGCTATCTATAACGACTAGGGATTTGGCGGCACCTCGAATGCGGGGCCCTGATAGCGTAGGTGGGGTGCTTCCCACTTACACTAGTGATGCGTCACGAGGGAAGCGTCTGGCTGCAGAGATAGTAGATGCCTCAGTCTAGCATAAAAGGCCTTGCCTAACTGAGTCGCCTATGGAACCAGCAAGTGGCATAGACAGAACTGTGCAAGCCAGGGTTCAGCGGAGTAAACCTCTGCCTGGTAAGCGTAAAGACATAGTGAAAGTTATGGAAATTATTGTATTACGTAGCTTTATTCAGGGAATTTTGAATTGTTTAAATGTATTATGTGGCATGAACAGGAAGACCTACAGAGCGGTTGACCCCTGAAACAGGGGTAGTGGTATTACAGCGTGGGGAAGGGGCCCTGGTTTTGGAAGAGGAGGCCCCGGCTGTTAGAATAAGTGATGTACAGACCCTTGTGCATGAGGAGAGAGAGGAGGCGGAAAATGTTGATGCACTCCCCACTGTAACAGGCAGAGGTAATCAGTGTATTAGAATTTTTAAGGAATTCTTTTAATAACTAGAAATTTTGACTTAATTACGCTACAGATGAATGAGGTGCATCCCCGTCTACCATTGTAAGCAGAGTGTGGGGGGAATTCCCTAATAAGTTTGCCTTCATGGAAGGCATTGTCAGTGATATGATCGAGCACCTCGAGCGCGTCGATCCTGGGGCTGGTATGTTACCGCTATAATACGCTTATTTTATTATAAGATTATAATGTTTATTTACGTTTGATAATACTTGTTGTCAGGAGCTCGCCTTCGATGGGACCCTACAGAGCCCATTGACTTGGACACAGTCGAGCCTTCATCAGACAACGTGGTCATGCCACACAACATTTACGAGGAAATGTGTAAATGTGCGTTACGCTTGACCCGCTCCTTGTGGGAGAGTCAAAACGTCAATGAAGACCTCTGGAAGAAGCTGCAGAGGTTAGAGAAGGAAAGGATGTCTCTGACCAAAGAGGTCAAAGACTTAAGATCACGATGTGAATTCTTGCAGGTGCGAGGAACAGATGAAGAGGACTGGCATACGGCTATTATTGACTACGCTCGCCATTGGACCATGGTCAGAAACAATGTGTAAACTAGTCGCGAATTGGTGGAGCAAAGGATGCAAATAGAGCTCTTGGCCCAGAAGAATCAGGACTGGAAGGACTTTTGCGCAAGTGTCCAAGAGTGGGGGCAGAAAGAAAAAGATCATAAGCATCTATATAAGTGAGAAATTATCACTTATTGTCAACACTATCGAGATTCTGCCATTGAAGCTCAATCCTTGCGGGTGTTCCTCGACGTCATTGGTGCATCTAAGGCCTTCGAGAAGTTCTAGGAGCAGGTGACGGTAAGCGCGTCCCCGGAAAGGGAAATTACTCTTCCTGGGGAAGAGACTACAGTCCCTACTTTCTTCTCTGAACCACCTTGATGGACTAGTGTGGAGAAGGGGAAGGTGAAGGTTGGAACTAATCTGGGAGATGGAGTTTGGTCTGAGTTAACCGAAGATGAAATTATGCAACACCTGTGGGTCGGTTTAGACCAACTCCCCTTTGCTGCGGATGCAGGACCATCGCGAGTAAGTTTAAATGTTATTGAATTTAAATTTTCTGATTTGTTTTATCATGGTTTTTTCTTTTGTATTTATTGTATGTAGGTGTAAGGAGTGGATGAAGAAGGTGGACAGGATGAGGAGCATGTTCAAGAAGAAGAGCGTAATGACGCAGACCGTCCTCTTGGGGAACCAGTGTTAGTGCAAGAACCCTGTGAAGATGACATTCCTCATGAAGGAATACTCTCTAAAAGTGACAGCCCATTCAAGGACGATTTGTTGGGCTTAGAGGCGGACTTAAGGGATACGGGCGATAGTGGTACTAGGGGGGATGCGTAATTGTGATTTACGCATGATTTTATTGATGAAATTGAACAATGGAAATTTGAATGTTGGCAAGATTACTCATGAGATTTTGTTTATGGTTTTTTTTTATTTATGTTATGTTTAATTTTATGTCTTTAAGCGTAAAGAGAATTGTTAAAGACTTTGGATAGGTTGCGTTATTATGACTGTAGAATGGAGTAGCTAGTTTAAGGCCATTGCGGGCCATCACATAGTGTTTGCATAAGATATAAATGAATGAAGTTGCTAGTTTTAGGCCATTGCGGGCCATCGCGTACATATGGGAGTGTAATTGATAAAAATGTACATATGTGCATAATTGTGCTAATATGACTAATAGAAGTCAAGAAGCGTAAATGGCATAAAATGGGGAATATAAATAACGTAATGAATAGAAAGCGTAAATATGTATATATATTAAAGAAAACTGACAATCAAATTTGATAGGCATAAGTGGAAAATTAGTAAAAGTGTAACGATGCGCGTAAATACCACTGAGATCAATCGCTAGCCCACAATTGTTTCTTTATGGCTTTTACGTTTAGCGGTGCGTAAGGGCGAGGAGGTTTATGTCCTGACTCTTCCACCTCGTCCTCTTCCCCCTGAAATGGTGTTTTCCTAGGCTAGGCTGTCATCATTCATTTTGACTTGTTCGGGAATTCGGACATGGGTTTGATCTTTAGGCATCTCGATCTCCGAACCCTGTTCTTCCTCTATGTTATTGATAGTCCTAGGAGTTATTTCATCATCGTGTATTACTACCTCTCCCCCCGCATAAGGGAGGTGTATCTCTTGGTGTATTGGTGACGAAACTATCCTCAGTTGGGCTAGCCAGGACCTCCCTAGAATCAGGTTGAAACTGGGCATCTCCTTGACAATGATGAATGTGGCGTTCGTTGAGAATTGATCCCCTGCCACAAAATTGATATGCACCGTCCCCTTGACTTGAATTCGTGCCCTGTTGAATGACTTTAGGCACGATGTCGTCGTAGGACTAATGTGGTTGACCAAGCCCAACTTATCCACTATAGGATAAGGGATGACATTTGTAGCCGCGCCATCGTCAACGTGCACCCTCCAGATCCGATGTTGACCAACCCAGATGGTGATAAACATGGGTTCTGTCGTTACTTGACCTTTCTCGGGATCATCTTTGATGGATTCATTGTGAAAGGTGAAAGGGGTTGGTTTAGGTTGCTCAGCGGCGGGAGGAAGCATGACAACATGTATCGCTTCCTCTTCCACTGGTAAGCCTTCATCCACAGGTATGGATGTCAGCATACGGACCATAGCCTCACGGTGCTTTTGAGATGTCATAAGTAGGTCATAGAGGCTCAGCGTTGTGTTCTTCTATTTCAAAGCCTACTTGACTTGCATAAATGCATCGAGGAGGTCCCGTTCTTGGCTAGGTTGCTTATCCCCTCTGTCTTCTTCCATTCGCCCTAAGAGACGAATCTCTCGAGGCGGAATAGTGTCAGTCGGAGGGTTGTGTTTCTTTCTGCCAAGGGGAGGTGACTGTGTTTCTGTACCCTTGTCTTGTCCATAAGGTGTAGGTGCAAGGACAGAGGCCAGGGGCCTGGGCTTAGCGAAGCCTAGCGTAGAGTGATTTTTGGTGGCATTAATTGACGCATCTCCTTCCTTTTTTTATTGGGTGGCGATTGATGGTTTTGGTTAGAAGCTTGCCCCTGCGTAAAAGGGGCAGCCGGTAGTTTTGGTACCCTAAGGATAAAAGGCACCTTAGGAGTGGGCGCAGATGTGGCCGTGACTTTATCATTAACGTGAGACTAGGTTATGGCTGGAGAGGACACCCGAATAACAAAGGGTGGCCTCGAGACGCCGCTAACTGCTGGTGAAGAACTTGCCCCCTGGGGTGAACTGGTAGGCACACGTAAAACAAAGGGTTGTTTAGGCGGTACCTTCCCTTCACCATCCGTACTTACCACGTTGATGGTGTACGGTGCGTTATTTGCATTTAACGGGTCCTTGTACACATGCAACGCTTGGTTTTCGGCATGTGTTGGACTACTGCCGTCTAGTTTTAGAGAACCATCATCAATCATGTGTTGAATGTCGACCTTCAACGCCTAGCAGTAATCGGTATTGTGACCACACAACTGATGATAGTCACAAAAATGGTCCAGCCTAAAAGACTTCGGAATTAGTGGTTCGTTAGGTAGGGCTAAAGAAGGATTCTTCAGCAATTCACAATGACGTCTGTGATGCTGCAGAGCTTCTTCGGATACCTTTTTATTCTGAATGTATCCTGTCCCTAATAATTATTTCAACAGTTCCGAATGCTTTATAGGCAGGGCTGTATATTTTGAGCGATCTTTACGCTTGAAGTTGGGTTTTGATTGTGGAGGCTTTTCAGGGGCAGGTGTATCTTGGCCGGTGCTGCTTGCACTAGTCGTGGTCTCGGCAGACGCTGTGGGTGCCTTCTTGTTATTTTTGTTTTTAGCACCCTCAAGAAGCGCAGCTACTGTTGTCGTTGTTGCTTTACCCTTATTATTTGCATTTTTATAGGCCACATACGCTGGGTCGTTACTAGCTTCAGCAGCATCTTGGATGCTCCTAGTTTGGGTGAAAGCCTAACTCAAGGAGCTAGGGGCAAGGTAATATAGTTTGGACTTGATGAAGTTGTTAATTACTCCTTTGAAAATAGCCAGCAAATGGGCTTCCGCGATAGGCTCACGGATATCATTCAAAGTAGCGCTCCATCGCTGTATAAACTTCTGGACTGGTTCAAGTGGGTCTTGCTTCACTTCCATAAGTTGGTCTAGCATGACTTCTGGCTTTAAATTTTACTTAAAGCGAGTCATGAATTGTGTTAGGAGCTCTTCCAAGGTTGAGATGGAAGAGCGAGGGAGCGCTCGATACCAGTCCAAAGCTTTCCCTGCCAGAGACATTGCAAAGACACGGATAATTGTATGAGGCCATTGCTGCAATAACAAGGATTCAGACCTGAAGGTAATAAGGTGAGCATTAGGATCTCTTTCCCCATTATATTTAGTAAAATGGGGCAATGTTATCCCTGGAGGCAACGACAGCATAGGAACCATTGGGCTGATAGGATCATCCTGGTAGAAATCCATGACTTGTATCATATCATAGCCAATAGCTTTAAGGCGCCTAACCTTCTTGGTGAGGGTCTGAATAAGCGAAAAAGCTTGATCCAGACTTGGTGATGAAGAAGTCTGTGTAGGAGGAGCACGGGGTTGGACTGAAAGGGCAGTGCCAGGTAATGGGAATGGAGCGATGGTTTGACTGACAGGTGGCGCTGCAGGTACTATCCTCGCGGACGGAGCTGCCTATGAAAACCACCACCCACCAGGCTGAGCAGAGAAATTGGACGTCGCCTGATGTGTAGGATGGAGATTGTAAGGGTATTGTGTGTTTATCTGCAGGACATGCGTGGTAGGTGCGGCTAAGGGTTGCACACCATACAACACAGATTGATCGGGTTGTGCAACAGGCATGATCCATTGACCAGCCGTGGGTTGTTGAATGGATTGCTGTAATTGAACGGTGGTTGCGATCTGTTGCCTTGCAATGGGTTGCACTGGATTTTTCACTGGGCGGGTTATAGGTGTGGTATGAGGTTGCACGTGGGGAATGAAATGAGGTGCGGTAGACGCAGGTACCACCGACGGGATACTAATTACACGTGGTGATGAGCTTGCCCCCATGTTATTTTGAGATGGTATTTGTACTTGCAAGACTGAGGATTGCGTAGTGGCCTACAGGATGACAGGAATATGGGTTTGGGTAGTCATGACTGAGTTGAGATGGGAGGCTTCTCCGGTGAGAGGAAATAGGGGATTTATGTATGTATGGGGGCTGAGGCTATGGTATGAATTCGTGTGTTCAGATTGGGCTGCGAATTCATCTTCCTCTTCTTCCCCATTTTGAGGTTCTAGAATGGATCATGTAGTCTGACTCCTAGCCATAACCAGTTGGGTCAGGAGTTCATGATAATGTTTGGTCAAGGGGATAATGTCATACGCGGTAGGGGTGAAATCTTGGCCCCCTCTGTGGATCAGCTCATAATTTCATTTCACCTTAATCTCAGCTTGGCTAAGGGCAAGTTTTGCCTGGATCTTGACACAAATGAAATTGTACTCTTCAGGAGTCATGACGGTGAATATAGGATCCTTGCCCTGTAACCTCAACGAATGACGCGACGGTCCTTGAGGTCCTATTGCACTAGAAGCTGATCCGGTGATGGCGATGGGGTTTACGGATGTGGCACCCGAGTCGGTGGTGGTCATAGTAGCAGTGGTTGCATATGCAGAATCCATTTCTCAGATAGATTAATGACAACAAATGACAAGATCTAAAAGGCAATGGCCAAACAGAATTATGATTGGGCTTTTTACACTGTAGGATTCCAAAGGAATCGTTGCTGTAACCAATCTACACCACATGATTTTGTAAACTTCCCTAGAGGTATTACGTTTATGTTTTTATGGACGTGGGTATGGATCACTTATAGGGCTATCCATAAAATATGGATCGAAGGTTCATGCCCTCCTTATAGTGCCAGAAAACTGTAACGACAGAAAACGTCGGTCGCTGGAAAATACCGAACGAAAATCCATGTACATAGTCTTAACCACGGATCCGTGCGAGGGCTGTGCTAGAGAAAACGAATTCACGGTGCCCTGAATGGTCTTGTCAATCAGACACGAACTTACTCAATCAGTAAATTAACAAATATCGCGATAATATGTGTATTATATAGATATTCCACGAAACAAACCGATCTAATGAATCGTAAGAGGAGTAGAAAACGATGTAAATAAATCGACACAATGACAACGTCAACGCGAAAGGGAGGATCAGATTTAGGAAAGTGCGCAATTCCAAGATCTATGTTTTGGCTCGAAAACTGAGTATATCATATACAAGGTTCCAATAGCAGACTCCGCTTATCTTGTGCGAAGTATACACAAAATAACAAGAAAACTATTCAACAAGGAGTACAGAATGAAGCTCGGTCTACCTCGTAAGCCAAGGATGGGATGCAAGGAAGGTCAAGCCTGGATGTCTATCAATCAACTGTTTCTGATCAATAAACTTTGCCAACTGCACTAGATGATCTTTGGATCTCTGATCTGCTCCTTTTGCCTTCGGTAGTTTCTGCTCAAAGCTGCCAACGATCGCCAATGGAGAGAAGTGTATTTTCACCAAAAGACTAATCGCTCCTACTGCTAATGCTCAACAATGTCTTCTGTCTCTGCTAAAAGATAATGCTGCCCAAAAAGATGATGAAGATCTACCGATTCCCCTTTTTTTTCTTTCTTCGCCAACTGGGGTATTTATAAGTTCGACAACATGTGGAGAAGGCATCGTCCCAATGACACGTGTCTCGAACTTTCAGAATGTTGTTGACATGGCAAACTTGGTGTTGAAACTGGTCATGTCGCATCACATTTTTGAAAAAGAGGGCAAAGTATGTTGTCAACCACTCTTGCTGAGGCCGCTTCATGATTACGCTGCGATACGCTGATGAGCGTATTGTGCGTATGGATAGCAGGTGCGTGTCGGGTACTGCTTTAGTTGACTTTAAGCTGTATTACGCTCGTTTACGCTGCGTAGCGTGGTAGAGCGTAATAGAGTGTAGAAGTAGTTAACTCAAGCTGTTTTATGCTCATTTACGCCACGAAGTGTAATAGAGCGTCAAACATAGTCAACTTTACAATAAGTTATGCTTGTTTACACTGCGTAGCGTAATAAGCATAAAGCGACCAATCTGCAAAAAGGAAGAAATCAATCTGCAGTGCTTCTTTGGACTCTGACTTTGACTTTTTGGGAGCTCATTACGCTGCTCTACGTAACGGAGCGTAAACTTAGCCCTGAACAAAAGACTTAGCGAAATATACGACAAGTCTTAAACCTTAAACTTTGTTAAAATCGCCGAAGTAAGTTACTTTCTAATATCGGGCTATGTTAAATAGAGTTACGCTGAGCGACACTACGCTATGTTGCATAATGTAGTGTAAAGAGAGAAAACAAAGTAAGGTTGAAATTTGCAAGAAACTTGGAGACTTGATGCTGCGCACCTCTTTTCCTTACTCTGTCTTCTGGATTTTTGTCGCAAACTTTCGCCTGAATCGTGAATATTTGCCTTAGGCCGATTCACAATTTCCATGGTGTTTCAGGTAGGAGTTTTGCATTGTCATTTATGTTACTTCTCACTTTTCCTTTTCTCTTCTTCAGAATGCTAACATGCTTTATTACATAGCAGGCACTACTTCTACTAAGGATCCTGAGTTTTCCTCTTCATTTCACCTACAACCATGGATAGAAACCCTGGATAAATTTACTTTTATGGAAGGGGTAGTTGAGGATATGATTGACTGCTTAAGGTAAATTGACCTTGAGATAGGTGCATTTGAACTACAGCATTTTTTCTCTATGTTATTCTATTTTTTCCATCATCTTATAATTAATGCTTTCTTATGTTTGATATAACAACTTCTCGACTTAAGTGGGACCCAAAATAGGTGGTTGAAGTCGATGTTATTCTTGAACTCCCTCCGGAGGTAACCAAGGTGCCTCGTCATGTATACAAGGAGGCCATCAAATGTGCACTATGCTCAGCATGATCCTTGTGGAACTGTAGATGCATTAACAAAGATCTCTTGAAAAGGGACCAGAAACTTGAAAAAGAGAAAGCAAGTTAAGCAATTGAGTTGGAAGATTTGCGATCAAGGAATGAGTTCTTAATGGCACATGACACTTTTGATGGTACTTGGCATACAGCCGTAATGGATTATGCTAGATACTGGTTAGCCGTATGAGGCAAAAATGAGGCTACCCACGAAGTAATTGAATAGTGTTTACAAATGGATTTTTTGGCCCAAAACAATTAGGATTAGAAGGATTACAGTGCCAAAGTATACGAATGGGGGTAGGCACAGAAAAATCATAAACACATGTATAAGATGGAACGTGTTGCCTATCACCAGAGGTATAGGGATGTATCCATAGAATTTTGTACTCATGAGCTGTTTCTCGATATAATTGATGCTACTCAGGCCTATGATAAATTTGCAAAGCATGTAGTGGTGAGTGAATCTCCTATTAGAGAGATGACCTTGCCTTTTGGGAAGACCACTACTACCACCTTTTCCCCAGGGCCACCTGCTTGGATGGCTATGAAAAAAGGAAAGATTGCGGCTGGCGTTGATCTAGGAGAAGAGGATTGGGCCAATTTAACGGAGGAAGAAATTCTACGACGCCTAGTATCTAGCCTTGACAACAGACTTTCAAAGATGGATTTAGGCCCATCTCAAGTAGCCAAGCTTTACTTTATTGTAGTTTATTTGGTGAGAGCCTTATGCATTTCCCTTTCTCACTTGTTGATGCATTACTTTAATCTTGATTCATGTAGGATCCAAATGAGAATGCGAGACCTAGCGGGGCAACAAATAGAGACACTGGTGAAGGCTCGTAGCTTGTTAAAAACATTTTTTCTTTAAAATATAACCCTTGTGGTTAGGCAATGTTGCCACTCTAAGTATGGACTCAAGTTTGGATTATATATATTTGTAGTTTAATGAAACATGAGATGCTTGTATTATTTTCTTTGGTTAATATTTTTTGTTGATGTACTTGGGCCTCTTGTGGGTCCCATGGCCTATTTTAAGGCCATTCTGAGCTATATGATAGTTTAAGGCCATTTCGGGCCATGGCTAGTTTAAGGCCATTTTGAGCCATCGCTAGTTTTAGGCCATTTCGAGCCATCACTAGTTTAAGGCCATTTCGAGCCGTATGATAGTTTAAGGCCATTTTGGACCATCACTAGTTTAAGCTCATTTTAGACCATGGGGTAGTTTAAGGTCATTTTAGGCCCATAGCTAGTTTAGGACCATTTTTTGCCCTTGGTAATGTAGTCTCTAGAGAGTGGGTTGCCAGTTTTAGGCCTTGGCGAGCTATGTGATAGTTGAAGGCCATTCTAGGCCCCAACAATATAGCTAGCATGAAAAGTAACATGATGCAAATTTGAAACTATACAAACGAGAAAGTGCACAAACAAAGATGCTAAAAATAAAATATGGTTGGAGTAACCTAGCGATGGGCTCTAATTGTGCAATTTTTTCCTAACCTGGTGTGAGGTAGGTGAGGCATATGGCCTAGAAGACTTGAGATGATATTCTTCTAAGCTATCATCCACCATTTTAAAGGGCAATTCAGCCCACATGGTTTCTTCATGTAAGTTGGTGGTTTTAGCAGACTCATTTGTTAAACATTAAATTTCAGTATGGATAGGTGATATGTCTTTAGAGATTTCTATCATCAATCCTTGCTCTACATTTATATTGTTTATAGTCGGAGGGGCTATGTCATCACTAAAGATCATCACTTCTCCACTCGCGTAAGGTAGGTGGATTTCTTGGTGTATAGGTGAGGAGAAAACCCTTAATTGGGCCAACCACAATCTTCCCAAGATCAAGTTAAACCCAAGCATCTCCTCTACCACGATAAATTCTACATTGGTGGAAAACTGGTCCCCTTCCACAAAATTAATAGTAACAGTTCCTTTAACCATGACATGTGCCCCACTGAATGAATTTAAACAAGAAGTCACTATGTGATTGATTTTATTCCCCAAGCCCAACTTGTTAATAATGGGGAATGGGATCACATTAGTTACAGCTCCATCATTGACGTGCACCGTACGTATCTTGTAATGATCAACATGAATTGTTATAAACGTGGGGCAGTTGTCACCTGACCTTTTTCAAGGTTAACTTTAATGGCTTTGTCATGAAAAACTAGATTAGTTGTTCAGGGTTCTACCACCACAAATGGAAGCATAACGACATGGATGGCTCTCTCCTCAATTGGCATGTTTTTACTTACAGGGATAGATGTCGGCATATGAACCAAAGCCTCACGGTGGGTCATAGAAGTCATTATTAAATCATACAAGCTTAGCATTGTATTTTTTTGTTTCAAAGGTTGTCTAACCTATGAAAGAACATCTAGAAAGTCCTACCCACTATCCAGTTGTTTGTCAAATTTTTCTTCTTCTATATGCCCTAAAAGATGAATTTCCCGAGGAGGTGTGGTTTTGGACTGAACAATGACCTTTTTGGATCAGGGGGCGATGGTTGCATATGTGTGTTAATACTAGTGGCTTTTGATGATGAGGTCATAGGAACCTATGACAAAGGGGTGGGCTTTGGGGGGCCCAATGTAGTGCGTTCTCTAGCCAACTTATCTGCTAGTGTTCATCACATTTCCTTGGATGAGAAGGCTGTGATGTAGTTTCCACCACTAGACTTTGAACATGTGGTGAATGTGTATTCTTTGGTACCCTTATAATGAAGGGTGCCTATGTTGTTGGGGCAGTGTGTTGAGGGACCTTTACTACAAAAGGGGTAATAGGCCCCTGTGATGATGTCTTAATGACAAAAGGGGATTGTGGTTGAAGTGTTGCTGAAGCCTCAGTCCTCTGAGAAGGCGCATGGACCATAAATGGCTTGTGTGCGGACTCTATATTATCATCAATGCTAATAGCATTGATAGTATAGCCTGTGCTATTGGCGTTCAATGAGTCTTTATAAACATTCATCGCCTAGTTTTTGGGTTGGATAAGATTGGTTTCATCAAGGACCAACTTGCCTTGATCAATCATTCATTGAATGTCATATTTTAATGCTAGGAAATAGTTGGTATCATGACCACATAATTGGTGGTAGTTACATAATTATTCAAGCCTAAAATTTTTAGGCACAGGAGGCTTGTTAGGTGTGGCCATAGAGGGGTCGTGAAGGAGTTCACAATACCTTTTGTGATGCTTGCAAGCCTCTGTTGACATTTTCTTAAACTGAATGTGCCCAACATTCAACAGTTGGTCCAATAGCTCCAACAACTTAATTGATAATGGAGTATATTTGGAGCGATCTTTATGCTTAAAATTTGGCCTGGGCATAGCTTGTGCCATGGCTGTCGACACTACAAGTTAGCTAACCCTTATGTTGCTAGAGCTTGGTGCTTTGGTAGTAGTGGTTGTGGTTTTAGGCGCTTTGGTAGGTTGTTTATTTTTGGGCTTAGTTTCATTGGCCATAGTGGCCACAATGGCCTTTCCCCTCTATTTTTCTTTCTTTACATGCACAATTTTGCAAGTCACATAAGCCGAGTCTTTATTTGCTTCTGCTACATCTTGTATACTTTTTGTTTGTGCTAAAGCCTAGCTGAGGGAATGTGGCGCTAAGTAATATAACTTAGATTTGATGAAATCATTTATAGCCCCTTTAAAGATAGAAAGTAAATGCGATTCAGTGATCGGTTCACAGATTTCATTCAAAGTAGCACTCTAGTGTTGTATAAATTTTTAAATGGGTTCTAATGGTTCTTGCTTAACGTTCATAAGTTGATCTTAAGGTAACTTCTAGCTTCAAGTAATACTTGAAGAGAGTTACAAATTGGCTCAACAACTCTTCTAACATTGAAATGGATGCATGAGGAAGTGTGCAGTACCAATCCAAAGCCTTACTAGTTAATGACATGGTGAAAACACGAATAATTGCATGTAGCCATGATTTTAATAGTAGAGACTTAGATCTGAAAGTAATGAGATGGGTGTTTGGATCGCCCTCTCCATTCTATTTCATGAACTGGGAAAGTTGTACCCCAAGAGGCAATGTAAGTGGAGGAACGACAGGGCTAACTGGGTTGCCATGATAAAAATCCATGATTGGAACTATTTCAAAACCAGTGGCTTTAAGTTGCTTAACTTCATCTGTGACGGTCTAGATCAGCTATTACATGAGGTTGCATGAATTGGACCACTTGTGGAGCTATTGGAGTAGCCATCATTAGAGGTGCTGTCGGAGCAGCTCCCACTAGTGGCACTACCTGAGTAGCACACAGGCCAGTAGGTGGTGCTGCTAGAGCGGCTACCATTGGTGGTGTCATGAAGATGGTTACGTGTCTAGTTGTTGGAGCAGCCCACAACCTCGTGGTTGGTTGTGCCATGTGTGACACTTGATACGTGTGGGGCTACACATATTGTGGCATTTGAGACCCTTGAACTGTAGGAAAAGATGTTGCTGTCCACCATGCGATTGAGGTTGGACCTACTATTGATGGTGGAATGGGTACAAAAGAGGTAATAGAAGTAGGACTTATATACAGTTGTGATGTGGGCATGGTATGCACATAGGGTAGTGTAGGCATCATAGACATTGGTTGCACAACTTGAACGGATTGAGAAGGAATGATAAAGGAGAATGAAGTCAAAGGCCTTGAATGCTATTGTGATGATAAAATTTGATGACTACCCATCACCAAGGAGGGTTTGGGGTTTGGTAGTGTCGTGGTAGTCGTAAAATAAGTAGAATATTGTGACTGGTGTGAATGAAAGATGGAAGTAGACTAAGCAGCTATGGTATAGACAAGGACACCACCCTCAGAGTGGAATTCTACCACTTCTTGCCCATCGTGAAGGGGTTCATCATAGTGAGACGTTGTGTCCCGTTCTCTTAATCCACCCAATTGCACAAGTTGGTTTAAAAGCCATTGAAACGTTTCAATAAGAAGGATGATGGTCTTAGGAGTAGGAAGGAACTCCCTTCTATTTCGGTGGATAATTTCAAAATTATGCTTTTCCTCGAATTTGTGATGATCTAACAATAGGTTTGCTTGGATCTTTGCACATAAGAAGTTGTATTGCTCTTTGTCACAAGGCATACATTTGGGTGATTGATGTTGTAGTCAAAGAGACTACTGTGGTATCCATACTAGGCTAAGTGGTTGCTCAGGATTAGTCCCACATTATAGGGGATGAGCTATTTCCAAGTCCAAAGTGATAAGCAAGGTGTTAGGTGGATTCATTCTTGTTCTATCAAAGAGGATGTGCACAATACAACAATAAATGGAAAATAGTAAAATATAGTAACTTTTGAGCTAACGTGCCTAAATAGCCAAAAAAAAGAAAGTTTGAAGGCACTACCAAAAATAGTAGTTTACACTATTATGCTATGCTGGGCAAACTGCTACATTGGAGAAAAGTGTTACACTACAGGTGTTATGCTGTTCATGCTATGCTACGCAGAACAGAGATGGCATAACACAGTAGAAAATTTCTAGGCTTTTCATCTAATGGGGTTCCAATGGAACCATCAACTGGGACTGATCTACATTGACATAGACGTAGACCACTCCTGTGCTGGCATAAGAGCTAGCTACTAACGTAGCAAGTCCACAGGGGAATTATGTCTGCACTAGCTTGTTGCTACTGACGAGGGTGTAGAAAACATGTAGGAATACCCATAGGACATAGAACAGAGGTTCATGCCCTCCTTCTAACACCAAAAATTATGGCATCCAAAAATGTCGATGGCTAGAACACTGATAGGTTATCAGGCGAATAGCCTAACCCCAATTCCACAGGAGGGTTGTGCTAGAGAACACAGAAATGGGGTGCCCTGAGCAGCTTGGTCAATCAATTAGGGACATACGTGGTGTCAAATAACCATTCATAGATAATGATTTTTAGGCATAACATATAAGAGTTCGGCATAAGTAGGCATGCAACATGTACAACAATGAGAGAATATGAGCGTAGGTGCATATGAAAATATAAAGAAATAGATATGCTAACAATTTAAAATGCTACAAAAAAGAAATGAAACAAGAGTGTGAGTTAAGAAATGCACAACACCAATATTGGGGGACGTGGCTTTTGATTAAATGATGTGTACAATTGGTGTGCAGTGTAGACAGAAATAGCTAGGTAGCAAGATAATATGGTCATGCTCTCTGGAGTGCTACAAATGTGGTGTTGATGCTTGCTAGTCTAAACGTTGTTACACAACGTCCGAGTGAGTGTCATGTTCAAGAGTGGGAGGGGAATAGGGATTTGGAAGACTAATGCTGAGATTTGCTGCTCATCAGCCTTTTTCTCACCAATATTCTCCTAAAGCCCATTGCCAAAAGACAACCCTTAGAATGTTGTTTACTGGGGTATTTATAGAGCCAGGGTTGGGGGAGAGACATGGTCTGGATGCCAAGTGTCCTAGGTCCTAGTAGCACAAACGTAGATGTGTCACACTGATGTGCTACAAAAAATGTGTGGTGCTACACTAATGTGCTAAGCTGAATGGAAAAAGAATAGGAATGGAACATTTATCAAATTGTGACCATATTTCCTAGACTGCATGTGTTAAAATCTAAAACTACCACATCTTTACAAAAGTGTTTAGAACAAATGCAAATTGGAGCCTACGCTCTGGGACTACATATTCCCTTCTCTTTTGAGTAGGGTCCAATGTAGGGAAAACTTTTGGGGATCAATAAGGGGTGCAAAAAATAAAGAAAACTACTAATCTTGGCTATTGAGGAGATCCTAAATTAGAAATGATCATCGATGATGAGTTCTAGAACTTTTGGAGATGTCCTGATGCTTCTTCTTAAGTGTTACACCATGTACACTGTCCAGCATGGAGGAGTAGTGTAAACACTGGCCCACTATGCTGTGCTACGCTACATAGCGTAGCACACCTTTGTGAATAAATTTTGTTAAAAACTAAGAGCACCACTCTGAGACCCAGCAAGGAAAGCAACTTCAACAATTGGCCATCATGTTTTTCATGTCAAAGGAGCCTGAGACCTCTCAATTTCATTCTTGAGACACTTTTAACCTTGATATGTCTGCTATGCTGTGTAGCATAGCACAATGTAGCACTTGATTTTGGACAAATTTTAACTTAACTTGAAATGATCTGGCATTGGAACTTGATCATGTTCTGAGGGAAAAGTGGGACAAGTAGCCTTGGAGGTCAAAGAATGGTCAAATGCATTTTTCATGTCAAAACAAATTAAGGGAAGATTTTGGTACCTAGCACCTTGTTATGCTGTGCTACACTATGCAACGTAGCACCCAAATCAGGATGTCTTTCATGAAACTTACCTTATTTTTCCATGTCACGCTGATCATACTCCAGGGATGCAACAACAAAAACATCCTTGGAAGCTAAAGAATTACCAAATGCACCTTCTACATCTATTCGAACACTTGGGAAAATTTTAGCATCTCATGGCCTGCTATGTTATCTATGCTGTGCAACGTAGTGTAGCATAATAGGTTAAAAATAGAAAATTTTTTGAACTATTTTGTGCATCCTAAACACTTTCGGTAGCTCCTAGCTTGGCACTTGGGTGGACCAGCAACCAGGATAACTCAGAAGATAGAAAATTTTCTAAACTGTATGGTCCATTCCCAATGCTCCATTTGTGCAAACTGACCTTGCAACTGGGTGCTACATTGACTATGCTGAGGAATGTAGCAGACAAGCCCAGAGAAAGCTTTGTAGGAATTTGGAATTTTGGGGTGCGATGCGATCTATGTGGCCATCATGACACCACATTTGGAGAGATTTTGCCTAGGTCTTAATGCTTGGACGAATTTGGCACTGAGTCATAAGAGCCCAAAATTGATGGTGTTTCAGCTATAGAGTTACCTTGAGTGTTTTGCATGATGGAAATAGCATAAGTTTCCATCATGAAAGGTAACTTGCTAAACACATTAGGCATCACACTTAGGGCTAAGGTGGCAATGACATCAACTAAGGTGTTTTCAACTTAGGGAATCTATTGGATACCAAATCTATAAACTATAGTAGGAGTGTTTTGGCTAGATCACAATAAGATTATAATGTTTAGATTTGAAACTGTAGAGTTTGGTTACCTGGTTAACCACCAGTTGCAAATCATCTTTTATCATCAAACATGTAATTCCATGGTTACGAGCTATCATGATTCCTCTAATTAACTCTTCCATTATATTTTCAGTAGATGGGAATGAAAATGAGAAGCAAAAGATTAGATTTCACTAGAGGGGAGTGTTATGATGATAGCAACATTAGCTCTATGTGGAATAGAAGCTCTGTCAATGTGCATGATGGACTCATAACCTTTGGATACCTCATTGACAATGTTGACATGTTCATCAAGGAATTTAAAATTTATGGTTGTGTTATCCTCAATTGGGAAAGTGGTAAGTTATGTGGCTATGGCTTGACCCTTCATTGAGTCTTGGAAGATATAATATAGATCAAACTCTACTATTATGACTGATGAGAGTGGTTACTCTAGCAGTTATTCTAATTATTAGAGCAGTTACTCTAATTATTAGAGTGGTTACTCTAGCGATTACTCTAGCAGTTATTCAAATTATTAGAGCGGTTACTCTAATTATTAGAGTAGTTGCTCCCAAGCCTATAAATACAGTGCCTAGGTGCACAATTGGGAGGAGGTCTTTTAGTAGTCAAGTAGCAAAACTCTTGTAGTCTATTTGAAAGTTAGAGTATTTTCCCGTAGCAAGAGGTCGAAGTGTGGACGGATCTTTATTTGAGCATTGTGTACCTCAGCACACCTTGTGTATGGTAATAAAGATGAGCTCTTTGATTCATCCTTGTAGCACTTGGGATTTGTTTTCTTACACATTTCTTTTATTTTATTTTCTTATGCATTTATTTTATTTTATTTTATGCACTTTACATTTCTGTTATTACGATAGTAATTCATCTTGATTAATTAAGCAAATCATTAAATTACACAAGCACAACCACTTCGAGCATGTGTGTAATGCTTGGTAACCCAGTAACGATTAGCGTTTAGTAATCCCAGCAGTGTTGCACTAGTTCAGGATGTGTATGACAAGTGGGAACGAATGCTAGTGTTAGGATTAGTTAGAACTTAGTTAATGAGAAGTTAAGTTAAATTAGTCACTTAGTTACCTCTCTCCTTCCCTACTAGTGCAGGACATAAAAACATAAAAGCTATAAAAATCATATGCCTCAAGCTTACTTAATCATACAATCGTGACATACAGGTAAGCTTGGGAAGACAACGATCAACCAACCCATCTTTGTTCCACAAGGGCACATAAGCACTTAGTCCTTGGAATTTGATCAGATCGTCCTTGAAACGCTCGTATTCGTATGCTTAAGCATAGGGGTACCTCATCGCTCATCATTGGCATTGTTGCTGGGGACTTAGTTGTTTGTGCACTAAGTAGAACATAGGAAATCATTCACATCGTTGGAATGAACCCTTAGGGTTGGTTCAGAAAATAATAAACAAGAATACATTGCACACTGAATAGAAAAGTATGTCTCCTTCTTCGTATGAAAGCGCCTCACTGCCTAGGTTTGAAACAGGAAACAGTTGGTGGCATGATACACATGATGTTGATCCGCCAGTCCCTCAACAAGTTAGAGTGGTATATATTTATCTCGATGAGTATATACCAAACTTCACCTTTATCCTCCATCAAGATGAAAAACTACATTGGCGAGACTTAGAAGGTAACATAGTGTTACCTTCCAATCATTCAATCCCAAGCATGCTTCTTCATGCTCTCACACGAATTGGCATGCCACACTTACATGCAGAGTACGTTGTGCAAGACCATAACTTAGGAGAGTACCATCTGACAAAGGCACAACGTCAAAGGGACTTGCAATAGAAGAGACATCATAAGTCTTTGAAGGGTAAGTGGTCCCAGGATGTCCCACATGTCTTAAGCAAAAATGAGGATGGTGAACCTACCTTAGGCAGTTGCCCACACAACGATGTTCCTTCCGTTGACTTTGGCCAAGGGGTTGTGTATCAGAACCTTCATTCCACTATTCATAACCTAGGTTGTAATACCCATGGGCACAAAGGGTCTGAAAAAGAGACATGAACACATGATAAATATGGACATTTTGATCAAAATTACAATTGAGGTCGAGACCGTCGAAGAAAAGGTGGCAGACACCGTCATGGGATGGTTCTCCTTCTTCTTCACCTTCATCATCTCCTTCATCCTCTCCTTCAGTGTCTAGACATAGTCATAAAGAAAAAGACCATGGGGATAAAGATAGGCAAAGTGGAAGTCATAGATGAAACAACCAAGAAAGGGAACAAGGGCACTCTAGAGAGTCACAACATAGAAGAAGGAAGAGTAGAGAACAACGTAGGCATCATAGATGCCATGGATGAGACGATCACAATGAACCCCTCCTTGCTACACGAAGTATGTTGGACATAACTGAGCCTTGTTAGAAATCCAACAAGACATCAGAAAGATAGTAGAATAAAGAGATTAGATATGAACAACATTCCACGATTTGAAGGGGGATACAATGCTGATCCTCAAAATCACTTACAAGCATTCCATGATACATGTGCCTTACAAAATATAGAGAAAAAATGGAAAAAATTTAAGTTGTTTCCACAGAAACTAGTTAAAAATGTAGAAAGTTGGTACTAGTCTTTAGAACCAAAATCCATTCGTAGGTGGAGTACTATGTTAGAACTATTTAGTGACAAGTACCAAACGTACTCCCAAGTGTCTAACTTGTGAAAGGAAATCCAAGGCTGGAAACAAGGAGGACATGAACCCTTGGATACTACCATGGGTTGATATTATGCACTGTTACACCATTTTCTTGGCCATGGTTACTCACAAAGGGATCAATTACACCATCTCATGGATGGGCTTAGGCATGAAATAAGAAGAACCCTTGGGACTTATGCCCAAGGAGGACTATCCGAGCTTAGGTCCCATCAAATTCAAAGATTATTGGAGCAAGTTGCTAAGGAAGAAGGTGAGCTATGGAAGAGAGAAAGTGTGGAAGAGTATAACCAAGATCCTTCCCTCCATAAGAGGGGAGTAAGATTTTGTGAGGATGAAGAAGAGTCACCACTCGAAGAGATGGTGAATAGGAAAACTTTGCCTATCCAAAACTTGACATCAGAAGTATCAGCAAAGGTAGACCAAATGTGGGATTCTCCAGACAATAGATTTCAATTTGTTCTTAAAATAGTAGAGGAGTGTAGAGAGAAAGGTAGTGATTGCGAAAAAAGAAAAAAGAGAGAAGCTGAACATGCACGTAGCAAGGGTAAGGGCAAAGTTGCCATCATTGAAGAGGTTGTGGAGTTGGAAATAGACAATGATAGTGGATGTGAAATATGTCAATATGACCATCTTAATAGATGTTGCCCTATAATCTCACATCTGCAAGAGTCTATGGTGTATGCACTCAACCCATGATTGAACAAACGACAAGCACCCCGAAGGTTACCTTACCCCCAAGGTAACCAAATATAGTTCCACCAACCCTTAATGTATTATCCAAGTGGAACTTCATCACAACTGATTGAGCAATATCAATAGTGGTAGCACCCAAAATCATGGGGAATTCCACCACCAAGGCACTAGTATCCTTACCGAAAACCTGGCCCATATGGATATTACATGCAGTACTTAATCTCCCCATGCGACTCTACTAGTCATGTCACTCCTTAACCTCACTACCAAGCCCACAAGTATTATGGGATTCTCTCTTCTAGAGGTGATATTCTGCAAGCATATGATTCTTCTCATCCGGTCGCATCTCTTCCACCAATAGCTCCACTACCACCTGCTCTCGTGATGCAAGGTGAAATCCCTACCCAACTGCAGCAATGTAACACCACAAGGGTTGTTAACTCTCAACCTACCGTTGGTTCCAACAACCACATGAAGAAAAGATCTTTCTTTAGAACCAATAGTCCAACCAAGCCCTTACAATCACAAGAGCTTGATTCCTTAGATGCCTCAGTATCAATCAAAACCTTGAAGCCCCATTCAACCCAATCACCACAATCAACACATACGATCATGCTAACACATGCAGTCACTAATTAGATCAAAGTTGGCCACCTTCCTAGGAAATTCTCTAATCCTGGGAGTCCTCTGATATACTTACAAATTGCTGAAAATGTGCTGTGAAAGACTCTTTTGGATTTAGGTTTCGGTGTCAACTTGATTTCTCAAGAAATGTACAATGCCTAGAACTTGCCTTCATTGAAAAAGAGCAACATTCGTCTAGAGTTGGTTGACCAGTCCATCACTGTCCCATTGGGACTGGTGGAAGACATTGTTACCACTATTTATCAGTGGTCATACCCAACTGAATTCCTAGTGATTCAAGTAAACAATAGTAAGGGGGACTTTCCAATCATTATGGGAAGAGCATGGCTAAGCACCATCAACACACGCCTAGGAATCCATGATCTTTTCCTAGAAATATCAAAGAAAAATACATTCATAAAAATCGAGAAGAAGAAAGTTCTGTGCATCGCATATAGTGACACAGGGTGTACCTGCATGCAGAGGTCATGGTTTGTGCAAAGTTTAGCATTGCTTGCATGCAATCAATATGCACAAGTGATTAACATACAAAGATGCCTATGTGTAGTAGCCACATGATAGGAAGACACCTAGTGGCTGATAGCTGATTAAGAATGTAGTGCACTCATATGCATGGAACCAACTAAGGGTTTGACTTGTGCTTATATTGATAGCATAGACACATTAGAGTAAGTCCACTACCAACTTCCAAGTCTTAACCTTGAAAATATTAGCTGGGGGAATTTGGAAATCCCTGAGAAATTTAAGTAGGAGTCCCTCGAGCTGAAACCATTGCCCATCGATATGGAATATGTGTTCGTTAAAAATGAAAAACTAGTAATTATCAATGCTAAGCTTGCTCCTCAACAGAAAGAAGAACTGCTGAAGGTAATAAATAAATGGTCGGAAGCCTTTACTTAATCATATCCTGAATTAACTAGAATAGATCCTAGGATATGCCAACATAGAATTTACACTGACCCCTCCATGAAGCCTAGAAGACAACCACAGAGGTGATTGAACCCTAAGCTGAAGCAAGTAGTTTAGGAAGAAATCGAACAAATTCTTAAGGCTGGGTTCATATACCCTGTTGTTGATAGTGAATGGGTTAGCCTTTTAGTTCTTGTGCCTAAAAAGGTAGGCAAATGGAGTGTGTGCATAGATTTTAGGCTACTAAATATGGAAACATTCAAAGATCACTTTCCATTGCCATTTGTCAACCAAGTCTTAGACACCATCGCAGGGCATCGCTATTACAGTTTTCTAGATGGATATAGTGGATATAACCAAATATAAATTGCCCCAGAAGACCAAGCCAAGACTATTTTCACTAGTTCTTGGGGAACGTTCACATACAAATAGATGCCGTTTGGCTTGTGCAATGCCCCTGCAACATTTCAACGACTAGTTCTAAGCATATTCCAATAGTAGATAGGGAATGGTATGGAGGTCTTTATGGACGACTTCTCCACTTATGGAGCAAAATTTGATCAAGCCTTGAACCAGTTTTAGCAAATGTTAAAAAGATGTCTAGAAACCAATTTGAGGCTCAACTGGAAAAAAAGCTATTGATGGTCCAAGAGGATGTAGTACTAGGGCACAAAATCTCACATAGAGGGATAGAGGTAGACCCCAAGAAAATCAAAGTTATTCGAGGAATTACCCATCAACCAAAAACTATCAAAGATATTCGATCATTCCTTAAACATACTGGCTACTACAGGAGATTTATTGAGAACTTTTCAAAGGTTTCCAAACCATTGGTAAAATTAACGAAAAAGGACAAAGCTTTCAAGTGGACCAGGGAATGCGAATTAGCTTTCCAAACTCTGAAATAGAAGCTAGTAGAATCACCCATTCTACAAGCTCCTGACTGGTTCAAACCATTCTATATCATAACTAATGCATCCAACTATGCCTTAGGAGCCATACTTACATAGTTAGATGACCAGAATCATCCTCATTACATCCATTATGCAAGTAGAAGTATTGTTGGTGCACAACTTAACTACACTACCATGGAGAAAGAATTAATGGCTGTAGTGTTTGCAATAGAAAAGTTTAAACACTATGTATTGGGATATAAAGTATATATACATATAGATCATAGTGCAATCTAGTTCCTCATTGATAAGCTAATGGTAAGGCCTTGTATCATACAATGGCTTGTAATATTACAAGAGTTCAATTTAATGATGATTGATCATAAGGGCATCGAGAATGTAGTTGTTGATCATTTATCTTGGTTGCGATGGGACAACAAAAAGGATGAGTATCCAATTTTTGATCATTTCCTTGATGAATTCCTCTTTGCTGGTGTAGTTAATAATCAATCACTTACAGAGACAAACTGATACAGTAGCATTCTTACCTATCTCCTCACCCAACAAACACCACAAGAGTTAAACCTTAAGAAGAAACAGCGGTTTCTTCACTGAGCTAAGTACTTTATGGAGATCAATGGGAAACTTTACAAAGTGTGTCCTGATGACTTGGTTCGATGGTATGTTCTAGATATAGATTAATTGCAAGTCCTCCAAGATACTCATGAGGGTCCTTGTTGGGGTCATTACACTAGGAGATGAATGACCATCAAGATCCTGCTTGCAGGATATTATTAGCCTACATTATTTTGGGATGTCCATCGTTTCATCCAATCTTGTGAGCACTATCAATGTGATGGGGGAATGATTGCTAGAATGGTGGGTCTGCAACAATGGATTCAACCATTAGAACCCTTCAAAATTTGGGGAATTAATTTTATGGGGCTAATTACACCTATGTCCAATGGAAAAGCTTATATTATTGTTGCCATTGATTACCTAAAAAATGGACCAAAGAAGCTAATGTTAAAGATTGTACATCATTTATAGTTGCATGATTTTTTCAACAACAAATCATAAACAGGTTTGGTGTGCCACATGCACTTATTTTAGACAATGGTACACACTTCATAGGTGCAACTTTTCAAAAATTAATGTAATGCTTAGGGGTTGAGCATAAATTGACTACACCATACCACCCCTAAGCGAACGGTCAAGTAGAAGTCACTAATAGGGAGATTATGAAGATATTGACAAGAAGCATTAGCAAGTTTAGGTGAGATTGGAGCACTAAATTGAACAATGCTCTTTGGCCATACTGCTCAATGGAAACTCCCTACAGGCTACTCTCCCTATGAGTTAGTGTACGGTAGATTACCAACGCTTCCCATTCAAATTGAGCTTCGTACACTATCCATGGCATGTGACCTCAACCTTGACCTTGATCTAGCATAGAAACAACAGTTAGTAATCCTTAACTTGCTAGATGAAAACCAATTAGCTACCCTGTCATCTAACGAATTGCATAAGGCCTTCAATAAACAACGTCATAACCTAAGAATTAGGAAAGTGAAATATCATCCAGGAGATAAGGTTCTCTACTAGAATCCCACGCATGTGCCACAACATACTAAATTTCAAACACTATGGAAAGGACCTTATGTTATTTATGCAACTTTTCCTTCAGGGGCCATGATAATATACAAACTTGAGAGCCCAGATAAGAATCTTTTGGTCAACGTGCAACAAACCAAACCTTTCTAGGAGCTTAAGACAACCAGTACACATGCTACCTCTCTTGATGAACAAACCTGCTCACTATTTCAGATCTCCTCCTTCCAACTTAGTCGTGGGGGAGATGGTCACCTATGCTAACTGTTCTAGGGCTTCAGTTCTTTTTAAATTTTTTTACACATTTTTGTTTTACACATTTTTTATTTTACACATTCTTTCAACTTTTCTTATTTTTGTTTTACACCATCGTTCGTGTTTTTACTATTTCTTTGTTTGCTTGATTTACTTTTATTTGTCATCTAATAAGTGCTCATGATGGTTGATTGAACTATATCATATTGATTGCTAATGTTTAGTTTTTACCTTTGAATTATGATGCTAATATTAAGGTATGGTTCTTTTGGTAAAACAAGCAATGAGTCCATGTTGTCCACTCATCCATACAACTCTATGGTCTCCTTTGGCTTGGAACTATATAGTCCCCTTTTTCTAAGTAAACTTGTTAATGAATTGGTGGTTGGGTATTTTTCAAACAAATGAAAGACTCAAAGGATGAAAAGGGTGTGACTTCAAGGGGATTCGATGCATTGGTGTTGGCCATTCTCTTGGGTGCTTGGATGCTTTTTCTTGGGTTTTCCACCATTCTGACATTGTTCAAATATTAGGAAGTTGAGTGAATAAAAATAATTCTGTGCATAGTGTGGCTCTCACGCATCAAAAAGAGAGAGAGAGAGAAAAAAAAAGAGAGAAAAAGGTGAGAATTCAAAGCACACCCCTTAGACATGATAAAGCAATATGGGCTACAAGTGCTGGTTATGGCACTGGAAAGACATGTTACCCATGCCTGAAGGTTTCCTCTAAATAAAGCCCTTTCTCGCTTCCTGCTTCTCCATCTCACTTTCCTTGGAATAGTGGTCACTCTTTGTGGAAGCATTCTTGTTGCCTCAAGAGGATGGATTGACCAAGTGTATTGATGCAAGGTCACTGAATGTGGTTGGTTTGAGTCTAGATTTGGGATGAGTTCTACTTGGTTATCTTAACCATGAAACACATAAGGGGCTTTACACAACCTTGTTCTTGGGATTCCATTCCATTCTCTCCTCTCCATATTTCTTTCCATTTTCCACCTCATTGCCAGTTTTATCATTATTCCATTCTAGGTTGATGCATTATTTTTCTTTGGTGAATTCTTGTGGGTAAGTTTTTAACTCTTGCTTCCAAATGACATTCCTAGAGCCTATAGACTCTTTGGTTTGTAGGTTTGTCAGGTCATAAAGGACATGAGCCTGCATTGGGGAGGATCCACTTGCATATCTTTTGGTTTGGTTAAGTTAAGTTCTTTACTCTTAGACATTGTTACAATCAAATTCTTTTTATTTACCCCATCCATGTCATCCAAATTTTATGCACCTTCACAACTGTTTGTAATGAATTCCTTTTTATTGTTCTAAATACCCTCTTTCCACTACTTGTGTCAAGCGTTCTCTGAATTGTATGGATCACTTCTATTATTTAACCCATTTGTCAATCTTTCCACTAACAATATCAAGCAAGAAATCTATCACAATCACAACTTGGCTAGATAAAATCATAGACGAGACAAGGTATTCAGCCATTATTTATCTATTATATATACTAATCCTTGGTTTTGTTGTGATTGCAAGGGGAAGCATGGATTGGAAGCAAGACTGCTATCACCAAGGAGGATGCAACCATATCAGTCACAGGAGATTATTCATGATTGCTGGATCTATTTTACCTCTCCCTCATTCTTCTATTACCAAGAGGGGTTGGATGTCCTTTAGATCCATTGGTGTTCTTTCCTAATTATCATGAACATCAATTTTGTACGTAATTGTAATATTGTATGCTCGGGCACTTCTGTATTTGTCTGTTTTCTCTGTGTCACTCTACATGTCAGTCAAATAAGTTCACATCCCCCTAATATATTTTGTAAAGAACTTGTTTCTCTTCTTCTATACTCGAGGATGAGTTTTCATTCAGTCGTGGAGGTATGATGAAAGCGGTTACTCTAGTAGTTATTCTAATTATTATAGCAGTTACTCTAATTATTAGAGTGGTTACTCTAGCAATTACTCTTGCAGTTATTCTAATTATTTGTAATTATTAGAGTAGTTGCTCCCAAGCTTATAAATACAGTGCCCAAGTGCACAATTGGGAGGAAGTCTTTTAGCAGTCAAATAGTGAAACTCTTGTAGTCTGTTTGAAAGTTAGAGTATTTTCCAAGTGCCCACAAGAGGAGGTTGAAGTGTGGATAGATCTTTATTCAAGCATTGTGTACCTGAGCAAAGCTTATGTATGGAAATAAATATGAGCTCTTTGATTCATCCTTGCAACACTTGAGATTTTTTTTCTTACACTTCTTTTATTTTATTTTCTTATGCATTTATTTTATTTTATTTTATGAACTTTACATTTTTGTTATTAGCACAACAATTCATTTTGATCAATTAAGAAAATCATTAAATTACACAAGCACAACCACTTCAAGCACACGTGTAATTCTTGGTAACCCAGTAACAAGTAGCGTTTGGTAATCCCAACAGTGTTGCACTGGTTTAGGATGTGTATGGCAAGTGAGAATGGATGCTGGTGTTAGGATTAGTTGGAACTTAGTTAATGAGTAGTTAAGTTAAATTAGTCACTTAGTTACCTCTCTCCTTCCCTACTAGCGCAAGACATAAAAACATAAAAGCTATAAAAATCATATGTCTCAAGCTTACTTAACCATACAATCATGACATACAGGTAAGCTTGGGAAGACAACGATCAACAAACCCATCCTTGTTCCACAAGGATGCATAAGCACTTAGTCCTTGAAATTCTACCGGATCATGCATGAAACGCTCGTATTCATATGGTTGAGCATAGGGGTACCTCATTGCTCATTAATGACCTGCCACTGGGCTGTTCAGCTACTCTCATAAATGTTGGTTGTGATGGCTCTCATTATGTTATCTTTGCATATGGCATTGACTTAAACTCCTAAATAGGTAGTATCTCCATTTATTCAAAGAAAATACTAAGGCTAAAAATTCTTCTCAACCTTAGTGTATTGGTTTTCATAAGCTGCCAATGCATGGCTCAAGTAGTAGATAGGTAATTCAACTCCATCATCTCATTTTTGATAAAGTAAAGAGGCTATGGATGTTTTAGATATTACAAGGTAAATGTAGTTTTTTTATCTTTCTTAGGAGGATACATGATAGGAAATTGGACCAACTCTTACTTGGTACTATAAAAGGCTTCTTGACATTGATTAGCCCACTCATAGTGAACTCCCTTCTTAAGAAAGTGTTGAATGGGTTGTAGCTTATTTGTGAGCCTCAAGATGAACCTACAAATAAATTACAATATACCTTGTAAACCTTGCAATTCTTTAAGATTTCTAGGTGCTAAAAAATTGGCTATGGCCTCAACCTTATTAAGATCAACTTGTATTCCTTCATTGGATACTATGAAATCAAGCATCCTACTAGTTTTAACAATGAAGACACACTTGTTGGGATTAAGCCTATGTTCATACTTTAGGTAATGTTGAAGTACTAGGTTTAGGTCATGTGCATGATTAGTGGCTACTTTGGACATTATGACTATGTCATCAACATAATTGTTATGTAAGCCTCGCACATGATCACTAAAACTGTAAGTCATTGCTCATTGGTAGGTCATACCTGCATTATTTAGACTGAATGACATCAGCGTATAACAAAAGGTTCCTCAAGGGATCATGAAGATTAAATAGAGTTAATGCTCTAGGTTGATCCTAACTTGGTTGTATCCTAAGAACTCATCCATAAAGGATAATAAGACATGGCCAAATGTGGTATCAATAAGTTAAAAATACTAGGCAAAGGGAAACCATCTTTAATGGTTGCCTTATTGAGGTCATAAAAATTAATACAAATATGAATACTCTCATTCTTCTTAGGAAATACCACTATGTTGGACATTTAGTCAACGTAGTTGACAACTTAGATGAAACCATCTTGGTAAAACTTCTTGATCTCATCATGAACTACTAGGACCAAATCTAGTTTGATCTTATGCACCTTTTATTTAATAGGCTTGATACTAGGGGTCAAGTATGATGGTATGTTGAACTAAACATGGGTAAATTCCTAGCATATCTTCATATGATCATGAAAAGGCTTTAATGTTACCCTAAAGTACCTTGGTGATGTCTTAGGCCAACTAAGTTTTGAGTGAGTTATGAGCAGTAAGAAATTCTAACACTCCACCATACAAGTCATGAGTGCATGTGCACAACTAGATCATAATAGATGGATGGACAATGTAAGTATGCTAGAAGTTGATAGTAGGTTTGTGATATGTTGATGTTATTAGGCCCTTAATAATCCTAGCTATGAACATAATGAAAGTCAAATTAAAATCTAAGTCTAAGTAATGAAAGGAATGTAAATCTAATCTAGCCTATAGTGATGAGGATCTAGTCTTGGCTTGCAAATCACATCTTGGTCTCATGCAACTGTTACTAGGATCACCAAGTGGATTCATTACTGATTGAATCAAGTGAAACCACTATTGGATTACCAAACAATTACACTTAAGTGCTCAAAACCAATCATACTCATTTCTCTTAACTAATGAACATGTAAAGTAAAGTAGTTGATACTTAAAGTTCTAAGCTAAGGTAAATAGGAAAATTAAGCTAAGTAAAACAAAAAAGCTAAGTGAATGCTGCAATGATGAAAAGCAATCTCGATCTTTATTGCTAAACATGAGTCATGCCCAAGTACAGTCCACTCAAATAAAGACACTAGACAACTGCTCAACAACACATTGCAAGCATTCAATTTCTATTGCTACCTATGGAAATAAACTATAAGAGTGTAGCTAAGATGGAATGAAAATTGTTGTTGCTAATGTGACCAAGTGTTGGTATTTATAGGGTCACATAGCTCTCAAGACATTACATCAACAATGATGTAGGATGAGCTACAATATCATAGCTATGATATTGTAGATGCAATAGCATATCTACACTATTGTGCTTGTTAAAAAATGAACTCATCATACCCTCGTGATTGACTAGAAACTCATCCTTGAGTTAAAACATAATGAGGATAGAGTCCCTTACAATTGGAAGGTAGACATACACTTGACATGACTAGATATATACATGACTCTAAATGTCACATTATGGTTCAAGTGGTATTTTTGCAAAATGAACATAGTTGACAATAATAAGATAAAAAAAATAAAGTAGCTCGATGTAGCCTCTATGTTCCAGGCCGTGGAGGCTTCTCCATTAGCCTCTTCCATTTATCATCAGGCTTCAAGAATTGATATATGTTTAGAAGCACCTAAAGTTTTTCCTCTTTTGTCCTAGGATCATGTACCATCCATGTGGATTGTCTAATGTTTGATGGAGGTGGTACATTCCATGGGCATGGTAGTTGTAGGAACATCTTGTTTGCTTTGACATACCATGCCATAAGCTATCTTCTCCCCTCCTCAAAACCTTTGGCTACCTTCCTTAATTCTTAATAATCACACATCTCACATGCCAAGTTTGATGTAATGTATTTCTACCCTTGGTAGCTATCCTTGACAATTTCAAGCTCAGAGTTTTCCACATGTAAATTTTGTAGTGTATCCTTTTGATCTACAAACCCTTTTTCATATAGTGCATATATAGACATTACCTATTACTCAAACTCATTGTGTGGCTACCCTACTATTAGCATGGCTAGGTTAGCATACATAAGGTTTTCTAATCTCATGTACTCTATTAAATCTTTGATTTGCAAGTCTTTGTTTTTTACTTCATCCTTGTGGACATGGAGAAGGCTATCTAGGATGAGTTTCCAATCTAGTGTCTATGCAATGATGGAATTGATCTTGGCCTTTACCATCTAGGTCTTCTTCTCATTGATCTGCTTGTACATGACCACTTAATTCCTAAAGTGTTCCTTAAGCTTCTTATGCTTTTTTTTCTCATTCTACCACACACTTATTTTGATTTCTAACTTCTTATGAATTGCATGGACTTCTTCCATTAATAGGATGCAATTTTCTTGGGCCAGTTTATTTATATATAGGTTGACATAGATGAATTATTCTCACAATTGATGAATACTATCCTCAAGAGTGCCCTTTTGTTTCTAAATATCAATCAATCCTATATTATTTGTAGTAAGCTTCTTATTCTTCTCTTCTAGGGAAATGATCATTTTGACATGTGCATATGTTTTAGCTTTAGCCATTGATGCATTCCACATAGCCTTTTCTCTCTCCATCTCAACTTGTATGTTCCCTATAATTAGTTGCCTAACTTGATCTATTCTGAATTGTTCTAGTTGGTCTGTGGCTACAAATTATGCAAGGTCTTTCTTTTTTACTATTATAGCTACTAATTTAGCTTGTAGCCTCTACACATGATTTTCTACATGTCTTGCCCTCATTTCTAGCATGACAAGCTTTTGTTTAGTGGCTCTAAGATTAAACTGCACTATAGTGATATTCCTAGGGATATCAAAGAAATTTTGCATCACTTGGCCTATATGTAGTAGTATATCAAGGACATCCTCATGTTCTACTAGTGCCATGGATGTTCCAACTAGCATTTGAGGATCTCTAGCTTCAGAAATATTAGTTAGTGGCACAATAAGAACATTGAAAGATTCTTTGATATGATCAGTTATAACCTCTACAGCTCTTGTTGTATCTTGGTGTTGCATGATCATAACTTTGGCATCTTCCCCAATTTCTAAAATTACCTAGAATAATGTATAATTCCATGATATCTATTATGTCCAATCATCATCTTCTCCTGCCTACAAAGATACCTGCCCACTAGCAAGTCCGATGGAGATCGTAGATCTTACGGAGTTATCTCTCACTTGATATAGGGTTGACCCCTCCCTTCATCCCTAACTAATGGTTTCTAAAATTTTTTGTAGATGACTCATTGAAGAAATATAGTCTTGTAGTGGTAATGGAGCTTATTATTTAGGCATCTCACTAGTAGGTGTTAAACCACTCGGTCTTGCTTATGTTTGCTACCCAGTTGATGGAATGTTACTTGCAACTATAGAACCTTATGCTTCCTCAATGCCTATTGGCTTTTCCAACTAATCTTTCTTGGATGACATTGGCTTTAACATCTTTGTGTAGGATGAATTCTAGGATTTCTATGGAACATCCTTTCTATAGCCTAGGATCCCTGCTTGTTTGCATAACTTTTTGATTAGGAAGGGAATGGTAGTGTAAGTTTCCCTACCTTCTTCTACTTGAATCGTCTTTGGATCTTTAGGAAGAGTAAATGGGAGATGTTAACATTGAACATTTCCATCAAGATTGCACTTTTAATAGCTATGTAGGTAGATATCCTATTGAGTCTTATTGTTCAAAATAGGTGATAAGTTTTAATCTTGAAGTAAATTTTCTCTTCAGTAGTTAGCTTGTTGTAATCCTTGTTCTCGTTACCATAGGCTCTTTATAGTCATAACTTTTTTGCATATGTATTGAAACTTGTAGATGTTTACATGACATTAGTTCCAAAATTTGAAATGTTTAGTGCCTTGGCAATTCCTTCAACAAAGTATGGCATTGAGACTTCTTTGATTTTCATTGTTGCATCACCGAGCTTACTTTTTCAAAACTAATAGACTTCTTTCAAATAGCATTTAGCGTTGCTTGATAAGGTCGGCCATAAAGAATAGGCTTGAAGTTTTGTCTTAACAGCTTTATGAGAAAACTCCATGAATGATTTAAAATTTAACTCCACGATGACTATGGATATGATGGATTTTTCCTGAATGGCCTAAAGGCATTCTATTAATAGCATGAGGCATTGTTCCTATTCTTCCAAAAGTAGTGCCTTTTCCTTAGCTTGTGCATATTATTCAATAGCAGGGGTCTATTGATGGATGCTAAATAATTGGGCCTCCTACTCTACATGTTCATCCTATGGAGTTTTTATTCTCCAGCTTACCCTCTTCCTTGGTCCCATGATCTCTTGCTTTCTAAATGTGAAAGTTCTTTGGCAACAAGTCTTTTAGGAGCCATCTAAAATCATTAGCAATTCAAGGTTATTAAAGGATTTCAAATAGATTCCTAATAGCTCGTAATCTTTTCCCAAATCCTTGGTTTGATCTAATTTCTATCCTTATTATTAGTTATTGAAGCACCACCAAAAATTCATGTTGTAACCTTCATTTTCCAACCTGAGGCAAGGATTCATTGTAAATGTAAGATATGTAGTCCATGAGCTATAATCTTGCATACTTCAACTTTATGAGGCCAAAAAATGCTTCAAAAGTTGTTATTACCTTCCTTCCCAAGTAGAAAAAGGTACCTCATGTCTATATCTAGGCTTGGGAAGGCTAAAAACACCTTGGGAATGGCTAAAATTAGCATTTCTATGGGTTTTTGTAGGGGTATAGCCCCAACTACGCTGGAGCCATTTTCAGTAGACACAGTAGCTATAGTAGTTGACATAGTAATCACCACAACTAAGGCAGAAGTGCAATGTTTGGAGATTTTTCCAACAAGAGCTAACATAGTCATCCCAAGTCTTCAAAAACCAGTTTAGATGGCATTCTTTACTAGGCATGACACTTTTCAATAGATTCCACCATTTCTATAGATTCCAACTTTTTTCACATTTTTCACCACTTTTTCCATTTTCCAACAACCTCAGCATAGTCCACCAATGATAGCATAGTTACAAAAGTCCATTTACTATTTATAGTAAATGGATGGGTTTTGTGATTGTAGTCTATACCAAACTTACTATAAATGGTAACTACACTAAAAGTAGATGACTATTGCAACCTACACATTGATACTAATCTATCAACAGTTATGGAAATAATGCACAAACCCAACAATATCCACAACAACCCTATAAATATCCAAGGTGAACACCATTTTTAGGTTCTAACTTCTTGGCAGTTCCAACACTTTTGTATTCCCAGCAATTTGGCATTTTGCAACCCTTGGCAACAATTCCAAACTTTACACCTATAATAGCAATTTTGGCATTTCACAACTCACAAAACCCATTGCAACATTATTTCCATTTTTTGGCAAAAGAAACTAGTACTACATTGGGCACAAAGACTCCCATGTAGCTGCCATTGTACCCATTGTACCAAAAAGTGAAAACCCAGTTTTATAACCACATTGTAAACCTTGGTGGAAACTGACGAAAAGTTACTAAAAACTAGAGTTGGGAAGAAAATGAATCGTTGAGTTGTAGTAGAACATAACCTACCTTCTCCAATAAACTTCAAGCTCTTACAAGCAACTTTGGATTCCCTTGGCACAAAATCTATACTTCATGAACCTAATTCTTTATTTTTATTTAAATAAAGTATTGTTCATGTTGTGCAAGTTTTACTTTAGATTTTCATTTTTGCATCTATTTTCATTCCAGATCTAAAACCCTCATTTTCATTTTCAATTTTTTTTTTGCTTCCATTTTCAATTTCCTTTCTATTTACATCTACATTTTTGTTTTTGTTTTCATTCTTGATTTCATTCATGTCTACATTTACGTCTTCACTACCATTTCCGTTTAGATTTCGTAAGCTCTAGGGTGATCAACAAGACTATCTGGAACATCTTGAATCCCATTTTTTGAAGGCCCTTGGGATTTGGGGTTAACACTATTCTAGTGCTCGAAGCTTTTGGATTCTGACACTTGAATCTTTTGGTTTCTATTTCAACAACCAAAATTTTTAGCACCAATAGTTTTCTGGTGCAAGAAGAAGGTCCTCCACCCAAATTCTTAGCCAAAAACCTTTTTTCCACTATCATATTTTTAAGTTTTAAAATTTGTAAACATATTCCATTGAAATATTTTAAACTAGTGTAGTTGGATTTTCATTGTATTTTCATAGCAATTGCTAGCTTTTTGGGGGCTAGCGTAGTCTACCTAAAAAATCCAAATCCAGAAAAATGTAGTTCCATCTACTAGAAAATCCAACAAAATAAACCACATCACCCAATGTAGTTGGTTTGAATTTACCATTCCAAAATCCAATTCTACTGGGAAATTCCATTTTCATTGAGAAAACCCAATTCCATTGGAAAAACCTATTTCCATTTAGCAGATAAACCACTTTTTCCTATTTTCACCACTCAATAGTAGTTTCTCACAACTTTTCCATTTTTGGTCAACTATATTAGTGAATTATCCTACTTATTATGTTATTACTAAAAATAGTAAAAAAGCTAAAACTACATTTTCATCATGTCTTTCAACTGATCAACCATCTTGTTCCTTAACCTGACAAATATGGCATCCAACCAAGATGCAATTCATGTTTCTAAACCAAAAGACCCTACGGTCATAGAACAAAGACAATTACTTAGATAAAGGAGAAAAAACCTAAATTTTGTGGTTATCAATGAGGAGTTCTACAACCTCCTCTATGCCAAGATATGAGCTAGACTCTTAATACCATGCTCTAAATTTGACACTAAGCATCAATTCAAAATCATACACTAGGATGGAAAAGAATACATTCCATCCCCTTCACAAAAAATTATGCATAAATGTTCATACAACTCATAGAGGTTGATGATTTTAGTGAGGAAATTAATTTAGAGGATCATCAAGAAGAGGAAAATGAGTTTAAGGTTGAACAAGAGCCAGACACCTTTATTGGGAGTCTTTTCCAATCTTTGACTCCCTAAAAATTTGAACCCAACTCCACATCTCTCAGCTCATCGAAGGATAAGTCCCTCAGTTCAACTCTCCTCTTATCTATGTCTCAATCTACTTTCCTATTCTCATCAATGCCCTATATAATGCAATCTTACTCCATTCACCTAGCCTCAGTGATGTCTACCTCACGATCTCCCTTTGTTATGCCAACGAGATTCTCATTGAAGCCCCAAGAAACACAAGCCCCTCATACTCCTTTCATCCCCTTCACACCACAAGTTTCAACTCAAATGTCTTTTTCACTAGTTAGCCCATCCATGACCACCATAACTTAGCCTCTCCCTTCCATACCATAATTCATCGTGAGGCCACTAGACTCTCAATTAACATCACAGCCATTCATGTAGATACTATAGTCCATAGGTGATGAGTGGCGAGGTACCCCTACACTCAACCATACAAAACGAGCGTAGCATGTGCAATCCGGTTGAACTCCACAGACTAAATGCCCCATGGAACACTTGGGGTTAATCATTTGTTGTCTTCCCAGACTTACGTGTAGTTGTCACGGTGTATGGTTAAGTAAGTTCGAGGTATATGATTTTTATATCTTTTATGTGTTTTTCTCCTATGCTAAAGGGTGAAGGGTTGAGAAATCTAACTAACTCTAACTAATGACTAAGTCTAAATTAACTAGCATCAGCATTTGTTCCCACTTACCGTACACACACTGAATCGATGCAACTATGGCTACCAAACGCTAATCGTTACTGGGATCACCACACGTAACTCACGTGCTCGAAGTGGTCGTACTGAGGCACCTAACTAGGAGGAAAGGGTTGAGAGAGCCTAACTAGCCTAAGTGAGATGAGCAACCAATTCCTTGACTAACCGTACACATCTGGGACTACCACTGGGATTACCAAGCGTAGATCCTAGAATATGCCACTGGGTTACCAAGTAGTCACAATGCTCGTAATCAAGTCGTACTCATACTGCATGTGACGAGCAGCTGATTCCTTAACTAGCCGTACACATCCTTAAATGCTTATAATCAAGTCGTACTCGCACCACATTCTAGGAAAGCAATAAATAACAATAAATAAAATCCTATCCATGCACTGCAAGGTTTATCCAATCAAGTTTGTCTTTATTGCTGTACACAACTTGTGTTTAGGTACAATGTTGCTCGAATAAAGATCTGTTCACTCTAGGACTCCTACTGCGGGCACATGGGAAATTAATCTATCTCTGGAGTGATCAAACTGCTAGATCTTCGCTACTTCTAGCTAGGATGAAAAATAAGGGGAGTGCCGCCTCTTATTTATAGATTTGGCGATGGACCGCAATATTGCTTATGTGATATCACAGGGGACAACGCGATATCACGATGGCTGCGATATCGCGTCTCATCATAACCCCATGACTGAATGAAAACTTGTCCTCGAGTTCCTTACAATAATATCGGGAAGGTATGGAATTATTGAGGGGAATGGAACTAATGGGATGACATGTGAACGGATCATCATTACAAGACTTGACAAAACTGGTGTCCATGACAACAAGGGTGAACACCTTATTACAATGACATCAAGCCTTAGTTGGCAGCTGAGAAAGAGAGAGAGAAAGAAGTGTTGTTGCTGCCAACGCCAAGATTTCACCTTCTGTTGTTCATCGATAAGCGCACCATTGATCTTGCTCCTTGCATAGCTATTTCAGCGCTGCTCCATTCCAAGTGTTAGCTCCAGATCCAATCTGTTGTTGTATGATTGCCATCTGCACACACAACACAATCATATATTAGCAAGGGTAAATGAATCATCATGTAATTAATACCTTTCCTTGGTGTAAGTTCATTGGCTAGGTTGTGGTATGGCTGATATGGATTGGGAGAGATATTGATGATGACTACCGAAGGTGTAGGGGTTAGGAAGAAAATCAAAAATTTTGGGGCTAAGAGAAAATCGAAAAAATCGGGCCTCATACCCCCATGACTAATCGCGAACCTCTGGTAGCGTTAGAATGGAGAAAGAAAAGGAGTAAGAAAGAGAGATAAAAAGGGACAACTGTAGCATCGATGAAATGGATGTCAAGATGGTAATGAAAAAATAAAATTAATTGCAAAACATTAAGGAAAAGAACTTAACTAATGCACCAAATAGGAATGTTAGTGGGTCCTCCCCAAAGTAGGCTCATGCCCTTAATGCCTTGACAAACCCACATTCAAAGAGTCCGTAGGCTCTGGGAATGTCCTTTGGAACAAGAGTTAAAGTCTTAACCACAAGAATTTACCAAAAAGAAAACAATGCATCTACCAAAATATACACTAATGATACAACCAACAATGAGGTGAATAATGGGGAGAAGGATGGAGAGAAGAGGATGGAATGGAATTCCAAGGACAAGGTGGTGTACAGCCCCTTGTGTGTCTTATGATTAATGGGACTTAGCAAATATCATTCCAACTCCGGCCTCAAACCAACCACATCCAGTGACTTCGCATCAATGCATTCGGTTAAACCATCCACTTGGATAATGAGGATGGATCCTCCAGGAGCCACCACCATTCTGATGAAACAAAGGAGAGAATGGGAAGCGAGAAGGGCCTTAGTTAGAGGGAGCACTTTTGGTTTCATAACCAGTGCTTGCAGCCCAAGTTTATTTCGTCTAAGGGGTGTGCGTTGAATTCTCACTTATTTTTTTTTTGAATTTTGTGTTTTGTATTATTATATGTGAGAACCACACCATGCAAAGACTTTTTATTTTTATTGTCTCAGCTTCTGATAATTGGGTAACATCGAAATGGTAAGAAAACTCAAAAAGAAAACATCCAAGCACCCAAGAGAACGACCAACACAAAAGCATCAAGTTCCCTTAAAGTCACACCCTTTGCAATCCTTAATTCCTTCCTTAGTTTGAGAAATGCCCCATCACCAATTCGTTAAAGTTCTTAATTGAAAGAGACTGTACATTTCCAAGCCAAAAGAGACCATAGAACATGGTGGATGGATGGATGAAGTGGACTCATTGCCTGTCATATGAAAAGAAACATACCTTAGTATCAACATTTTGACTTAAAGATAAAAGCCAAACATTAGCAATCAATTTGAACACAGTTCATACCATCATTCCGAACACTTATTGGGTGACAAACTTACAGGGTGGATCACACACACACACACACACAAAATTGAAAAAGTATAACGATGTTGTAAAACAAAAATAAGAAAAGTTAAAGAAATTTGTAAAACAAAAATTAGAAAAGTTAAAGAAATTTGTAAAACAAAAATGTGTAAAACAAAAACATTGTAAATCAAAAACTTGTAAAAAAACGTGTAAAAAAAAATCAAAAAAGAACTGAGGGCCCCATATGATTAGCATAGGTGGCCATCTCCCCCATGACTGAGTTGTAAGGGAGAGATCCGAAATAATGAGCGTTTGTTTGAATTTCGTAGAAGTGCCCAAATTCTCCCAACTGATGTTCTTAGGTTGAGGGGTGGAAGTTGGCGACACTCATATTTCAATGTGTCTATGCCTTTGTTGTTGGCATGGGTTTCCTTAGTTTGTTCCATGCACATTTGGCTGCTCCTACAAGTAGCCGTCAACCACGGGGTGTCTACTACTTCTTGTGTGGTTGCTATATATAGGCATCTTTGTGGAAACGTTTCATGGGCACACCTGTTACATGGAGACATTTCCTCCATGTCATTACCCAATGAATCACTGTATGTGATGCATGGAACTTTCCTCTTCTCGATCTTTCCACATATGTTGATCTTGGAAATTTCCAAGGAAAGATCGCGGATCCTAAGGCATGCATCTACTGTACTAAGCCATGCCCTTCCCATTATAATTGGGAAGTCCCCTTCGTTGTTGTTAACTTCAATCACTAGAAAATTAGCTGGGTAGGACCAACCACACATAGTGGTAATAACGTCCTCCACCAATCTCAAGGGAATGGTGATGGGCTGGTCTACCAGCTCTAGTTGAATGTTGTTCTTCTTAAGTTGGGGCAGGTTCCAGGCATGATACATCTCTTGTGAAATTAAGTTAACTCTGGAACTTGAGTCAAGAAGAGCCTATGTGGTTCATTTTCGACGATTTGGAGATAGATTAAGGGACTCCTAGAGTCAGTTAGTTTCCTGGGAAGGTGGCCTACCTTGATCCAGTCAGTTATGGTATGCATTAACATAACCATATGCATTAAGCTCTGATTTTGGACGGAAGGGTGCTCCGAAGTGTTAGATGGTGGAGGAGTGTACATGGCCTCAACCACTTGTTGTTGCGAGAGTTTGTCTGGGCTTTTGGTTCTGAAGTAGGGTCTTCTCTTTTTACAGTTGTTAGAACCAGTAGTAGGTTGAATATTTACAGCTCTCGCAGCATGACATTGTTACGGTTGAGGAGGAAGTTCCCCTTGCATTGTTGGAGTAGGAGGTGTTATGGGAACTACTACTGGTGGAAGAGGTGTGGATGGATTAGGAGGATGGTGTGGGTATGGAGTGTCTCCCGGAGGAGAAGGAGTCCTTCTGAAGTACTCCTGAACTTGGTAGTGACAATTGGGGGTTGTGTGACCCATAAAGTCACTTGGAGAAATCGACTGCTGCACATAATATCCATAAGGGTTAGGCTGCTGGTAAGGGTACTGTTGTGTTGGCGGTGGCATTCCCCTAGACTATGGGTGTTGCCACTGTTGATGTTGTCCAGTCGGCTGTGGTGGAGTTCCACTTAGATAATACATTAGTGGTTGGTGGAACGGCCTTGGGTTACCTTGTGGATAAGGTAACCTTCAGGGTGTTTGCCATTGGTAGAGTCTTGGATTAAGCGCATACACCCCAGACTCCTGTAGATGTGAGATGATGGGGCAACATCCCTTAGGATGGTCCTAGTGGCAGATCTCACATCCACTGTCATTGTCTGTGTCTGAATCCAAAACCACATCGGAGTTAGTGATTTTCCCCTTACCCTTGTTATGTGCAGGGCTTAAATCTCTCCACTTTTTCTTACCTTTGTCACTACTTTGTTCTACCTTAGACTCTTCTACAATTTTTAAGATAGTTTCAATTTTAGAGTCTAAGGAACTCCATACGTCGTCTACCTTAGCCGCTATTTCTGTTGTGAGTTTTTGAAGTGGCAAGGTCTTTCTGTTCTCCAACTCTTCAATTGGGAACTCATCCTCTTCATCAAAAAATTTCACTCCCTTCTTTCGAAGGGAGGGATCGTGGTTGTATTCTTCCGCACTTTCCCTTTTGCGTAGCTCACCTTCTTCATTTGCTACTTGCTCCAACAAGCTTTGAACTTCATTGGCTCTAAGTTTAGGTAGTCACCCTTGGGCATAAGTCCCAAGGGTTCTTCTAGTTTCATGCCTTAGCCCATCCACGATGTGGCGAAGTTGATCCCACTGAGCGTACCCATGGCCCGGGCAACGATGTAACAATGTGTAGTAGTGAGCCATGGCAACATCTAAGGGTTCATGTGTATCATGCTTTCAACCTTAGATCTGCTTACGCAAATTGGACACTTTGAAGTACATTTGATACTTTTTGTTGAATAGTTCTAGCATCGTACTCCACCTTCTGATGGTTTCTAGTTCTAAAGATCGATACTAACTCTCTACTTCTTTGGTGAGTGTCCTTGGAAACAACTTAAGTTTTTGCCACTCATTTTCTATATTCTGCAAGGCACAGGCATCATGGAATGCCTGTAAATGATTTTTTAGGTCAGCAATGTATCCCCCTTCAAATCATGGGATATTATTCATGTCTAAACGTTTGATCCGACTATCTTTTAAATGCCTTGTGGGAATCCTAACTGCCTCCATTATGTCAAGCATACTTCAGGTTGCGAGTAGGGGCTCGTCATTATCGCCTCTTTCATGACGCCTGTGATGTTTGCATTGTTCCCTACTCTCCCTACATCCTTGCCCTTGTCCTCTCTCTTGAATTTCTCGTCAAGGTTTTTTGTCCTTCTTACCTTTATCCTCACCTTTATGTTCATGGTGGCTACACCCAGATGTGGAAGGAGAGGGGGAGTGATGTGAAGAAGGGGAAGAAGAAGGGGAACCATCACCATGACGATGTTTCTTGCCTTCCCTTCGGCTGCTATGGCCCCGATCGTGGTGATGATCTAAGTGCCCATCCTTAGCATGAGTGGTTGTTCCCTCTGTGAACAGCTGGTGTTCATGGGCATCAGAACCAAGGATATGTATCGTTGATCGTAGGTTCTGATACCCAACCTCCTTATCATCGTTAGGAGGGGGAACATCATTTGCTAAAGAACCCGTGATAAGGGGTTCATCATCTCCTATTTTGTTAAGGACGTGCGGGGCTTTGCCCTTCAGAAAAGTATGTTGACTCTCCTACCTTAAGTCCCTCATACATTGGGCATCTGTGGGATAATAATCCCTCATATCAAAATCTTCTGCAACGTATTCAGCATACAATTCTTGCATGCCAATCTGTGCCAAGGCACGAAAGAGCATGTTTGGGACTAATCGATCTGGGGGTCACACGATGTTACCTTGCAAATCTCTCCATCGCAGTTGTTTGTCTTGATGGAGGATAAAAGTGAAGTTTGGAATATACTCATCGGGATGAGTATAAACTATCTTGTATTGTTTAGGACTTGGCTAATTTTGGTTATGTTTTTTATGTTGCTGACTGTCTCGTGTATGGTCCTTAGGTGGTGAGTTGCTCTTATGAGAAAAAGGCATTTTTATCAGTGTGCTATTTCACTGTTATAAAATTCTTGTATTGATTAACCTGAAGGTTCGTTTAGGCTCACAATTATGTGAGTGATTTCCCTTATGTTCTATTCAGTGCACAAACACTTAGTCCCTGGCAATGGTGCCAATGATGAGTGGCGAGGTACCCCTACACTCAACCATATGAAACGAGCGTAGCACGTGTGATTCGGTTGAACTCCACAGACTAAATGCCTAAACACCCCATGGAACATTTGGGATTAATCATTCATTGTCTTCCCAGACTTACTTATAGTTGTCACAGTGTATGGTTAAGTAAGTCCGAGGTATATGATTTTTATATCTTTTATGTGTTTTTCTCCTATGCTAAAGGGTGAAGGGTTGAGAAATCTAACTAACTCTAACTAATGACTAAGTCTAAATTAACTAGTATTAGCATCCATTCCCACTTACCGTACACACCCTAAACTGATGCAACTATGGCTACCAAATGCTAATCATTACTAGGATCACCACACGTAACGCACATGCTCGAAGTGGTCATACTGAGGCACCTAACTAGGAGGAAAGGGTTGAGAGAGCCTAACTAGCCTAAGTGCGATGAGCAACTGATTCCTTGACTAATCGTACACATCTGGGACTACCACTGGGATTACCAAGCATAGATCTTGGAATATGCCACTGGGTTACCAAGTAGTCACAATGCTTATAATCAAGTCGTACTCATACTGCATGCGATGAGCAGCCGATTCCTTGACTAGCCGTACACATCCTTAGATGCTGGTAATCAAGTTGTACTCGTACCGCATTCTAAAAAAGTAATAAATAATAATAAATAAAATCCTATCCATGCACTGCAAGGTTTATCCAATCAAGTTCATCTTTATTGCTGTACACAACTTCTGTTTAGGTACAATGTTGCTCGAATAAAGATCTGTTCACTCTAGGACTCCTACCGCGGGCACATGGGAAATTAATCTATCTCTGGAGTGATCAAACTACCAGAGCTTCGCTACTTCTAGCTAGGATGAAAAATAAGGGGAGTGTTACCTCTTATTTATACATTTGGTGGTGGACCGCGATATCATGTACACGATATTGCAGGGGATGACGCGATATCAAGTACGTGATATCGCATGGAATGCAATATTGTGACGATCGCGATATCACGTACGTGATATCGTGGCGCATGCGATATCGCATCTCATCAATAGGGATGCCCCAAGGCTTAGATCAAGCCTTCCAAATGATCCAAGACCTTATCAAAGAGCTACAAAAACTCAAGGCCAATACAACTCAAATGGTCAAGCTTATGGACTTCTATCAAGATGATCTTTTAAGTCCTTCTGTCCCTCAAATAACGTTACCTACTAGCATGCCCATACCAAATTTTACCAAATACAATGATGAAGAAGATCCTAATGCACACGTGGTCACCTTTTGATATAAGTGCCTCTTTTTGCAAGCTTACCCACATACAATATTGAGGTTTTTCCCATGTCCCTCAAGGGTAAAGCTTTAGATTGGCATTTAACCTTACCTAGGGGTTCCATATCTTCCTTTGAAGACTTAATAGACCAAATTTTCAACTGCTTTAGATACAACTTGAAGCTAGATGCAACATTGGATTAATTGATGAAGGTGAAGCAGGGGCCACTTGAACTAGTTAAAAGGTTCATTCAAAGATGGAACTCAACACTTAATGAGATTCTAAAGCCTATTGCTAAAACTCACCTCTTAGCCATCTACAAGGGAGCAATAAATGACTTTATTAAGTCATAGATTTACTACCTGGAACCCCAGTCACTAAGCCAAGTCTTCTCACAAACCAAGAACATTGAGGAGGTAGCTAAGGCAAGCAATAATTCAACCTATGTAGCCTATAAAAACCAACATGTGAGGAGAGATAACAATAAAACCAAGCAAGAACATACAACTATGGCCAAAGTAGCACCAGCTCTCCATTGTCTATCATCTTTTGTAGGTCATCCTTTAAGGCTCGGAAAAAGTCAATATCATGACCTGGTAGTTGATGATAATGGTAGAATCAGTCGAGTTTAAAGTACTTTGGTACAGGAGGATCATCCTTGGTTTCCAAAGTAGGGTCCTTTGTGATCTCGCATAACTAGTCATGCCTCTTGTAGGCATTCTCTATCATTTGTGTGTACTGGGTCTAGCCACTCTTAAGAACATTGATCAAGAAGTTCAAATGGTTTTAGTCATAACCTAGTGTACTTTCACAAATATTTCCTCTTAAAGTTAGGCCATGTGTTGCTTGATGTAGAGGCCCTAGAAGTCAATGGTTGGTTATTTGTGGTAGGGACCTTAGGTTGTCTTGTCTTTAGCTCCTGCGTGGTTTTTTTGTTTTTGGCATAGTGGCCACAACCACATAGTTTTTCCTCCCCTTCTCCTTGTCCTTCTACATTTGTTGGTTTTTATATGCCACATAGGCGAGGTTATGGCTGGTGTTGGTAGCATTCTCTATGTTCTTGGTTTGTGAGAAGGCCTGACTAAGTGATTGTAGGTCTAAGTAGTAAAACTTAGACTTGATAATGTTGTTAATAATCCTCTTGAAGATGACTAGAAGGTGGATTTTGGCTATGGATTCAAGAATGTCATTCTGTAGAGCATTCCACCTTTAGATGAACTTCTAAACCAATTCAAGGGACCCTTGTTTGATTTTCATCAATTGGTCCAAGGTGGTATCTGGTTTCAAGTTATACATGAAGTAGTTGACAAATTGTGATATTAAGTCTTCAAGTGAGGATATAGATCCTCGAGGTAATGCATAGTACCAGTCTAAGGCATTCTCGATAAGAGACATAGGGAAGATTCCCATTATTGTTTAAGGACCAATAGGCACTCAGTGTAGAAGGTGATGAGGTGAGCATTTGGATCATCCTTATTATTATACTTAGTAAATTTGGATATGAGAATGCATGGGGAAAGAGTTATTTGTGGGACAATATGACTAATAGGATCATCCTAATAGAAATCCATTATCTTAATTATCTAGGTAGTTGAAGCTTTAAGCTTACATAACTCTTTCGTAAGGACTTGGATCATTTGAAAGGTCTAATCCAAGATTTAAGGCATTCCCATGAGTTATGGAGGTTGTACATATGGTTGTGGTATAAACTGGAAGGCTTGTGGCCTCGTGATGGGCTACAACATAAAGGGAAGATGTTGAGTTATCATGGTCATAATGGGGCTAAAAAATGAGAAGGAGGTTTGTGCTGGTAATTATGGAAGAAAGGGGATGAATGATGTATGTGATCCTTGGGTCACTTGGGGTTCCACTATGGGATCCACTAGAATGGAGAATGGATGAGTGGTGGTAAATAACATAGGTGATGGTCATGCAGGTCAAGGCTACATGAAGAAAGGCATAGAGAAGAAGAGAGGAGTTGATTGGGGCATTGATTATGCTTGGTGGACCATTATGATGGTTGCTAGCCAAAACATGGTAGGTTCAATAGGAGATGATGGTTGAGGGACTTGCCCTACAAAAGAGGCAAGTGCGGCCAAAGTGGATGTAGTGGCTTGGTAAGCCAACTATTGGAAGAGGCTCCCTAGGAAGTTGTTAGGTTTAGGTTTGGCCTTGAGTTCATCATACTCTTCATGATGATCCTCTAAAGCTTAACTTCTTATTTTTTTTATCCATCCAATTAATTGAGATAGGATGCACATATGAATGTCATTCAATAGTATTTTGTCATATGGGAAAGGGATATGCTCCTTTATGTTTCAGTGGATCAGCTCATACTCAAATTTGAATTCAGCCTTTGCACATGGCATGAGCAAGCTGCTTTCGATTTTGGTCTAAATGAAATTATAGTAATTTTCATCTATTATGGAAAAATCTGGGCTTTACTCCCTTTGTTTGAGTGAGTGCCTATGCTCAGCCATAGCTAGGTCTTTCGGGTCATATACCCTCACTACATCTTTGTTGGATGCCATGTTTGTCAAGTTGATGGATAAAACTATTAACTGGATAAAAGACATTGGCAATGATTTTAATATAGTTTTTTTAATTAAAATTCCAATAAGTTGAGTTTCCCAATGTGTAAGTAATTTTAGCTATAAAAATTGTTGAAATGACAATTGTAGGTGCAGCACAATTTATAGAAGTAGTGGTATGGAGTGTACTTGGCAAAATATGGTAATTTTAATTTTGAAAAAAATAACCACACAGGATTTACAATAAGAATTTGCTGAGGTTGATAATAAATTTTGATTTTACCTAGCAAACTCTGATGGGAATATTCCCTTTTTAGAAAGTATGCTAGTTTTGAACAGGTATGTGTGAAATGTTGATTTTTCCAAGAACTATGCTAAATTCTTAGGGATGATCATGCTAGCTTTGCCCATAAAATTTCATAACAAGGGATTGGGGTTGTTGAAGTAAAACTATGTTGACCTTTAGAAGACCCAAAGGTAGGTTTTAACAAGGAAAATTGATAGGTTTTGTAGGAATCACACTGGCTTTAGGAAGTCCAACAACTACTGGAAAAATTTTGGAAACACCCAAATCACCTGCAATTAATACACAACTTGTAAACCATAGGGGAACAAGTGACAGTGTTGATTTTCTTGGTAGAATTTTTGCAAGTTGTAAAGGATCAAGGTTGTGAATATTGTCTATGAAACAAGTAGATTTAAATAGGAAAAGAACTTGGGCAGAGGCCCTCTTCCTAGAGTCAAAAAACTATTGCATTGGAAAAATTTCGTGGTTGGAAAACGAAAAGTTCCTAATGAAAAAAATTTGATCTTGGATCCCAAGGGCCTTTGAGAAAGAGGATCAAAGGTATCCTAGATAGTCTTGTTGATCACTCAAGGACTTGAGGAGTGTTAGTAGATGTAAATAATTTAAATGAAAATGTAGATCTGATCTAAGAAAATGCATAAAATTGAATCATAAAATAAATTTTCACAACAAATGAACTGTAAACTTTGTTACAGTAATGAAAATATTAAAGTATAGGGTCTAAATGTTTACAAATTATGTGCCTAAATGCACAAGAAGTTGCATAGATAAAGCTTGAAGCCCATTGAAGCTAGTAGGTTGTGTTTTGCACTTAACCTCACAATCGAGATGCTTCTTAGCTCGTATTGTCAACACTCCTTACTAGTTCTCAAGTTGGATTTGCAACATTGGTTACCAAGGGATGAATGATGAGGAGTACTTGTGGGATAAAGGTGACAAATAGGGCTACATTGTAAAGCTTAATGGGATGGAGAATTGATGAGTAGTGGTAAAGGCCACATGTGATGGTCGTGTGAAACAAGGCTACATGGCGAAAGGCATAAAGGAGAAGAAAGGAGTTAATTAGGACACTAATTATTCCTAGTGGACCACTATGATGGGTGTTGGTCCAAAAATGATAGGGTAAACAAGAGATGATGATTGAGGGACTTACCCTACGAAAGAGGTAGGAGAGGCTGAAATGGATGCAATGGCTTAGGGAGCTAACTATTGGAAGAGGCTTCTTAGTTAGTTGTCAAGTTTGTGTTCAACCTCAAATTCATCATGCTCTTCATGATGATCCTTTAAGCTTGACTCCTCATTTTTTTCATCCATCTCAATTAGTTGAGATAGGATGCATGTATGAATGACATTCAACGATATTTTTTCATATAAGGAAGGATATACTTCTTCCCATTTTGGTGGATCAGCTCATACTTACGTTTAGATTTAGCCTTCACAGATGGAATAAGCAAGTTGACTTGGATTTTGGCACAAATAAAATAATATTAATTTTCATCTATTATGGAAAAAATTTAGGCTTTGCCCCCTTTCTCTCAGTGACTACCTACAATTAGCCATAGCTAAGTCTTTTGGGTCATATACCCTCACTGCATCTTAGTTTGATGTCATATTTGTTAGGTTGATGGGCAAAACTATTAATTAGCTGAAATACATTATCAATGATTTTAATTTAGTTTTTTTAATTAAAATTCCAAGAATTAGAGTTTCCTAATGTGTTAGTAATTTTAGTTGTAAAAATTATTGAAACTACAATTGCAGATGCAATACAGATTATAAAAGTAGTGGCATAACCTACACTTGAAAAAATATGGCAATTTTAATTTTGGAAAAAATAACCACACTAGCTTTGCCAACAAGGACTACACTGTGATAGTTAGTAAATGATGATTTTGATCAACAAACTATGCTAGGAATATCCCCTTTTGCAAAAGTATGTTGGTTTTGAAAAGGTATGCATGAAATGTTGATTTTTCCAAGAATTATGCTAGAGTCTGGGGGATGACCACGTTGGCTTTGTCCACAAAATTTCACATCAATGGGTTGAGGTTGTTGAGGAAAAACTAGATTTCCCTTCAAAACACCCAAAGGTAGGTTTTAGTGAGGAAAAGTAATAACTTTTGCAGGAAACCATGCTAGCTTTAGGAAGTCCAACAACTACTATGAAAATTTTGGAAACACACAAACCACTTGCAATTGATACACTAAGTGTAAATAATATGGGAATGGGTGACAACACTAGTTTTCTTAGTATATTTTTTGTAGGTTTCAAAGGATCAAGGTTGTGAATATTAGCTATGAAATAGGTAGATCTAAACAAGTGAAGAACTTGGGTGGAGGCCCTCCTTTTAAAGCCAAAAACTATTGCATCCAAAATATTCAGTGCTAGAAAACTGAAAATTCCAAGTGAAACAGTTTCATGTTGGATCCCAAGGACCTCCAAGAAAGAGGATCCAAGGAAACTTGGATGATCTTGTTGATCACCCAGGGACTTAGGAAGTGCAAATAAGGTAAATGATTTAAACAATAATGTAAATCTAATCTAAGAGAAAGCAGAAAAATTAATCATATTATAAACTTGTACAACAAATGAACTAGTAAATTTATTGCAATAATAAAATATTCAAAGTATAAAGTTCAAAATGTATAGAAATTGTGTGCCCAAGTGCACAGGGAGCTGTAGAGATGAAGCTTGAAGCATGTTGAAGTTGGCAAGTTGTGTTCTGCAGTCAACCTCATGATCTAGGTACTTCGCAACTTCAATTGCTAATGAGTAGTAGGTACCCCTATGCCCAACCATATGAATCACAAGAATTCGTGCACGATCTAGTTAAATTCCATTAATGGGACTAGTTGTGGCATCTAGATTTTTAAGCATTGATCATAAGATGTTGTCTTCCAACTTGGACTAATAGTAGCTTTGTCACGTATGACTTAGTCCAAAGTGAGGCATATGATAATTGATGTTGTTAGGCCCTCATTACTCCTAGCGATAAACATAATTAGGAATGGAATTTAGTCCTAAGTCTAAGTAATGATAGTAATGTAAATCTATTCTATCCTAGAGTGATGAGCATCCAGTCCTAGCTTACCATACACTTTCTGGGCTCATGTAACCATTACTGGGTTACCAAGCATTATGCTTTTGGGTGAACCAAATAATAACACTATTGGGATTACCAAATGATTACACTTAAATGCTTGAAACTAGTCATACTCATTCTACTTTACTAATGAACAAGTGAAGTAAAATACTTGGAAATGTAAGTGATTAAACTAATAAAATAGTAAAAACTATGTTAAGTAAAATAGTAAAACTAAGTGGATGTTGCAATGATAAAAAGAAATCTCAATCTTTATTTCTAGACATGAACTATGCCTAAGTACATTTCACTCAACTAAAGATTCTGTACAACTGCTTAACACTATACTATGAGAATTCACTCTATCACTAAAACTACAAAACAAAACTACAAGAGTCTACAAAAGGATGGAATGAAACTTCTTTGGATCCATGAGTCCAAGTGTTGTATTTATAGGTAGGCATGCATCCCACAATATTGGATCTATGATGACATAACTTGTGCTATGATATCAAATATACAACATCATAAATACAATATCATTGGTGGAAAAAAATTGACTTTTTATCAAACAAATGCCATATAGCATCAACAATATCCCAACCAACTGATGATTCATCAATTGTCAAAACTCCTTGCTAATTCTGAATTTGGATCTGCAACATTAGTTATAGGATCTATGGGGTAAATGAGGTGTTTGAATTTTTGAAATTATGGAACTATGCTAAGTCTCTAATGCCTAGCTAGTTGCCAATTTACTCTAAGAAGTCTCATAAATGCCAATGATTTCAAGTGCTTAAGGTTTCCAAAGTTATGAAAAATTATAAAATTGAAAGAACCCGTTTAATGTATTCAAATTTTTCTTTTATAGGTCACATGGTTATTGATTTAGGGCTAAAAATTTCTGCCATGATTTCTAATAGATTAGTGTGATTTGGAAGCATGACAAATTTTCTTTTATAGGTCACATGGTTGTTAATTTGGGGCTGCAAATTTCTACCATCATTGTTGATAGATTTGTATGATTTGTAGGTGTGGGAAGCCATCATATCCAATGTAGTTTTGTATTTCTAGTAAATTTTAATGTACCCAAGCCATCAAAACTATGATGAGCACCATAAATAGTAAATGGACTTTGGCAACTACATTGGATTTACCATAACCATGCTAGCCTTAAGAAACTACATTGTCTTTGTGGAACCAACACTAGGTGCAAGTGGTACCATGCTAGCCTTGTTGGGAAAATGAAAGCCCAATAATTCCATCATTGGGTGTAGGTAGTTCTAGCATAGTTCTAGCTATGACCAATATAAAACCCATGAAAACATGAAATTTGGCAATTTTCAATGAATGTTTTAAAGCCAAAATATAGACATGACATGATTTTTTCCATCTAAGAAGTGAGGATATAATAATTTATGAGGCATTTCTCAACCCCAAAAAGTTCAAGTATGTGAGATTGTAGCTCATGGACTACCAAATTCACATTTTTCAAGAAAATTCCAACCTTAAATTTAATGGTGAAGGTTACAATGCCAAAAAGTTGCAACATGAACTTTCTTGGAGGTGTTTCACCCAACATAGTTTTTGCTAGCCTAGCATAGGTTTGCAAGGCTTATCATGCTTTTGTTGGTAGTAGTTGAAACACCACCAATTTTGGGTCTCCACAATTCAACAGTAAATTTGTGTAAGTGTCAAAAACTTGGTAAATTTTTCTAAGTGTTGGTGCTACACTCCCCAACATAGCCAGCATAGCACACACTCCCATGGCCAGTTTGCCCAAGTACCAAGCCAGAAGTCATCAGGGTTGCTTTGGATGGATGAAATACTTTAGAAAATTTTCTATCTCCTGGGTTGTCACACTTACTACACTCCCCAATGTAGCATATGTCCCAATGGCCAGTTCACCTAAGTACCAAGCTAGAGGCTACCATAATTGCTTAGGATGGAAAAAACAGTTTAGCAAATTTTCTATCTCTTAGGTTTCTATTCTCTACTACACTCCCTAATGTAGCAAGCGTAGCATAAGTTCCAGTGCCCATTTTTGGCTAAGTGTTGACCAAGGATCTATTAAGCTAACTCAACATGGAAGACACATTAGGCATATTTTTTAACTTCGAAAGCTACCTCTCATGCTATGCCCTAGTGTGTAGCTAGAGTACCATGAAGGAAGATTGCATATTTTGACAAAATTTGGCTAAGTGTTCCTACTATGCTCTACTACACTCCCCAACATAGCCAACATAACTAGTGTGAAACATCAAAAGTTCGCAAATTTTCACTTAAGTGTTGTGTTAAGCTCTAGAGTGTAGCCATCTTGACACTAAATAAAAGCCTCCAAAAGCCTCTAGAACTCGGCATCGACTTTCATCTCAACTTTGACATTCCTCCAACAACCAAGATCAGCAATTTGCATCTCTTTTGCACCCCCATTGGTCCCCAAAATTGTTCCTATGCTTGATCCTACTCAAAAGAGGAGAAGACATAGTCCCGAAGCGTAGCCTCCAAGTTGCATTATTTTTTTCACTATTCGCATGTACATTGTGATCTTTCAAACTCTGGCACATGCAGTCTAGGTAGCGTAGTCACAGTTCAACAATCCCTAAGGACTCGTTGTTGTTCTTTAGAGCATAACACTTTGCTACTCTCATGGGAGCATAACATGATAGTGTGACCCCATCTATGCTCATGCCACATGATGCCCAATCCACATCTTACACTAACCCCAGCCCTATAAGTACCCCTACATTCAGCATCTTAAGGGTTGGAAAATTAAAAAAGCATTGGGAATTTTAAATTTTTTGAGCATCCCTAGCATTCTTGCACCTAAGAACCTAATCTTTGCACCTTGGCACCTCCCAAAATGCAGTCCACCATTGAACCCGCAGAACACAAGAACAACCAACCCAACAAATTAAATCCCCATAGTAGTTGTTAGATCCACATCTTGGGCATCCTAGAGTGTGACTGCACTACTATGCTACCACTATGTCTACTTGTACACCATGTACCATTCTCACCTCATTTCCTGCAATAACTATGCTCCCCCTTTTGCGAGCAATGCATCTTTCGTTCTCAAGATCTTTTCCATTTTTAACGCATTTTTATTTGATATTAAACATAACTCTTACATTTGTCTACTATTTGATACTTATTTTCATGTTCATGTCGTTGTTCTCAAGTAGGGACACCCTGCTACGCTCTAGCTTAGCCTATCCTAGTGTATATGCATAATGTAGTATAAACCCCTTTTGCACATAGTCGTTTTAACACCATGTAAGTCCCTATCTAATCAACAAGATCATTCAAGGCACCTTGTTTCAATTTTTCAGCATGACCCTCAAACAGATTCAAGGTTAGGTTGTACACCCACCAACCTCTCAATGTTCGAGCCACCAACGTTTTCAGACATCATAGTTTTTAGCGCTAAAAGAAGAGCCTCCCATTCCTTTTTCATTCAAGGGTAGTCACACATGCTTACTACACTTTCGTTACTAGTGGAAAGCTAATGTAGACATAACACCCCTATGGACCTACCATGGCAGTACTTAGATCATAGGCTAGTGCAGGAGTTGTTTGTATTTCAGTTGGTGTAGATGGGTCCCAATTGTTGGTTCCCTTGGAACCCCGTAGGATGAAATCCCAACTGTGTCCATTGTGTCAAGATCCAAGTGCTCTAGAGAGCATAATAGCCCCTTAAAGTGTAACAAGCATAATGCCAAAGCTAATTTCTTTTTAATAGCATTTCTAGAGTTAGTCGTTTTTTGGCTTGTTTTGACAATTTTCACACTTAGCTATTTTTTTAATGTTCCCTACACCTAATCATTTTTTGTTCAGCACTATCTTTTCTAAGCTTTTTCTACTTGGTAACATGAATCCCATGAACCCTTCAACCTCTACCTTGAGCAAGGAGGTAGCTCATCCCATCCAACAAGTTTTGGACATTAAGCCCCCACTCAGCCCAGTAAAACCACAACGGTAGTCACTTAGACTACGTAACCAACTACCTGAATATATGGCATTGGACAATGAAAGATACAACTTTCTTTGCATAAAAATTTAGGTGGGTCTATCCCTAGACCACCAAGAAATAGACACAAAGTGTAGCTTTGAAATTATTCATTGAAATGAGAAGGAGTTCCTTCCTACACTTGATGCGTTCATCCTACTCACTAACACCTTTAGGTGGCTGCTAGAACAACTCATTAGAATAAATGGGCTGAAAGAGCAAGATGTGACATCAAACTATGATGAGCCCTTGCAAGATGGGCAAAAGAAGTTTGAGGCTTATTCAGAGAGTGACATCCCTTTGTATGCCTCTACCCAATAGCTTGTCTCTAACTTTTTCCCACACCAGTCATAGTTTTCTACCTTCTTTGAGGTAGCAGTGTTACTCTCATCACCTAGGTTAATGCCTATGGTAGCTAGCCACTAAGTGTTGCACACACAAAGTGTAGGACCCTCTACCACTTTTCCATTTGTCATCTCCTCTCAATCTGTGTAGCCTTCCTTGCTTGCATCTGCGATGCTGACACTACCATATGTGCACACAATGCCTATATCTCAGCAACAAACAAGTTAAGTGTCCTTCATCCCAACTATCTTAGTAGCACCTCCAACAATAGACCAAGCCACCACTGTGTGGTGGGCCACGATCTCTATTCCTATGACACAATAGTCATACATTCCATAATACATACAACAACAAACTCAATAATTATCCCATGTGGTGGCATAGCCCACAACAAGGTTGTGGGCCACTTAGATGGCACCATAGGCAATGCAACCAGTGCAACCTGCTACATCATCCTTGACTTTGGACTAAGCGTTCCAACTCATTCAAACACTCATAGAAGAAGTTAGGTGACTTAAAGTTGCCAGCTTAAAAATAGTCTATGTGATGGAATTCTACCAAGATGATCCCATTAGTTCTGTGGTGCCACTGCTAACTCTCCCTCCTGGGGTCCAACTTCCTCAATTCACAAAATACAATGGTTAGGAGGATCCCAATGCCCACCTCATAACTTTCTGTTTTGAATGCCTGCTTCTACAAGCATGGCCCCATGCAATCATTTGTATCTTTGCCATGTCCTTGACTAGAAAGTCTCTTGATTAGTACCATGCGCTCTTTAGAGCTTCCATATCAACTTTGGAGGAGCTGCTCAGCCAATTTGTAGCTCACTTCAAGTATAACTTGAAGCCTGAGGCCACCCTACACGAATTAATGAACATCAAGCAAGGGGTGCTAGAGCTAGTACAAAAATTCATACAACATTAGAGCACTTCCCTCAATGAAATCTGTGAGCTGATAGTGGAAATGCACTTGCTAGCTAGCTTCAAAGGTGTAGTAAATGATTTTATCTAATCAAAACTATACTATTTAGCCTTACGCTCCTTAAGCCAAGCCTTTGCTCAAACAAAGAGCATATAGGATGTAGCAAAGGCCAGTAAGGACCTGGCCTATGTGGCCTATAAAAATGCACATATAAAAAAGAATAAGGAAAAGGGAAAGGTAACACCAATCATTGCCGCTATGTCCAATGAAGCCAAACCCAACAACACTAAACTAATGGCCAAGGGACCTAAAGCCCCAGCCAACAACAACAAAGCATCAAGTTCTGGCACTGTGTGAACCACCCAGCCCACACCATTGACAACCATGGGGCAAGCTCCCAAAAGGCCAAACTTTGAGTGCAAGAATTGCTTAAAGTATACCCCATTGCCTATCAAGCTATCTAAACTCTTAGACTAGTTGCTTAGTGCTAGGTGCATCCAACACAAGAAAATGTTTAAGAACACACATAAACATCATGAAAGGTACTACAAGATCCTTAGAAACCCCTCCATAGCTATGCTAAATGAAACCTTGGTCCCTAAAAACTTTAGATTGGACCAATTCTACAACTATCACCAATTGCATGGCCATGACACAGAGTACTGCCTAGCATTAAAAGATGACATTCAATGCATGATTGACCAAGGAAAATTAGTCCTTGATGAAAGTAATCTTGTACAACTAAAAAACTAATCAACAAAAGTCTAAAAGGACCTCCTCAATGCTAGTAGTGCAAGATACATCATCAATGCTATCAATGTTGATGACAACGTAGAACTGACACATGAACCATTTGTGGTTCATGTGCCCTTGGGTAACATAGGGGCCTCAATGTTGACTAGACCATAATCCCCTTTCATCATCAAAGCACCAACTTGGGTGCCCGTAACACCCTTTGTAATTAGGACCCCACAACACATTGCAGTGACGACAACCTAGACACCTTTTGTCATTAGGATACCAAGACATGCAGACCCCTCACCTGCCTAAGGTTTGATGGTGGGAACTACATCACATTCTACCCATCCAAAGTATTAACCTAAGAGACCTAATGAGTGTCTACCTAAGCCCACCCCTTTGTCAACCATCCCCATGGCCTTATCATCTCAAACTACCAACGCAAATGCAAACAACCAACAAATGAGCATTGAGGCTCGGAAGCTCACTACACAACCAAAGGCTAAATCCCCTCCCTAGGAAATTTGTCTCTTAGATTGCATGGAGGAGGTAAAGGCCACCAAAACAACTAATCATGGAAAAGATTTCTTGGAGGCACTAGCATAAATTAAACAAGCCCTCAAACAAAAGAACACAACTTAGAGCCTATATGACTTGATAATGTCTTCCACTACTCATCGCAAGGCATTAGTCTACATGATGACATCTATTCCTATTAAGGAAGATATTCCAATAGATGAAAAGGCCATTCACACCATAATGCTTTCCCACACAGCCTAAGAGTCAAGGTTAACACCCCTGATGTTTCATAATGAGGTAGTCAAAGTTGACCCCGAAAAGGGTCAGGTGACTAGTGTACCAATGTTTCTAACAATCTACATAGGTCAACATAAAATTCATAGGGTGCACATCGATGACGAAGTAGCAATCAATGTTATCCCATTCCCTATTGTTGACAAACTTGTCTTAGTTGATAAGATCTAGTTGATAAAGACAACATGCTTGAAATCCTTCAGTGGAGCATGTGTTGTTGTAAAAGGAACAATCATGATAGCTTTCGTGGTAGGGGAAAAATTCCTCACTATGACTAAGATCATTGTTGTTGAAGAAATGCCTAGATTCAACCTTATCCTAGGGATGTCTTGGCTAGCCTAGTTATGGGTAATTTCTTCACCTATTCATCAAGAGATCCACTTACCCTATGAGGGTGGAGAGGTTCTAATCTATGGTGATAATGTAGCTCCCCCAACCATCAACAACGTTGATGCAGAACAAGATTTAGAAGTAGAGTTCTCTGAAGACACACTGCTTGTTTAGGGTGAAAACCAGTGTTGTCCAGTTGATCCACCTAAACAACCAAGTGAAATAAGCAACCTTCCTGAGGGAACTCTCTAGGCAGAATCACCCTTTTTGTGCAGAACGGTCTAGGTGAATACCGTCTTGTGCCTCCTAAGCCTTATGCACCTCCTAACCCTCATTGGGTTAGAAAACACTTACATGACTAAGGTTTCCACTTAGTTTGTATGCATGTTTTGCTTACCTTTTGTTCTTTTCTTGTACAGTTACATTTGCATTATTATTTTCATCTTAAATTAGTTATTTCTTCTTTTAGTTTATGAGGTTTTATTTAGCCATTTTTCTTTCAAAATAATAATAATAATAAACAAAATGAAAAAAGAGAAAAAAAATAAAAAAATGGCCTACTAAGGCCTAAAACTAGCAGCTTGCTCGCTTTTACGCTATGACCTAGTAAGACCTTAAATTATCACATGGCCCACTAAGGCCTAAAATTGGCAACCAACTTATTTTCTATGCAATGGCCCAAAATGGCCTTAAACTAGCAATGGCTTGAAATGACCTTAAACTAGCGATAGCCCTCCCACCATGGCCTTAAATTAGCATGGGGTCCACAAGGAGCCTAATTGCATCAATGAAATCGCACGTTAAAATTACAATATTACATAAGATACAATAAAATGATATGTAAATAATCATCATATTTTCATTAAAGTATCAATAAAATATATAGTTCAAGTTTGCATTTAAAATAAAAAATACCAAAAATACAAAATCACCCAATAGTAGGGCTACATTCTAGGTAGCTCAGCTCATAGTGTTCGATGGGAGCTAAGGTTCTTCCTCTTCCTCTTCATTTGCTACTCTGCTGGGGCTTACACCATCGCCCAAAACCTCCATTAAATAAATAATAATAATAAATTAGCTAATAAAGAAAGTTGTAATGACGGAAAATGTTGATCACTGGAAAATACCAAACGAAGATCCGTGTACACAGTCTTAACCACGGATCCATGCGAGGGCAATGTTGGAGAAAATGAATCCGCGGTGCCCTGAACGGTCTTGTCGATTAGATAGGGACTTACTTAGCCAGTAAATTAACGAATATCGCGATAATATACGTATTATATAGATATTGCATGAAACAAATTGATCCAATGAATCGTAAAAGGAGTAGAAAACGATATAAATAAATTGAAATAACAACAACGTAAACGCGACAAGCAGGATCAGATTTATGAAAGATGCGCAATTCCAAGATCTATGATTTGACTTGAAGACTGAGTATATTGTATACAAAGTTCCAATAGCAAACTCCGCTTATCCTGTGCGAAGCATACACAAAACAACAAGAAAACTGTTCAACAAGGAGTACAGAATGAAGCTCGGTCTACCTCGTAAGCCAAAGATGGAATGTAAGGAAGGTCAAGCCTGGATGTCTATCAATCAACTGTTTCTGATCAATAAACCTTACCAACCACACCAGATGATCTCTCGATCTCTAATCTGCTCCTTTTGCCTTCGGTAGTCTTTACTCAAAGTTGTTAATGATCGCCAATGAAGAGAACTGTATTTTCGCCAAAGGACTGATCGCTCCTGTTGGTAATGCTCAAAAAATGTCTTCTATCTTTGCCAAAAGGTGATCCCCTTTTCTTTCTTCACCAATTGGAGTATTTATAGGTTTAGTAGTACGTGGAGAAGGCATGGCCCTGATGATATGTGTCTCGAACTTTCAAAATGTCGTTGACTTGGCAAATTTTATGTTGAAACTGGTCATGTTGCATCACGTTTTTGGGAAAGGGGGCAAAGTACGCTGTCAACCACTCCTGCTGAAGTCGCCTCATGATTATGCTATGATACGCTGATGAGCGTATCGTGCGTATGGAGAGGAGGTGCGTGTCTGGTACTGCCTTATTTGACTTTAGGCTACATTACACTTGTTTACGCTGCATAGCGTGACAGAGCGTAATAGAGCATAGAAGTAGTTAACTCAAGCTATTTTATGCTCATTTATGCCGCAAAGCGTAATAGAGCATAAAAGTGGTCAACTTACAATAATTTACGCTTGTTTACGTAGCATAGCATAATAAGCGTAAAGTGATCAATCTGCAAAAAAGAAAAAATCAATTTACCGTGCTTCCTTTGGACTCTGACTTTGACTTCCTCGAAGCTCATTACGCTGCTCTACATAATGGAGCGTAAATTCAGCCCTGAACAAAAGACTTAACAGAATATGCGACAAGTTGCATATCACGCTACTTAGCCCTTAAGCTTCGTCAAATTCGTTGAAGTAAGTTACTTTCTAATATCGGGCTACATTAAGCAGAGTTACGCTGAGTGTCATTATGCTATGTTGCGTAATGTAGCATAAAGAGAGAAAACAAAGTACGGTTGGAATTTGTAAGAAACTTAGAGACTTGATGCTACGTGCCTCTTTGCCTTGTTCTGTCTTCTGGATTTCTGTCGCAAACTTTCACCCGAATCGTGAATCTTCACCCTAGGCCGATTCGCAATTTCCACGGTGTTTCAATGTCCCTTCTTTGTTGACATTTAGAGGGCTTGCTCGAAAGACGTCGACAAAGAATACGAAATACCGGATGGGTAAAAGTACCAACAGTGTTCATCATCGGTTACTCAAGTGTCGCCCTGTCAAAGCAGAAGTGCAGAAATGAGGGAAATGGGAGATAAAATGGTAGGTGAGGGAATTCTTACAGAGGTAAGAGGAGAGAGGTTCGGGGAAGACTTAAATGAGGTTTGGGGAAGACTCAAATGAGTGAGTATAGTTTTTCGCATAAGCAATTAGGCCTTCAGTTGCGATTGCATTTGCATGGAGTTATGCCGTCATTTTGTAGATGAAGGGGCTTGCATAGACGAATTGCGTTGCATCTGCACAGCCTGGATGAGTGAGTTTTTTTTTTTGCATCCAGTAGGTGAGTTGCGTTGTGCCAATTCATGGACTTAATTGTAATGCAGATGAGGAAAGCGTATGCTGCGTATTCACATTTTGTGTAAGGAAAACAGATGGAATGGCTAAGGAGGGGAATAAAAGCAAGAGGTAGGATTATGAGGAAAACAGGGTTGCACTCCTAAGTGGACAGGCTAACTTAAGCGGCCATCTCAAAATGCTGTCTGTACTTCACCGCTCAGATGAATGCACTCTTGAATGACATCCTCATAGCAAGTAACCTGTAATCAAAGAAGAAAACAGAGGACACGATTGCTCAGCCGAATCACCGGAGAGGTTGTTGAAACAAGTACCATTTGGGGCAAGATAGAGTGAGCGGGCCATGAACGAGGAAATATAGCAAGAGGCCTGGGTCTCAATGTTGATGCTCGGCCCAGCATATCGCCGCCAAAGAAAATCAGACTCATCGCACCCGACTGGTTATGCAAAGAACCAACTAGGTGAATCTGTGAAGCCAGAGTCTGATAGTGATGATGAGTAGAGGTCCCCAAGGTCGTGGTTGATGAGAACTCCTTTGGGGCTCCAGACAGCGAAACTAATCTCTCAGAGGTGCCACCGCTGAAATGGGTGCAGTGACGACATCTCCGAGGGGTCAGTAGTATGCCTTTCAGCATATCCGAGGAATCAGCAGAATGCTTGCAAGGTAGCGATGCTAGGGCTGTCCCAACATCCCATCCCATTCATGTTGCAGCTGCGCAGAGATGGTCACGCTTGCCTGAGTGGTGTGTTGGCAGTTTGTAGGTCCCAGTTTTAAGTCCTGGTAGACTGCTGTTGCTGGTTTTAACTCCCAGTAGACCATGGTCCCAGTTTAAATTCTGGGCAGACTGAAAAATGCTAGTTTTACGTCGTATTGGACGACGGTAGAACTGATTTATGGTGTCAATAGACCATGCTGTGGATGTCAGTTTCATGTCGCGACCCAGGGACAAATCTGTGCTGGTTTCATGTCTCAGCAGATGGATACTTACATGTGCCAGTTTTATGTCATGGAGGACAGCCGATGCCAGTTTAGCGTCGTGGTGGACACGTGCAGGAAATGCCAATTTTACATCTTGGCAGACCTGTACAAGACTACTAGTTTTACGTCATAGCAGACGATTGCAACTTGCCAGTTTTACGTCGTGGCGGATGATCATTGCCAGTTTAGCATCGTGGTGGACGCATGCAGAAAGTGCCAGTTTTACGTCGTAGTGGATGATTGTTGTGCCTGATGTTAACACTAGATATGCAGCTAGATGTAGTATCGCTTCAGATATATATGGTTCATGGGATTCGGTAACTCATTACCATTGATATCTGCTAGCTTGAATGCACCGTTGCCATACACATCAGCTACCAAGAAAGGGCCCTCCCAGTTTGCAGAGAACTTGCCTACTGGTTCACGAATGGCCTTGAGAACTAGATTTTCTTTCTCGATCGGATGTTGTTGAAGATTATGACGGTGCTTTTGCCTCTGCTTATCTTGATACTTTTCGATGGTATCAAGCATCTATATTCGCTTCTCCTCTACTGAGTCCAAATCCATGATTCGAGACTCGGTGTGTTGAGTGTCATTTATAATCATGGAGAGGACCATCCGCAGAGAAGGAACTTGTAATTCGAGGGGTAGCACCACCTCAGATCCATAGACTAGGCTATACGGTGTACTGTCTGTAGTTGTTCTACATGTGGTACGGTACGCCCATAGCACATAGAGGATCTTTTCATGCCATCATCTTTTGTTGCTGCTGAGCATTTTCTTGAGCAAATTGATAATGACCTTGTTCATTGCTTCAGCTTGACCATTCGCTTGCGGGTAATAAGGTGAGGAAAAAGATTGTTTGATACCAAGGCTATCACAAAAAGATTTGGTTTCCACACTACTAAATTGTGGCCCATTATCGATCACGATAGTTATCGGGAGGCCAAATCTAGTTACGATGTTGTCTAAAATGAAATGACAGATCTGTTGAGATGTGATCTTTCACAAAGGGATGGCTTCCACCCACTTTGTGAAATACTTAGTAGCGGTGATTATGAAGCTGTGAATTGCGGAAGATTTTGGTGTGATAGGCCCTATAATGTCTAATCACCATCGTTGAAAGGGCCATGTAATCTAAGTCATGTGTAGTTCCGTAGGCAACACATGTATAAGGTTCGCGTAAAATTGACACGTGTCGTACGTTTTAACCTTTTTAAGATAGTCTTTTTCCATATATGGCCAATAATACCCTAAGCGATGGATTTTAGAGGCCATGGCTCGTGGTGCTACGTGTCCTCCACATAATCCCTCGTGAACTTTGCCAACTATATGTTGTGCTTGGTCTTTGTTAACGCAAGTAAGCAGTACTTCATCAAAAGAACGTTTACAAAGGGTAATATCTCCTATGATGACGTATTGCCTAGCTCGCTTGCAGATTGCATCTTTTTGTGCACGTGTTAGCTCGTGTGGTGGTTCACCATGCAGGAGGTAGGTTTTAATGTTATCATACCACTTTGGTGTTTTATCCTCGACCAGTGAAGATATTTGCACCGTCTGAATGATAGGATCTGTACACTCTGTTATTAAGGTGGGACAAGTGTCAAACAGATGTGATGACACATTTAAAGCTAATGTAGCCAGTGCATCAACTAGCGTGTTGTCATTTCGAGGCACATGTTGGGCATCGGTTGCTGCGAACTGCTTCAGAAGATCTTTAGCCATATCGCAGTAGGGCTGTAAATGTGCAGCCTTGCAGGTGTAGACTCCTGTGATTTGATTTATAACAAGAATCGAATCGCCTCTAATTGCCAGGTGTTGAACATTGAGCTCTTTGGCTATTAATAATTCGCTGAGGAGCCCTTCGTACTCTGCCACATTATTCGTATAGGGAAAGGTCAAGCGGTAGGCGTGTAGACGTACATCCTCAGGTGACAGTGTAATGACTGTGGCGACACTGCTGCCTTTAGCTGTTGAAGCTCCGTCAAAATATAACGTTGCTTCGAGGCCTGTTAGGGCAGGGCTTAGACTATGTACATGCTCGTTGGGAAATTCAGGCTCTATCGTTGCTTGACTGTCAATAGGCGATGTTATTAGTTGGTCAGCTATCGCTTGGCCTTTCGTAGAAGATTGACCAATGTAATGCAAATCGAATTCTGCCGTGATAGCTTTCCAACAAGCTATCTTACTACTTTCATACAGGTTGTGTGTAATAGCCCTAAGGATGTTATTCTTGCAGATTATGTTGACTTGGCTACGGAAGAGATAGTGTCTGCATTTTTTGAGCATAAATACTAATGCTAAACAATTATGCTCTACTTCATTATAC
>MNCI01025588.1:2010188-2043317 GCA_015680685.1 Gnetum montanum
CTAAATTGTGGCCCATTATCGATCACGATAGTTATCGGGAGGCCAAATCTAGTTACGATGTTGTCTAAAATGAAATGACAGATCTGTTGAGATGTGATCTTTCACAAAGGGATGGCTTCCACCCACTTTGTGAAATACTTAGTAGCGGTGATTATGAAGCTGTGAATTGCGGAAGATTTTGGTGTGATAGGCCCTATAATGTCTAATCACCATCGTTGAAAGGGCCATGTAATCTAAGTCATGTGTAGTTCCGTAGGCAACACATGTATAAGGTTCGCGTAAAATTGACACGTGTCGTACGTTTTAACCTTTTTAAGATAGTCTTTTTCCATATATGGCCAATAATACCCTAAGCGATGGATTTTAGAGGCCATGGCTCGTGGTGCTACGTGTCCTCCACATAATCCCTCGTGAACTTTGCCAACTATATGTTGTGCTTGGTCTTTGTTAACGCAAGTAAGCAGTACTTCATCAAAAGAACGTTTACAAAGGGTAATATCTCCTATGATGACGTATTGCCTAGCTCGCTTGCAGATTGCATCTTTTTGTGCACGTGTTAGCTCGTGTGGTGGTTCACCATGCAGGAGGTAGGTTTTAATGTTATCATACCACTTTGGTGTTTTATCCTCGACCAGTGAAGATATTTGCACCGTCTGAATGATAGGATCTGTACACTCTGTTATTAAGGTGGGACAAGTGTCAAACAGATGTGATGACACATTTAAAGCTAATGTAGCCAGTGCATCAACTAGCGTGTTGTCATTTCGAGGCACATGTTGGGCATCGGTTGCTGCGAACTGCTTCAGAAGATCTTTAGCCATATCGCAGTAGGGCTGTAAATGTGCAGCCTTGCAGGTGTAGACTCCTGTGATTTGATTTATAACAAGAATCGAATCGCCTCTAATTGCCAGGTGTTGAACATTGAGCTCTTTGGCTATTAATAATTCGCTGAGGAGCCCTTCGTACTCTGCCACATTATTCGTATAGGGAAAGGTCAAGCGGTAGGCGTGTAGACGTACATCCTCAGGTGACAGTGTAATGACTGTGGCGACACTGCTGCCTTTAGCTGTTGAAGCTCCGTCAAAATATAACGTTGCTTCGAGGCCTGTTAGGGCAGGGCTTAGACTATGTACATGCTCGTTGGGAAATTCAGGCTCTATCGTTGCTTGACTGTCAATAGGCGATGTTATTAGTTGGTCAGCTATCGCTTGGCCTTTCGTAGAAGATTGACCAATGTAATGCAAATCGAATTCTGCCGTGATAGCTTTCCAACAAGCTATCTTACTACTTTCATACAGGTTGTGTGTAATAGCCCTAAGGATGTTATTCTTGCAGATTATGTTGACTTGGCTACGGAAGAGATAGTGTCTGCATTTTTTGAGCATAAATACTAATGCTAAACAATTATGCTCTACTTCATTATACCTCATTTCATATGCACATAGAGCATGACTCAAGTAGTATATGGGTACTTCTGACCCATCATCTCTCTTTTGACAGAGTAATGCAGCTAGGGCTACGTTTGAGGTCGCGAGGTAAATGTAGAATGGTTGATCCCTTTGTGGTGGGAATACTGTTGGCAAGCATTGAAGTTCTTGCTTCAAGCTGTCAAAAGAATACTAACAATCATCTGTCCATTCAAAATTAACCCCTTTTTTTAGCAGATGCTGCATAAGGTGTAACTTGTCTATTAGTCTCAAAATGAACCACCTAATAAACTGTAACCTCTTTTGCAATCTGAGTAATTGCTTGAGATTTGTAGGGGGTGTCAATTCAACAATGGCCTTGACCTTGTCAGGGTCTACTCGTATACCAGTTTCCAATACCACAAACCCCAACATGTGTCTGGTTTTGACTTCAAATACACACTTCTTTGGGTTGAGCCGGAGGTCATATTTAGAGCATCTTTTAAGGACTAACTCCAGATCCTCCGAATTATCTTCTGATCTTATAGACTTAACAGCTATATGGTCAACATAATCATTCAGTCTCCCTAGGAGGTAATCGCTAAAGATGTACGTCATAGCTCGTTGATACGTAGCTCCGACATTTTTTAAACCAAAAGGCATCATAGTGTAACAAAAGGCCCCCCAGGGTGTCATGAATATTATTATCAGCTGGTGTTCTAGGTTGATGCCAATTTGATTATAGCCCGAGAAGCCATCCATGAAGGATAAAAGCGCATGCCCAGCGGTTGTATTCACTAGTTGGTCGATAGTCGGTAGTGGGAAATTTTTCTTGATTGTAGCTTTGTCCAAGTCTCGGAAGTCTATGAAGATGCGTATCCCTCCGGTCTTTTTAGGGAAAACTACAATGTTAGATACCCAGTCTGAGTAATCGACTGCATGAATAAAGCTAGCCTGGTATAGTTTAGTGATCTTATCACGCACTGCTAGCATGACTTCTGGCTTAATTTTTTGTGCTTTTTGTCTAATTACTTTAATATGGGGATCTAGAATTATGTTGTGTTGTATTAGTCTTAGGTCTAGTCCTGGCATATTTTCATATGACCATGCGAACACTGTGACGTTATTCTGGAGCACCTATTTTATGTTGTCATGTGCCTTTTGGTCTAGTAAAGAACTAACCTTAAGAGTTTTAGTCTCACCTTTATGCGTAACCACAGAGACCTCGTTAAGGGGGTCTTCGGTTACATCTCCAGCCTCCAGATCTAGCATGCGCATCGATTGTTCTGGCCAGTCTAGAGATGTTTCCGATGTAGCTATGGTTGCGTCATTGAGGGCAAGGTTAGTTTCTACTAGTGTGGGATCAAATTGTCTAATGATTCCCCCATGTGGGCTTGTTAAGGCTAGGGGTGCAGATAAAGTTTCATCCATTTGCCAACTGTCCTGCAAAATTGCCAAATATAAAAGTGGTTAAGAAAATGCTAAGTTACATGTCGCCAGTATTAACGTATGACGCTTGGTGTAGTTTTGAAAAAGGTATGGCATGACATTGCCGAGCGTGAAGAGCTAACTAAATTTTGGATACCATGAACAGCCTATAATTAATGTGACCTGATTACGAGGTGATAAGATGCAGTAGTTTAAGGTCATTTTGGACCGTAATGCATGCGATATCTGCCATAATTAATGCCCTGACCTTTGGGTTCCAGCTCGTATTGACACCAGCGTTTGGGCAAGTCTCGCTTTAATCACGCATCAAGTCGGTTAGTTTTGCATATAAATAGGCAGTTCTTATCGAAAACAGGTTGTTGGCTATCGCAAATTCGAATTTTTTGATGTCGCAGAGAGAAGGAGAAAGAGTAAAAGATTGCAGCGGGTTATTTGTGAAGGTGTTTAGGACTGTAACAATGGCTTCGAAGGTGAGAGGAAAGAATACAAAATTGGCAAAAATCGACGAAGTACAAGGGAGTTTGCAGTGTGCTTCGCAGGCCTTGGTCGAAGTGAGAGATGTCACTCCCCTGAATCGGTAGGCCATCTCTTACTTGTATTGCTTTCAGTGATATGCTTTTTTCTTGTGTTTATCCTTTTGCGTCATCTACGTAAACTAGAGTTTTAGGATGTAGACCTCGTATTAAAACGAGGGTTTAGACAATAGTATTGCGTCTATTGCCATTGTCTGAGACAAACCTTGTATTATTACAAGGGTTTAAGTGATTTCGGTTGTATGGCTAAAGCATAATTTGTAATTTTTTTTTAGTTTTTCAAAACATGCAATGGAATCTAGATGGTAACGTGTTTATGTTCTGTATAGTATAATGGTGAAACCTATCCTAATTGTTTTGAACATAGTCGGGGTTTTATGTTGTATAAACCCTCTCGCAGCCAATATTCCTCCCCCTCAGACTCATTTGCAGGGGAAGGCTATATGGTTCCGGAAGGGTGCACTGGAGTTTTTGCAGTTCTTGTTGTGTAACTACAGTATCATTGTTTGGTCGCATTTGTCAGGTGATGTGGCTGGAGCAATTTTGGAACATTTTTTAGTCGGTTCTACACAGGGCATCATGGCTTTCCTGATAGACGGGGCTATTGATATTGGTCATCCTCAAGACTGGGAACTTAGCGTTAGAGGATTGAGGCGTTTAAGTTGGATCTGGGAGATGTCCAGATTTAGCTATTATCATGCATATAATACTTTGTTCGTGGCTCATCATGTCTCAACTTACTTTCATAATCCACTAGGCACGGTGTATTATTCGGGCGGGTAAGTCATTTTACTTGTGGTGTTGTTAATATGTTTTCTAATGTCTAAATTTGCAAAGCATAGGATAGTAATGTGCCATATGGTACAGGTTCTTCATTAACGAAAATGGGTTAGTGGGCAATAATGATACATTGACGTGGACCAAAAGGGCGATAAATGAGTTTACGTCCACTAGCAACGTACGCGCCGGTGTAATGGGACAAATGGCCTTCGAAATTCCTGAGTATCCTACCCGTTATGCCGATTCTTTCAAGAGTTGTCAGAATCTCGGGTGGTTACATGAGGAATGGACTTTGAACCCGCCCCTCACCCTCACAGACGTGCAAAGGAAGCTTCCTCCATTTCCTTTGTCATTTGGACCTGGTAAGGTTTTGTTGCTGCAATTAGTTACAGGATATTATTTTTTTTTGAAATGTTACGTAACAATGTTTTCGCTATCTTGACTTGTGTCTTGTGTTATCAGTTAGGGAATCCCGAGAGATTACCATCATGATTTTCGGCCGCGAGGCGAACACCCTCCTCTTCTGTTATGATGACATAAAGGAAGCACAACGCTGGCTAGGCCACACGGTGGCCCCAGTTGCGTTGGTCACTAAGCTGCAGGAAGCGAGGTTGATGCATTTATTCCTAGCCGTAACCCCTGATGTCCCTACAAGCGAAATGTTAACCTTGGTCAACTCTTTCAGTGAGGGGGCTGAACGTTTTTGCAGATGCGTGCGTAACGTGCATGTGCATTTTGATATCGATGCTCAACTGTTTACTGACCTCTTCGGTGTCCCCTCTGATGGTCTTCCCATAGAGGAAAAATCAAGGAGAAGTGTCAAATGTCAGGAAGAGCTGGAGGAGTGGTTAGGGACTAAAAAGGACATAAAGGGGATCCCTTGTGAAAAGATCGAGTTAGAGGTTGCCAAGACCATTTATCCCCTCTTCCGAGCCCGGGCTTTCCCCAGAACACTCTCGTAGGGGAAGTTCTTTACTATAGAACAAGCCCGTATCATGCGAGAGGTGATTGAGGAAGGGACCCAATTCGACTGGGCAAGCTATTTCGCTAAGGGGTTATGCACTGAGATGATTAGGCTCTGCCAAAAGCTCGAGTCCCATTTCAGTGTGCACTTCGCCTTCTTCATAGCTTGCCTCCAGTGTTTTGCTAAATTTTTGGTGGTCCAGAGGAATGGGGTCTGGGCGCAACAGGATCGAGACCAATTATCCAAACCTTGGATTTCCCATCTTTTCGGCACTACCTGGTCACAGGATCCTCCGGAGGGAATTGGGGAGTCACTTTCTATCACAACTAGGGATGTGGCGGTACCTTGAACGCAAGGCCCTGACAGCGTAGGTGGGGTGCTTCCCTCTTACACTAGTGATGCATCACGGGGGAAGTGCCTGATGGCAGAAATAGTAGACCTCGTTTAACTGAGGCGCCTGTGGAACCAACAGGTGGCATGGGCAGAACTGTGCAAGTCAGGTTTCAGTGGAGTAAATCTCCGCCCAGTAAGCGAAAGGATATAGTAAAAGTTACGGTAATTGTTGTATTATGCAACATATTCAAAGTATTTTGAATTATTTGAGTGTATTATATGGTATAAACAGGGAGACCTATAGAGCGGTTGATCCTTGAAATAGGGGCGATGGTATTACGGCGTGGGGAAAGGGCCCCAGTTTTGGAAGAGGAGGCCCTGGCTATTAGAGTAAGTGATGCACATTCCCTTATGCGCGAGGAGAGAGAGGAGGTGGAAAACGTTGATGCAATCCCCACTGGAACAGACAAAGGTAATCAGTGTATTAAAATTTTTAAGGAATTCTATTAATAACTAGAAATTTTGACTTAATTATGCTACAAATGAACAAGAGGCATCTCCATCTACCATTGTAAGCAGAGTGTGGGGGGAATTCCCTAATAAATTTGCCTTCATGGAAGGCGTTGTTGGTGATATGATCGAGCGCCTCGTGTCGATCCTAGGGCTAGTATGTTACGACTATAGTACGCTTATTTTATTATAAAGTTATAATGTTCATTTACGTTTGATTTAATATTCATCATTAGGAGCTCGCCTTCGATGGGACTCTACGGAGCCCATTGACCTGGACACTATCGAGCCTTCATCGGAAGGAGCGGTCATGCCATGCAACATTTATGAGGAAATGCGTAAATGTGCGTTACGCTCGACTTGCTCGTTGTGGGAGAGTCAAAACATCAATGAAGACCTTTGGAAGAAGCTACAGAGATCAGAAAATGAAAGGATGTCTCTGACCAAAGAGGTTAGTGACTTAAGATCGCGATGTGAATTCCTGCAAGCTCGAGGAACGGGTGAAGAGAACTGGCAGACGGCTGTCATTGACTACGCTCGCTACTGGACTGTGGTGAGAAACAGCGTACAAACCAGTCGTGAATTGGTGGAGCAAAGGATGCAGATAGAGCTCTTAGCCCAGAAGAACCAGGATTGGAAGGACTTTTGTGCCAGTGTCCAAGAGTGGGGGTAGAAACAAAAAGATCATAAGCATCTGTATAAGCGAGAAAGTATCGCTTATCGTCAACACTATCGAGATTCTGCCGTTGAAGCTCAATCCTTGCGATTGTTCCTCAATGTCATTGGTGCGTCTAAGGCCTTTGAGAAGTTCTAGGAGCAGGTAATGGTGAGCACGTCCCCAGAAAGAGAAATTACTCTTCCCGGGGAAGAGACCACAGTCCCTACCTTCTTCCTCGAACCACCTCGATGGACTAGCATGGAGAAAGGGAAGGTGAAGGCTGGAACTAATCTGGGAAACGGAGTTTGGTATGAGTTGACCGAAGACGAAATTATATAACGCCTGTGGGTCGGTTTAGATCAACTCCCCTTTGCTGCGGATGCAGGGACATCGTGAGTAAGTTTGAGTGTTATTGAATTTATATTTTCTGACTTGTCCTATCATGGCTTTTGCTTATGTACTTCTTATGTGTAGGTACAAAGAATGGATGAAGAAGGCGGATAGAATGAAGAGCATGCTTAGGAAGGAGAGCGTAATGACGCAGAACGTCCTCTTTGGGAGCAAGTGTTAGTGCAAGAACCCTGTGAAGATGACATTCCTCATGAAGGAATACTCCCTAAAAGGGACGGCCCATTCGAAGACGATTTGTTAGGCTTAGAGGCGGACTTAAGGGATACGGGTGATAGTGGTATTAGGGGGGATGCGTAATTGTGATTTACGCACGATTTTATTTATGAGATTGAGCAATGGCAATATGAATCTTGGCATGATTTTATTTATGAGATTTTCTTTATGTTTTTAATTTTATGTCTTTATTTATACAAAGCGTAAATAGAATTTGTTAAATATTTTGGATAGGTTGCATTATTATGACTGTATAATGGAGTCGCTAGTTTAAGGCCATTACGGGCCGTCACATAGCGTTTGCGTAAGATACAAACGAATTTGCTAGTTTTAGGCCATTGCGGGCCTTTACTAGTTTTAGGCTATTGCGGGCCATCTGCGTACGTCAGGGGATGTAATTGATAAAAGTGTACATATTTGCGTAATTGTACTAATATGACTAATAGAAGTCAAGTAACATAAATGGTGTAAACTGGGAAGCATAAATGACATAATGGATAGAAAACATAAATATATGTATATTGAAGAAAATTGACAGTCAAATTTGATAAGCAGAAATTGAAAAACTAGTGAAAATGTAACGATGTGCGTAAATACCATTTAGATCAATCGCTAGCCTGTAATTGTTTCTTGATGGCCTTTACGTTGAGTGATGCGTAAGGGCGAGGAGATTTATGGCCTGACTCCTCCACATCATCCTCCTCTCCTTGAAATGGTAGGTTGGCCCAGGCTAGGCTGTCTTTATTCATTTCAACTTGTTCGGGAATTCGGACATGGGTTTGATTTTTGGGCATTTTGATCTCCAAACCCCGTTCTTCCTCGATGTTATTGACAGTCCTAGGAGTTATTTCATCACTGTGTATTACTACCTCTCCCCCTACATAAGGTAGGTGTATCTCTTGATGTATTGGTGACGAAATTGCCCTCAGTTGGGCTAGCCAAGACCTCCTTAGAATCAGGTTGAAACCAGGCATTTCCTCGACAACGATAAATGTGGCATCTGTTGGGAACTGGTCTCCTGCCACAAATTCGATATGCACCATCCCTTTGACTTGAACTCGTGCCCCGTTAAACGACTTTAGGCACGATGTCGTTGTAGGACTGATTTGGTCGACCAGGCCCAACTTATCCACTATAGGATAAGGGATGACATTCGTGGCCGCGCCATCGTCAATGTGCATCCTTCGGATCTGATATTGACCGACCTGGATGGTGATGAACATGGGTTCTGTCGTCACTCGACCTTTCTCAGAATCATCTTTGATGGATTCATCGTGAAAGGTCAAAGGGGTTGATTTGGATTGCTTAGCGGCGGGGGGAAACATGACAGCATGTATCACTTCCTCTTCCACTGGTAAGCCTTCATCCACAGGTATGGATGTCAGCATACGGACCATAGCCTCATGGTGCTTTTGAGATGTCATAAGCAAGTCATAGAGGCTCAATGTTGTGTTCTTCTATTTTAGAGCTTGTTTGACTTGTGTAAATGCGTCAAGGAGGTCCCATTCTCGGCTGGGTTGCTTATCTCCTCTATCTTCTTCCATTCGCCCTAAGAGACGAATTTCTCGAGGCAGAATAGTGTCAGTCAAAGGGTTGTGTTTCTTCTTGCCAAGGGGAGGTGGCTATGTTTCTGTACCCTTGTCTTGCCCATAAGGTGCAGGAAAAGGTACAGAGGCTAGGGGCTTGGGCTTAGCGAAGCCTAGCGTAGAGTGGTTTTGGCGACATTAATTGACGCATCCCCTTCCTTTTTTTTATTGGATGATGGTTGATGGTTTTGGTTAGAAGCTTGCCCCTGCGTAAAAGGGGCAGCCGTTGGTTTTGGTACTCTAAGGATAAAAGGTTCCTTAGGAGTAGGCGCGAGCGTGGCCACGGCTTTATCGTTAGCGTGAGACCGAGTTATAGCTGGAGAGGGCATCCGAATAACAAAGGGTGGCCTAGAGACGTCGCTAACCGCCAGTGAAGAACTTGCCCCCTTGGGTGAACTGGTAGGTACATGTAAAATGAAGGGTTGTTTAGACAGTACCTTCCCTTTAATGTCTGTACTTACCATGTTGATGATGTACGGTGTGTTATTTGTGTTTAATGAGTCTTTGTACACATGCATCACCTAGTTTTCAGGACGTGTTGGACTACTACCGTCTAGTTTTAGAGAACCATCGTCAATCATGTGTTGAATATCATCCTTCAACGCCCAACAGTAATCGGTATCGTGACCACACAACTGATGGTAGTCACAAAAATGGCCTAGCCTAAAAGACTTAGGAACTGGCAGTTCGTTAGGTAGGGCTAAAGAAGGATTCTTCAACAATTCACAATGGCGCCTGTGACGCTGCAGAGCTTCTTCGGATACATTTTTATTCTGAATATATCCTACCCCGAATAATTGTTTCAACAGTTTCGAATGTTTTATAGGCAGGTCCGTATATTTTGAGCGATCTTTACGCTCGAAGTTTGGTTTTGATTATGGAGGCTTTTCAGGGGCAAGTGTGTCTTGACCAGTGCTACTTGCACTAGCCGTGGTTTCGGTAGACACTGTGGGTGCCTTTTTTTTATTCTTGTTTTTAACACCCTCGGCCAGCGTAGCTACTATCATCGTCGTTGCCTTACCTTTGTCTTTACCCTTATTATTGGCATTTTTATAAGCCACATACATTGGGTCTTTGCTAGCCTCAGCAGCATCTTGGATGCTCTTGGTTTGTGCGAAAGCCTGACTCAATGAGCGAGGGGTAAGGTAGTATAGTTTAGACTTGATGAAGTTGTTAACTGCTCCTTTGAAAATAGCCAGCAGATGGGCCTCCGCAATAGGCTCACGGATTTCATTTAGAGTAGCGCTCCATCGCTGTATAAATTTATGGATTGGTTCTAGCGGGTCTTGTTTCACTCCCATAAGTTGATCTAATGTGACTTTCGGCTTTAAATTGTACTTAAAGCAGGTCACAAATTGTGTTAGGAGCTCTTTCAAGGTTGAGATACCAGTCCAAGGCTTTACCTACCAGAGACATTGCAAAGACACGGATAATTGTATGGGGCCATTGTTGTAATAACAAGGACTCAGACCTGAAGGTAACAAGATGAGCATTAGGATCTTCTTCCCCATTGTATTTAGTAAAATGGAGCAACGACATCCCTAGAGGCAATGACAACATAGGAACCACTGGGCTGATAGGATCATCATGGTAGAAATCCATGACCTGTATCGTATCAGAGCTAGCAGCTTTAAGGTGCTTCACTTCCTCAGTGAGGGTTTGGATAAGCAAAAAAGCTTGATCCAGACCTGTTGATGAAGAAGTTGGCGCTAGAGGAGCAGGGGGTTGGACTGAAAGAGCAGTTCCAGGCAATGGGAATGAAGCGATGGATTGGCTAACAGGTGGCGCTACAGGGACTATCCCCGCGGATGTAGCTGCCTATGAAAACCACCACCTGACAGGTTGTGCCAAGAAATTGGCCGTCGCCGGTTGTGCAGGATGAAAGGTATAAGGGTGTTGTGTAGTTACCTGCGGGACATGCATGGTAGATGCAGCTAAGGGTTGTACACCGTATAACACAAATTGATTGTGTTGTGCAACAGACGTGATCCACTGACCAGCTGTGGGTTGTTGAACGGATCGCTGTAATTGAATGGTGGTTGCAATCTGTTGCCTTGCAATGGGCTGCGACGATAAGGCTTACACCGAATTTTGCACCGGGCGGGTTATAGGTGTGTTATGGAGTTGCACTTGGGGGATGAAATGAGGTGTGGTAGACGCAGGTATGACTAACAGAATACTGATTACACGTGGCGAGGAGACTACTCCCATGTTATTTTGAGATGGCATTTGTACTTGCAAAACTGAGGATTGCGTAGTGGCTTACGGGATGACGAGAATATGGGTTTGGGTGGTCACAGTTGGGTTGAGATGGGCAGCTTCTCCAGTGAGAGAATTAAATAGGGGATTCACATATGTATGGGGGCTAAGGGTATGGTATTAATACATGTGTTTAGATTGGGCTGCGAATTCATCTTCCTCCTCCTCCTCATTTTGAGGTTCTAAAACAGACTGTGTAGTCTGATTCCTAGCCATAACCAGTTGGGACAGGAGTTCATGATAATGATCAATCAGGGGGATAATGTCATACGTAGTAGGGGTGAAGTCTTGACCCCCTCTGTGGAGCAGCTCATAATTTCATTTTGCCTCTATCTCAGCTCGGCTAAGGGTAAGATTTACCTAGATCTTGATGCAAATGAAATTATACTCTTCAAGAGTCAAGACGGTGATTGAAGGATCCTTGCCTTGTAATCTCAATGAACGGCGTGACGGTCCCTGAGGTCCTATTGCGCCGGAAGCTGGTCCGGGAATGGTGATGGGATTTACGGATGTAGCACCCGAGTCAGTGGTGATCATAGCGGCAGTGGTTGCATATGCAGAATCCATCTCTCAGATAGGTCAACGATAACAAACGAAAGGATTTAAAAGGCGACGACCAAACCAAATTACGATTTGGCTTTCTACCCTGAAGGATTCTAAAGGAATTGTTGCTATGACCAATCTACACCACACGATTTCATAAACTTCCCTAGAGGTATTACGTTTACGTTTTTATGGATGCAGGTATGGATTGCTTACAGGGCTACCTATAAAATATGGATCGGATGTTCAAGCCCTCCTTCTAGTGCCAGAAAACTGTAACAACAGAAAACGTCGGTCGCTAGAAAATACCAAACGAAGATCCGTGTACATAGTCTTAACCACGGATCCGTGCAAGGGCCGTGCTGGAGAAAACGAATCCATGGTGCCCTAAACGGTCTTGTCGATCAGACAGGGACTTACTTAGCCAGTAAATTAATGAATATCATGATAATATACTTATTATATAAATATTCCATGAAACAAATCAATCCAATGAATCGTAAAAGGAGTAGAAAACAATGTAAATAAATTGAAATAACGACAACGTCAACATGACAAGGAGGATCAGATTTAGGAAAGATGCACAATTCCAAGATCTATGATTTGACTCGAAGACTAAGTATATTGTATACAAAGTTCCAATAGAAAACTCTAGTTATCCTATGCGAAGCATACACAAAACAACAAGAAAACTATTCAACAAGGAGTACAGAATGAAGCTCGGTCTACCTCATAAGCCAAAGATGGAACGCAAGGAAGGTCAAGGCTGGATGTCCATCGATCAACTATTTCTGATCAATAAACCTTGCCAACTGTACCAGATGATCTCTTGATCTCTGATCTGCTCCTTTTGCCTTCAGTAGTCTTTGCTTAAAGCTGTTAATGATCACCAATGAAGAGAACTGTATTTTCTCCAAAGGATTGATCGCTCTTGTTGCCAATGCTCAAAAAATGTCTTCTGTCTTTGCCAAAAGGTGATCCCCTTTTCTTTCTTCACTAATTAAAGTATTTATAGATTTAGTAGTACGTGGAGAAGGCATGGCCCTAATGACACGTGTCTCGAACTTTCAAAATGACATTGACTTGGCAAATTTTATGTTGAAACTGGTCATGTCGCGTCACGTTTTTGGGAAAGGGGGCAAAGTACGCTGTCAACCACTCCTGTAGAAGCCGCCTCATGATTATGCTGCGATATGCTAATGAGCGTATCGTGCATATGGAGAGGAGGTGCGTGTCTGGTATGGCCTTATTTGACTTTAGGCTACATTATGCTCGTTTACGCTGCATAGCGTGACAAAGCGTAATAGAGCATAGAAGTAGTTAACTCAAGCTGTTTTACGCTCATTTACGTCGCAAAGCGTAATAGAGCATAAAAGTGGTCAACTTACAATAAGTTACGCTTGTTTATGCGGCGTAGCGTAATAAGCGTAAAGCGATCAATCTGCAAAAAAGAAAAAATCAATTTACCGCGCTTCCTTTGGACTCTGACTTTGACTTCCTCGAAGCTCATTACGCTGCTCTGCATAATGGAGCATAAATTCAGCCCTGAACAAAAGACTTAACGAAATATGCGACAAGTCGCATATCACGCTGCTTAGCCCTTAAGCTTCGTCAAATTCGCTGAAGTAAGTTACTTTCTAATATCGGGCTACATTAAGCAGTGTTATGCCGAGCGTCATTACGCTATGTTGCGTAATGTAGCATAATGATAGAAAACAAGGTAAGGTTGGAATTTGTAAGAAACTTAGAGACTTGATGCTATGCGCCTCTTTACCTTGTTCTCTCTTCTGGATATCTATCGCAAACTTTTGCCCGAATCGTGAATCTTCACCCTAGGCCGATTCGCAATTTCCACAGTGTTTCAAAAGTGACATGCATCATTACAATAATGTAAATAAAAATAATTCAAACTAGACCAACCTAAGAAGGACCTACATCCATGTCTAGGGGCATCCTATCGAGGCCCACCTCTAACTGTCAGAGGATTTCATCCTCTGCAAGACATGTCCAATCCTCCTCACCCAAGTCAATACCTGTGAGGATCTTCCCTTTCTCCATGGCTATCCATGAGGGTAGGTCCAATGAAAACCTAGCAGAAGTGACCTATCCCAAAGGTACAATTACATATCTCTTTGGGGTTCCACTTACCACTACGTTGCTAGAAAATAGTTCATAAGCCTATGTCACACCAATTGCATCAAGAAATATGTCTTGGCAACGATGGTCCATGGACTTATCTTTGTATCTCTTAAGGTATGCCTTACATTCCTACTTATAGTGGTGCTTATGATTCTTTTGAGTTTGGCCCTATTGATACACTTTTGCACTGTAATCCTTCTAGTCTTGGTTCTTCCTTACTAGTAGGTCCATTTGCAACTGTTACTCAATCATCTCACAAGTGGCCTCATTTTTGCCCCAAATTGCTTACCAATACCTAACATAGTTAATTTTAGCTATGTGCTAGGTACCATCTAGTTTGGGACATGCCACCAAGAAGTCATAATGAGATTGCAAATCCTCTAATTTTGTATCCTGGCTTGCCCCCCTCTCCTAAAGCTTGTGGACCCATTTCCATAGGTGCTCATTAATGTGCCTACACTTCCACAATGCTCTTGTAGATGAGAGCACACATTTTCTTATGACATCGTACACATGGCAGGGCACTTACTCCACCTTGGGGACAAACTCAGGCATGGTGTCAACCTAAACCGCCTTGTGTGGATCCCACCGAAGCTAAGAGCCTATTACCATATAATAGGGAAACCAACGTTAGCCATGAACCAAGTAGTAAATTGGTAGAGAAAAATAGATAAATATAAACACACTGGTCTTAGAGTCTATTTGTTGTATGCAGTCCATCATGTCATCCACCAAGCCTTGCATAAAGGCAAACTTATCATGAGCCTCCGTCCATGGTTGCATGCAGAAGGCAGATGTGGACATTGGGTGCTTAGTGGAAACATCGACGGCTGCCACATAGTACACTTAGTAATTATCAGACAATACAACAGCCAAGGGTGTAAGGGCTAAAACAAAAAATAAAAATAAATAAATAAATAAAAAGATGATGATGCAAAGATCCTACCCAACAAGCCCTTAGATGTGGAGTAGGGGGATCACCCACCTACATGCCATCAAAGAAATTTTCAAACTCATCACTATCAAACTGCAACAACCCTTCTTCCTCAATTTACTGTAGCACCTCTATAGCTTCTTGTTCCTCTTCATCTAATACTTGTCGCTTAGGTTGAGGAGGGACATCATCCTCCATAGGCATTACTACTTCCATAGGGGTCCTCTTTCCTATGTCACAAAAGTTAATATTATAATAAGCATAGTATAACATGGCACATTATAGTAGTATTTAATGATTCCTACTTACTTGCAATTTCTAAGCACACATCGTGAAGCTTAACTAGATATTTCTGCCACTCTTCTCCATTTCAAGAACAAGCTCCTCCATGGGTTGTGGTTTCTCAATCTTTATTTTAAACAATCTCACTACCTCAACAATGAGTCATGCCCCTCTTGCTACATTTCCAATATTAGCCAGTGGGGCCTCCCCTACACTATCATGTGTGCAGTGAGATCATCCCACATTGCCTCTAGTCATTACAGAGAATGACTTGCCAATCTCCTCCGAAGGATTCTGTGACCACGTGGTGTTGAAACAATGTCGGATCCATGGCCTAGAGATTTTCCTATGGTCTTGCACTACCCACCACCCTTCCTCACAAACCACCAAAAAGTCCACAAACCTTTGCAGGAATGCTACAAAGAAGGCAAACTGCATGTGCAATCTTTCTTGGAGGTTGTGGCACAACCTAACAATTTCAACACAAAGGCTACCAACAAGGTAAGAGGCCTAGTTGTACTATGTCCCCTCCACTATTACATCCCTCATCACCTAAGCTTGTTCCACCCTAAGAATTTTTCCTTAGGAGAGTAGCTTTGGGAATGCGTGACTACAAAAGACTGGATAGAGGTGGTGGACCACAAGTACCCTCACCTTCTTAACTTGTATGCCTTTGCAAACCTTAGAAGTTCCCAACCACTCCTCAAAACCCCCTTTGTGGTCTAAGTCTTTGTCAATTTTTCTACAACTAAAAGGGATGCCAAAGAGGTCCGTAAAGAATTCATCTGTAATTTCAAAGGTCACCTGCACACCATGGGCCCGCATCATGAAGTGATCAATGCTATCACTAAAAGAGTTGATGATGGTAATCATCTTAACCATTAGGATACTTGGGCTAATGGCCAGGAAAAGGTCCATTAACCTTGAAAACACCACAAAAATTTTGGCCTAGCACTTTTAGACAGGACTCAAGCTAAGTCATGTCGCTGCCCAACATGAGTGCAACGTGACCAACTTCTGGAGCCCTGAGATCAAGTCTAAAAAACCTCGATTCGAGCACACGAGCCCTCCATGAGCTTTCAGAACCTCAAAATTCAAGCTCAGAATCACATGTTTTAAGCCATTCTCAGTTAGTCACGCTGAGGTCACGCTGCACAGCATGATCACAACGTGACCAAACAGGAACAGCTCAATTTGGGCACCTCCAAGTAGAATTTTGACATGAATTCAACTCCTGGGAGCTAGGCAGTAATTGTACATGTTCACAGGCTCTAGAAAATCAAAATTTGGGCCTCAAACATGGCATTTTCAATTAGTCATGCTGAGGTCACACTGCACAGCATGACCATAGCATGACCAACCAAAAACAGGGCACACCAAGCAATTCCAGGTCCAGTTTCAACATGAACTCAATCCCTAGGGGATAGGCAACAACTGTACTGACTCTCAAGCTTTAGAAAATCCAAATTTTGGCTTCAAATATGTCATTTTAAGTTGTTCACGTTGAGGTCACGACAAGGTCACGCTGCATAGCATGACCACAGCATGACCAAATAAAAGATGACCCAAACAGCAGCAAAATGAAGTCAAATTCAACATCCAGGCCATCCTAGAGAGCAGGCAGTAGTTGTACATCAACAAACAGGCATCAATGTCCAAAAATCAGCTTAAAATAGGGCACAAACACTTAGTCATGCTGAGGTCACGCTGGGTAGCGTGACCACGGCGTGACCAACCAAAGTATGCCAAAATAGCCTCTAAATTAGCTCAAAACAGATGTGCAAAAGCCTCTCGACCTTAGGCATGCAGATCCACTCCAAAAATGGATATCATAGGTCAAAAAAGGACTCAAAATGCATCATAAACATTGGACATGCTAATGGTCATGTTGGCACGCTGACACCAGCGTATGCAGTGTAAACACTTGGACACGTTGGATGCCAGACGTTGATGCCAGGACACACCGAAGACACGTCACAGCCATATCCACACATGCTAGAGGCCTTGGCAAAGTAAAAATAGCATAGATCTACAGATCCAGAGGCCAAACGTCCAGATCCACCCTTGTACTTTAACATTCTTTGTACATTTTGCACTTTTTAGTGTATCGAGCTCTTACACTGAGGATCATACATCAGCGTAAGAGATCTTGGTCACATTGCACCTTGTGCATTGTAGAATTCTATGCATCTGATCAAAACCCAGATACTTGTCACCCGATCTGCATTTCCCTCATCTTGCAGCCATAGATCTTCCTTCAGATCCAGGTTCCATGCTCGAAAATCCTATAAATACCCCGTTTTTCCATTTAATAAGGGTTAGCAATTTTGGGAGAGGAAGACCTAGAGAGTTGGTGAATCTAATCATTATCTTGGGTGATTGGGCATTACCTAGATTTGGTCACGCTAGACACTTTAGAGCTAGAAACCTGCACCTTCCCAGCTTTTGCATTCCCACCGGGGCTAAACGTCTGACTTGCGATAATCCGCAACTGCATTCTGATCGGTGCACATTTGTAATCTACATTGTTTGCATTTTTTGCCAACCAGTTCATATTGTTTTGCATTATTACACTGTTTACAGTTATTTACATTTGTTTCACTATACACGCTTGTTTACATTCTGTCCCATCGTTCACACTTGTTTACCTATAACCTAGCACATCGTAACAACGTATGCTAGGGGAAGTCCTTATTTCATCTGCACGTAGACCATTCAAGGCACTCTGCCTTCATTTATTTCTAGCTTGCCCTCTCACGAAGGTGGGGTCTTACTGTGTCTCCCGTAGATCTCTCGATGTCTATTTTTCATTCCAGCCTCGCGCCGATGATTTCGAACAGTACAGTAAATTGGCACTAGAAGGAGGGTTGATTTTCATTCACATCCACTTCTCAGCATCCCAGATCCAAAGTCCACACACTACCTTGTTGCCAGCATTCCCACGCTACCCTATTCCCAGCATCCATTAAACCCTACTCTCTCAGTCTCGAACATTGTTTCTGACTTTCCAAACACATTGCTATTTAAACCATAGTGTCCTGCACTCTATTCTCAAACCCTGACACTACTTGCAGCATCCTACACTTTGTTCCAACTTCAGACATTGTTCACAGCGTCTCTCATCATTTTCTCCCTTCTTAGACACTGTTAACAGTGTCTAGCAACTTCGTCTTCCCTCCCAGATGCTGCACTCAGCGTCCACACGCTGTCCCACAGGTCAGACGTTGCATTTTAAACTCACTTGTATTTTAGCATTTTAGTTTCTAGGCAACACACTTTACTTCAGCGTTCACATGTTGTTTTCCCTTTTCAAAGTTACACATTGCATCAGTTTAGGGTGGACATGCTCTAGCTTGTTTATGATACACGTTGAAACGTTGAATTGTCATACACTACTCATATCATTTCATATGTTGTCTATTCTTCTTTACACTACCTATACTTGTCATACGCTACATATTTCATACGCTACTCATAGTTTCTTACCATACGCTGCATATTTCACATAGTGTTGACCATATGTTGTTGACACTTAGCATGCATTTTCTCTCTCTTAAGCTCTAATTCCTTCCATACGCTATCTTCATAATCACTTATAATGGATCCCACACAGACCAACACCACCGCCTTTCCTGTCTTTGACTTCGATGCCAACATCATGAACCCCATCACTACCACCGAGGCCATAGTTGCCCTTGGCGAGACAAACCCTCAGGAGCCACCTTGCCGATCACTGAGACTACAAGATAGAGACCCCACGTTCACCATCCTAACGCCCAAACAATATAACTTTATTTGTGTTAAAATCCAAGCTAACTTGCCCATCGATTGCACGGAAATGGAAGCAAAGAGACATTATGAACTCATCTATAAGGGAGGCCATAACATTATTCCTTCAGCATATGACGTAATTCCCCTATCTGAATCCCACCATGAACTCATATCCCAACTCCTCATGGCAAGGAACCAAACCTCATACCAACACGCCGTAGAACCTCAAAATGGAGATGAGGAAGATGATTTCGCATCTCAATCCGAACATGAGGATTCATACCATACTCTCAATCTGCATACTTACACGAATCCATTATTCCACCCTTTCATGGGAGAAACCATGTCCCTTCACGCATTTAAAAGTACTCAAGCTCATGTATCTTAACAGAAAGCACCCACTCTCATTCCCACTTTCCCCATGACCAATACTCAATTCAATGCACCCATCTCCTTTTTTCCTCCAGTCACCACGTTATCCCCTCTCTTACAAGTACAACCCCAACAACTCCCCTCTCAAACTAATGTAGGAGCGACCTTCCCACCCCAAGTAATTGGGATGCCCTCCGTGATACCCGCTTCTACATCTACTCACTATATACCACGAGTGCAAATCCAAGTAACACCCATCACTACTTCGACTCAACAGGTTCAAGGTGCTTATTCATACCTTGTAACCGGGCAGTGGACCACGTTTGGCATGCAACAATATCACCCCCCTCATTACAACATACCACCTGCTACAATTCCATCCATGAACGTCACCCAATTACAACCATCAACAACGCAATAATCATCATTCCTACCAACTGTATAGCAATAAAACTTATATAGTACTCAAATTAACCAACGTACTGCTCCACCGAGTGCCTAAGAATGGGCTGAAGCCAAAAAGATGATGCAAGAGCTCATTGACGAGATAAAGTTCCTTAAAACTACTAACACTGAAGAGCTTAAAGTATTGGAATTCTACCAAGATGATCCGATTAGTTCATCAATGCCACTTTTAACTTTACCCAAGGAAGTTTCATTACCTCAATTGACAAAATATAATGGGGAAGGAGACCCCAATGTCCATTTAGTAACATTTAGATTAGAATGTTTGTTGCTTCAAGCTTGGCCCCATGCAATCCTATGTGTATTCTCCATGTCTTTAACTGGAAGAGCCTTAGATTGGTACAAAGCCTTACCCCGTAACTCTATATACTCTCTAGAGGATCTATTACACCAGTTTGTTACCAGGTTTAAGTACAACCTAAAGCCTGAAGCAACCTTAGATAGTCTGATCTAGGTAAAGCAAGCACTACTAGAACTTGTACAAAATTTCATTCAAAGATGGAGTGCTACACTTAATGAACTTCACAAGCCAATCTTGAAAACATACCTACTTACGATTGTTAAAGGAGCCATGAACGACTTCCTTAAATCGAAGCTCTACTATCTAAACGCTCGCACTCTGAGTTAAGCTTTTGTACAGATAAAGAACATAGACGAGGCATCCCAAAATAGTCATGACCCCGCTTATTCAGCCTTTAAAAATCAACACACGAAGAAATACAAAGACAAGGCTAAAGCAACAGTAGCAGCAGTGGCGGGGACGGCTCAACCCGATAATGCAGCACAGAAAGGAAAACAACCTACTACTCCCGTTCACTATGAGAGAACCACTCCCGCACCCACACCTGAACCATCCTTCATGCAAACTACTAACATGGGTCATGCCAATACATTTGAGAGAAAAGAACCTGATCAATATACACCATTGCCAATGAAGCCTTCGTAATTATTAGATCAACTTTTAAAAGCTGGGGCCATCAAACATAAGTAGTTGTCTCCTGCGGTAGTCTAGAAACATGATCGATACTGTGAATTGGTCAAAAACCAAAGCTTGGCAACACCAAATGAGCCTCCAGTTCCGAGAGGCTTTAGGCTAGAGAGATTTTTCAAATACCACCAATGAAACGGGCACGGAACCAATTATTGTTTCACCCTGAAACAAGACATACAACGTATGATTGATAGGGGTGAAATAACCTTCGATGAAGCCAACCCTGTAAAACTACAAAATCAATCTATGGCCGTGTATAAGGATCCCCTTAACACCAAGGAGGCTCCTTATGTGATCAATAGAATACATGTCGGCAATGAACAAGAAATACCCAGAAAACCTTTTGTGATTCGTGTTCCTACAGCGTCAATGCCATCCCCCCAACCCTCATTTCCAACACACACATCCTCCACACCTCGAAAACCATTCTTCATCCAAGTACCTCCTGCGACGGCAACAACAAACGTACCCCCACAAACCAAGCTCGCTCCCTTTGTAATCCAGGTACCGCCTATTATTGCAACCGTAGACGTACAACCCCAAACCGGACCAACTCCATTTCCCATCAGGGTGCCTAGGCAACCGGATGTTCAAACTCTGACAACTTAAATGCCAACTTTCCCCACTCCATTTGTAATTCGGGTGCCTAAACACCCTGACATTCAATCATCAACAATGCCACCACAAACCCAACCCGTTCCATTTGTCATCTAGGTTCCAAAGCAACTCGATGTTTAGACCCGAATAGCTCCTCCGTGATCTTCCTGAGAACACCTTGCAGACACGTTGACCAAGGAACGTTTGGAAAGAGAACACCAAATTCATAAGTTGGGAGCCCCAAGACCCACCCCATTAAATGTTGTACCCATGGCTTTGACAACTAACGAGCCAAGCACAAGTAACCAAGTTGAAAAATCAAGAATGCTCGAGGACCCAAACCCAACAGTTGCAGTTGACAATGCAACAATCCTTCCTCGAGAAATACAACTGTTGGGTCCAATGGACCAAGTCTTGACCAACAAGAACATACCAAAAAGTAGAGACTTGGCTAGTGCCCTAACCCAGGTTACATAGGCCCTCAAACAAAAGAACACTTCGCTCAGCCTGTATGACTTAATGATGACTTCTCAAGTATACCACGAAGCTCTAGTACGTATGTTAACATTGATCCCTATCAGCGAAGACTTACCTACAACTGAACCATCCATTCATGCAGTAATGTTTCCACATCAAGGATCAAGATCCACATCACTAGGCTTCCATGCGAATAACATTAAAATAGATGAAAAAACAAGAGAAGTCACCACCGCACCTATGTTCATAACCATACAAATCAACCAGTTTAAAATACATAGGGTGCATGTTGATGATGGGGCAGCCACAAATGTTTTACCATTCCCTATCATAGAACAATTAGGGCTCATAGAGCAGATAAAACCAACATCCATGACATTCCTGAAATCATTTGGCGGATCATGTGTCATAATAAAAGGAACACTCACTTTGGACTTCATAGCAGGGGACCAGTTCCCCATGTCGGCCGAGTTTGTTGTCATAGATGAGATGCCAGGATTTAACTTGATTTTGGGACAACCTTGGTTAGCCCAATTAAAAGTGGTATCCTCACCCATCCATCAAGAGATTCGCTTATCTTAAGAAGGTGGGGAAATCATTATACATGGTGACGCGGCTACATCCAACATCTCTTGACACGTAGGCACAAACCAAGGCTCAGAGGTTGAATTCAATGAATATAAACAAGACAACACTACCCCCAAGCTTAAACAAGATGACACCACCAATGAGCCTAAGCAAGACAATGCACAAGATAAGACCCAAAGTGATGATCAACCTCCAAACCGTGATCCCCCAAAAGACATGGAAACATTACAAAGCATGGAAACTTTAGAACATGCTGACATAGGGGCCATTCCCCCAGATGTCTTATGGTCAGAATTACCATTTGACATAACTAGATAAGGAGACACTGAATACACGATCACACCAACATGCCCTACTCCTAATATCAAGGTTCAAAAACCAAAGAAGCTACTCAATCATTGATACCATTTACCACACGTCCAAAATGACGTTAAACTACCAAACGTCCAAAATGACATTAAACTACCACATGTCTGAAATGACATTAAACTACCACATGTCCAAAATGACGTTAAACTACCACGCATTTGAAATGGAATTAAACTACCACATGCTCGAAATAACGTTAAACTACCACATGTCTGAAATGTCTGAAATGACATTAAACTACCACACGTTCAAAATGACGTTAAACTACCACATGTTCAAAATGTCCAAAATGACATTAAACTACCACATGTCCAAAATGATGTTAAACTACCACACGTCCAGAATAATGTTAAACTGCCACACGTTCGAAATGACGTTAAACTACCATACATCCGCAATGATGTTAAACTAACCATGGTCAGAAAGAACTGGTTATCCTAAATTCACCGAAACAGCTACAATCTCCTCAACCACTTTGACAAAGATGCAATAGTCCACCACAACTTTAAATTGATGCCCATGGCCTAAAATGGCCTTAAACTAGAGCACAGCACATTGTCAGTTCACTGAAACTTCGCTACATCATTATCGTTTACATTTTGCAAGTTACAAGTTTCATTTAGTTTAATTTTACCATATAGGTCTCTAGTTTACAATTATGTTCACAAATAAACTTGAGAAAATAACATTTACGCAATACAAAGTGATAGCATATTACACCATGATCATGTTACATCTGTCTGCACACATTCCAAGAACAAAACACCAATTTGAAAAACTAAACACTAAATGACAAGACTAACAAGCCAAATCAGGCACTAGCATTAGGAGGGGGCTGATCTCCAAAGTCCTCTGTGTCATCAACTCCTGTGCCACTAGGGCCAGCCTCATCATCACCATGTCCCTATCACAAAAAGACAACAAAACAATAAAATAAGTAAGCACACATAAACAGACCAGAAGAGAAAAAAAACATTAAGCAAAATGATGATAACTAAAGGCAATAAAACAATATTTGACTAAAACACTCATAGGTGGGGAAGGCCTGAGATTAGCTTCCAAGCACCATAAAATCTCCTCTTTGGGCATGCACGTCCAGTCTTTCTCAAGTTCAAGGTTGATGTTGGCCAAGATTTTTCCCTTGTCTACTAAAGACCAGGAAGGACACTCAAGAGAAACCATGCTTGTTGAGGCTTCACCAGAGGTAGTGGTAATGGACCTCTCAGGAGACCCTTCCACCTCTGTACACTTAACAAACTTCTCATAGGAAGAGTGCAAGCCTAACCCCTCCACGAACATCTCCAACTGACGACGTTCAACCAATTCCTCCTTTAACCACTTTTTGTATTGGTGCTTGTGGTCTTTCTGATCTTGGCCCCATTTACGTACCTTGTATGCAAAGGACTTCCATTCATGGCACTTCCTATTTAACAAATCCATCTAGGCCTACTGTTTGTCCAGATCCTGAATCACCTCCACTTTGCTATTCAAGCTTTCCCAATAACGTGCATAGGTGATCTCAGATGTCTGCTAGGTACTATCACCAACCAATCTAGTAGAAGAGAAATCATAACGGGCTTGCAATTCATTCCTTTCCTCTGTTACTTTTGCCAAATTTCCTTTCAATGACTGAATTTCAAGCCATAACTGTTCAATTGAGTGCCTGCAGGTCCAGAGAGACTTGGCATTTGGAGCCACACAACCTGAAACTGCATCATAAATACTTCTTGGAATCTACTCAACATCTTTTGGCAATTCTAGAAGACCATCAATATGGGTAGCCTCGGAAGGACTCCATTGAAGTTTTACGCCTAGCAAGTACAAACATTACATGTATGAGTCAACAAGAAAACTCCAACAAATGGATAAATACAATGAACCCAGGTGCTTAGTATAAAAGTACACACCTAATTCAAGATGAGCCTCTTTCTGATGAGCAACAACATCGTTGAAAATGCCAGTAAAAAAGTCCACCTTATTGGGCATCTTATGCCACAGCCTCAATGGATTGGTAGATGATGAATCTGTATGAGAGGGCACCTCAACTGGGGCCTCTAACTCTGACCCATCTGCTTGAGATACATGTGTTTCAGGTGCTTCGGCATCCATGTCTGATGTTAAGAAGAGCCATGATAATGAAAATAATATACAAAACTAAAAAGTATGGAATGCCAATCAAGCTGACAAGACCTACTAAGAGGCCCCCTGCTGGTCAGCTCAAGTGGATCACCAAGGTGTAGAGACCCATCAAAGAAACCATCAAAGACACCTTTCTCCTTGCTCGAATGTCTAAGAGCATCTAGAGCCTCAGAAAGTGTCACGTCCATGGAGTTCATTGCACCCTCCTCCTGTAAGGTGGGAATAGCCTTAACTACTTCTGTTCTAGTTTCCTCCTCTTCATCACACCCAATGATAACTGTTTCAGGTTTACCCATCAAAGCTAATTCTTCCCTTTCCCTCTTGGGGGTACACTCTGTTAACACCAACAAATAGAAAGTTAGCATGACATAATAGATATGCATATTCAAGTAAGCAAATAAATTCAAAAGGAAATAAAAAAACACTTAAAGCATAAAAAAAGAACAAAAAAAAGAGAAACTTACTAGCTCCTGGCAAGGTGAATCGAATCTTCTTCACCCTTGGAGGTCTCGCCTCCGTAGCGGGTTCTTTCGAATGCTCAGCTCATTTCACTTTAGCCTTGGCTTTCCCGACGGTCACCTGGATCAAGTGTTTGGCTCTCCTAATAGGTGTGTGTAGTATGGGTGGTTCCAACCCCAAGCTATCACGTGAGTGGTGGGAACAACTGGCTGCACCTCCTGTGGTAACAGAGACTGATTCATCGATACCTTCAGGTGGATCTTGGGACCTGGTGGTGTCAAATAAATGATAGATCCAGGGGCGAGACAACTGTGAGCGATCCCTTAACACATAATGATCATCTCCATAGACCACTAAGAACTTGGCAAACCTGTGGAGATAACCTGCGAAAAATGCAAAAGTGAAGTGGGACTGCGCATTCATGTTAGAGCGTAATCTGATGATCTCCCCATGGAAGCCCAAAATCAGAAACTGTGCCTAGTTATAACGCATACCAGTCTCTAGGATCGAGTGCATGATACGTGCAGGCTCTACCCCAAGAGTTCTCATTTTAGAAAGAGACTTGGGAAATGCATGGGCTTTGAACAATGGGTACAACAAATTCACTTCCATCACTTTAGTATCCACTTACATAGGGAAGCCCTTGGAACCCTGTGGCACACCCAGCCATTTCTCAAGGTCCTTAATCATGTGGCCTTCCCTATTCACCATGTCCACTACCATTTTGACACCATCTACCGATACCCCAAAGAGATCTAAAAATAATTCGGCAGTTAGATGGAATGCAACCTTAACTTCCCAAACCTGCGTGCTAAAATAAGTAACATCATCGTTGAAAGAGTCAACAATGGCAATCATCTCAGTTGCGGGAACGATAGGAGTCAAGGAACTGAACAGATCCATTAGACCAACATCAGTAAGGCATGTGATGATGTGTTGAGGTGTCTTTCTATGCAACCACCGTTGTGAATCCTCCGTCTCCCCATACTTCATGAAAAGGGTACCCTCAGTACACCCAGACACAATGGTGACCCCACTAGGAGTAGTATTCGCTGTAAAAACATGTTACACAAAAGATCAATATCATGATAAAAAATGGGGTAGCAAAATAAAAACAAAGCTTAGAACACAATCACTTACCACTAGCAAATGGATCAGGCATACTTGGCACTGAATCAACAGCTTGAGGGAAAGTGGGTCCATTGCGAGACCAATCTTCATGTAGCCACCCACGAGCTTCACAATGTTCAAAGGCCCTAGAAAATTGCTTATGATAATGGACAATAGCACCCTTGGTTTGAGCCAACATAGCACCACGAAGATTGGGGCCCACCATGAAAGCTTTCAAGGTTGTATGCGTTAAGTCAAGTCCATCATCATTCCTGCGCAATCCGTGCTCATCAAAATCGGGCCTGCCAAGAAAAAGATAATCAAACATAAATAATGGTATAACACCAAAGCAAACAAAATAAAGATAAATCAAAAAAGTGTTTACCTTTCTACCCTGTACACTGTTCTAGGTGGATTTTGGAATAATGTATGTACATGGAAAGCTAGGAAAAGGGTGTTACTGCTGTTGTAGTGGTTACAAGATGGTAACTCCCAAACACGAGTCAGAGGATGGGTAGATCAAGGAACTTCGGCGGGACCATCATCAACTTTAAATAATCCCTTGTCCACATCAACAATGAAGGCCAATATGTCATGGGATGAGCTAGGTAGTATGGTCTCAACAATGCTACGAGCCAATAGTTCACTTAAATGAGACTAGATGACCACACTAAAACCCTACAGGATAAATGAAAGAAATTCACTAGAGCCCGGATGAAACCATAAACCTTGTGACTCGATCTTCATGTCATGGTGAGGTGCGTTGGGCTCCAAGGGGCCAAACCATGATAACACACCCATGAGCTCCATCACCAAAAGAAAGGGCTTAAGTCCCCTGCACAAAGCTAGAACCTTAAGTAAGTAACTTAAAATGTAAAACATATTGAAACACCATAAAAATTTCAAGGCCTCGACAGTTTAGCAAAGTTTGGTGATTTAAGCAAGGAGTCGCAACAAGGCGCAGCATGACAAGTTCCCTTTTTGGTTAAAGGTCTGTCCTGCCACGCTGCGCAACATAGCAAAAATAAATTTTAGAAGACAGAACCAAGTGATGGGTGCATGGCGATAAGCCTACAACTTTGCAAGCTTTCTATGTTTTGAAAATCTTAACTTTTGGCATATTACGCTAGATTATGCAACACAGCGTAATGTCGCATGATGTAGTGTAATGTCAGGAGGCAGTTCATCACAACAATGGAAATGGAAAAATTCAAGACTTCGATGACCCAGCAAAAATCCTAAGGTTTAGGCAACAATTCGCAGCATGCCGCTTATTTCAACAACACTTTCTTAGACTAAGAGGCCTATTACGCTGCATTACATAGCGTGGCATAATAAACTCCGAAAGGATTGATCAGAAATAGAGGGAGCGCGGCAACAACACTTCATTTTTTTTGCAGTTTTTCTATTTTATGCTAAATTACGCTATGATGCGTAATTTAGTATAACGTAGCGTAATGCGAACAACGACAGCACAATTCAGACATCAGCAGTTCAGACACTACAATATGCTTTTTAGTGTATCACAATGTAATCTAACAATAGTTTGTTGCCAAAACTTCAAGAAAGAATGGTTTACGATGTATTACGCTTTAGAGTGTAATATAGCATGGCACCGCAAGCTTCAACAACGAGCACATTAAGTCAACGACATTTTGTAGGTTCAGGACACGCGTCATCTAAACCATGTTTTTTCTCCTGACCCTAGTCTTATAAATACCCCAATCGACAAATATCCAGTGGTGGGAAAAAAATTTCTCCTAAGATTAATAGATTTTCTCTGTGAGTGATTCTCTCCTTCCATTGGCAATCGTTGGCAATTTTTAGCAAAGGTTGACAAGAGAGCAAGGAGGATCAGTGATTGCAAGAATATCAAAGACAATTGGCAAGAACCTTTGTTCGGAAATAGCTATTTGACGAACATTCTACTTCAAGACCAATCTCCTTGCACCCAGACCCACCAGAACAAGGTAGATTGACCTTTGCTTGCTTCATCTTTGAACAACTTTCTTGTTGTTGGCACATACTTCGCTTAAATTGAAGTCTTCTTGTAATCATTACATCTAATATATTTGGTTCATGAGTTCAATCCCAGATCTTGGGATTACCTACGTTCTAAATTCGATCTCTTATTCCCTAGTTACACAAATCTCGTAAATCTCTTTAAATCGATTACATTGTTTTTCAATCATCTTCGAAATTAATAACATTGTATCTTCTTCCAAAGAACCATCATTTCATCATCCAAATATCACAAATTTTTTACTGATTAAGTAAGTCCCTATCTGATTGACAAGACCGTTCAGGGCACCTTGGATTTGTTTCTTCTCTAGCACAGTCCGCGCACGGATCCGGGGTTAGAACTATGTACATGGACTTTCATTCAGTATTTTCAGCGATCGACATTTTCCATCGTTATAGTTTTCTGGTGCTAGAAGGAGCGCCTGCATATCTGATCCACTTTTTATGGGTAGTCTTGTAAGTTGTCTATACCCATTATCAATCAACGTAAACGTAATACCTCTGAGGTTGTTTACAGGATTGTGTGGTGCAGATCGGTTGCTTTGATGATTCCTTTGGAATCCTACAAGATAGAAAGCCTTGATTATTATCTTAGTTTGCCTCTACCATCATAATCTTTATCCTTATCACCACTATTTCCAAATCATGTAGAAAATGGTTACATCAACTACTGCTGTTGACACTGCCAACCTAGAGAACCCTTGGACCATGCACGTCATGCCTCTTGTGGTCAAGCCGCTGTAGCGACAGAAAACATCGGCAGCTGGAAATACCGACCGAGATTCCGTGTATATAGTTTTAACCACGGATCCGCGCGAGGGCTATGCTGGAAAAAGCCAATCCACGGCACCCTGAATAGTCTTGTCGATCAGACAGGAACTTACGGGTCAGTAAAACAATGAAGATTACAGATCTTTTCGTGTTACAATTTGATTCGAGGGATCGTGAAAATGGGAGGAAAACGACGTGGATAGATCGCTACGCTGATAACGTCAAACACGTCGAAGAGACGCTAATCAAGAGGGAAACACATGACTTTCAAAGATCTATGTTTCGATTTTTGAAAGAATGTATGATTTGGTATGTCACGTTACAATTGGAGAGACCCCCAATAACTTGATACAAAATGAGCACAAAACAACAAGGAAACTGTCCAAATAGAAGTTTGATCTACCTCGTAGGCCAAAGCTAGGATGCAAGTATGGTCGAGCTCTGAGGTCTGCCGATCAATTGTTTCTGACCGGTAGAGTCTGCAAACTGGGCGAGACAATCTCACAATCCGTGATCTACTTCTTTGCTTCGAGTAGTTTCTGCACGGGGCAGCGATCGCTAATGGAATGCTCTCTCTTGTTGCTAGGGCTCAAGCGCACTATGCTCTGTTCTTGCTGAAGGATGGTGCTGTCGATAGTTGTCAAAAGGTTGCTCTTTGTTTCTCTGCTCAAGGCGATAAGTGCTTCCTTGCTCAAAAAATGCTCTTGCCCTTTTTGATTTTCCAACAGAAGTGATAAGATGCTCTAGTGCTCAGGAAAATGCCTCTGCTTCTCTGATTTGCCAACCCTTGTATCTTTGTCAACTGAGGTATTTATAGGCCACGACGCTCCGTGGAAAAGGCGCAACCCTGATGACGTGGGTCCCGGATATTTCGGGTTCCGTTGACTTGATCATTTTAAGTCAGACTGTGACTACGCACAATACGCTCGTTTGCGTGTTGTGCGTATGAAGAGCAGGTACATGTTGAGCGTGCTTCAATTGCTTTCAAGCTACATTACACTCATTCGCGTTGCGTTGCATGTATGAGCGTAATTCGGTATAAAAACAGCATGCTCAAAATTGTCTTACGCTCACTACACAGCTGCGCATAATAAAGCGTAGACAATGTCCAATTTACGCTCACCACGCAGCTGCGCGTAACAAAGCGTAAACAATATCCAATTTACGCTCACCACGCAGCTGTGCGTAATGAAGCGTAAATAATGTATAACTTACGCTCATTACGCAGCTGCGCATGACGAAGCGTAAACAATGCCTAGTGATGAAATACGCAATGGTACACACCGCCATGAGAAAAAGTGTCGAATTGTTGCGCTTCTCTAGCCTTTGACTATTTTGGAGCTTATTACGCTCATTACGCTGCTGTGCGTAATAGAGCGTAAACTTGTCCTTGAACAAAAGACTTAGCAAAATACACAAGAAATCGCATATCACGCTGCTTAAGCTTCTCCCTATGCTGAAGCAACTATCTTTCTGATGTCGGGCTATGTCGAAACACTATCACGCTGAGCGTCATTACGCTATGTCGCGTGATATAGCGTAAACAGCAAAAGCATAGAAAGATTAGGAATCTGCACAGGAAGTTGCGGACTTGATGTTACACGCCTCTTGGCGTTCCTCTGTCTTATTCCCCCCTCTGGAATGCTGAGATACGCCCTTGCCTGAATTGCGAATCTTTACCTGAGGCCGACTCGTGATTTTTGACGGTGTTTCAATGGCCCCTCTTTGTGGACAGTTGGAGGGCTTACCCGAAAGACATCGACAAAGAATACGAAACATCGGATCGGTAGAAGCAAGAACAGCGTGCATCCATAGCTACTCAAGGATTGCCCTGTCACCATGGAAGAGCAAAGCCGGAAGGTATGGGAGATAGAGGGATATAACTGGAAACAGGTTCGGGGAAGATGCAAAGTGAGTTATGACGATAGGGGCATGGAATACGCTAGTACACACAGAAATGTACGCTTATTCATGTCAGCAGGAATGCTTTCAGACAAGCGTAGCGTGTCAATCTGAGATTTCTCTGTTACAAATTGTAGCAGGAATGCGTGCAAAAGGAGCGTTGCGCATCACTTTCTGCAATGTCACTGCTAGCGTGAGTGCGAAAAAGGAATACTTGCGTATGTAGGTTGCGTATGGGAACCGGGTGGTGGGGAGGAAGGAAACAAGAGTTAAGGGTAGGATTGTGCGAGGGATAGACGTGCAGAGCTAAGTGGTCGGGCAAACCTGAGCAGCCATTTCAACACGATGTTGTACTTCACCGCTCAGATGGACGCACCTTTGGACGACTTTCTCCAAGGCAAGTAACCTGCAACCACAAAAGAAAACAGAGGACACCATTGCTCATGAACAAGAGGCGACGTTTTTGAAACAAACGTCATTTGATGTGAGATAGAGCGAATGGGCTGTAAAGAAGGTGCCGGAGCACGCGGGCGGAGCCGCCAATCCTGACGATTGGCTTTGCATATCTTCACCAAAAGGCATCAGACACAGTGCAGCTAACTGGTTGCATGAGGAACCGGCCAGATGAATCTGCGAAGCCGACGTCCGATAGCGATGATTGGCGGAGATTCCCGAGGCCGTTGCCGACGAGGATTTCTTAGAGGCTCCAACTGGCGAGGCTAAACTCTCAGAGGTACTACCACTGCAGCGGGTGCGATGGCGGCATCTCTGAGGGATCAGTAAGATGCCTCTTAGCTTATCCGAGGAATCAGCAGGATGCCGGTGGGGTGGCGACACTGGGACTATTTCAGTATCCCACCCTGTTGGCTGTGTAACTGTACAGAGCTGATCGCTCTCGCTTGATTTATATGGTAGCAGTCTGTACATCCCAGTTTTAAGTCCTGGTAGACTGCCGTTATTGGTTTTAAGTCCTAGCAGACCATGGTCCCAGTTTAAAGTCCGGGCAGACTGAGAAGCGCTAGTTTTATGTCGTAGCGGACGGTGGTCTACCTGATTTATGGTCTCAGCAGATCGTACTGTGGATGCCAGTTTCGCATCATGGCCCAGGGACAGATTTGTGCTGGTTTTACGTCTCAGCAGACGGCTATGTACCTGCGCCAGTTTAGCGTCATGGCGGACGCGTGTAAATGGTGACAGTTTTTCGTCTTGGCGGACTTGTACAACACTGCCAGTTTTACGTCGTAGCAGATGATTACCACTTGCCAGTTTAGCGTCGTGGGGGATGCATGCAAGGCATGCCATTTTTACGTCGTAGCGGACGGTCAGTGCTAGTTTCACGTCGTAGCGGACACGTGATGCCAGTTTTACGTCATAGCGGACGAGTACTGCCATACCTGCTGTCGACACCGTAGATGCTGCTAGATGAACTACCGCTTCAAGTATACATGATTTACAGGGTTTGCTAATTTGTTGCCGTTTACGTCTGCTAATTTGAACGCTCCGTTACTGTACACGTCGATCACCAAGAAAGGGCCTTCCCACTTTGCAGAGAACTTGCCTACTGGTTCACGCACAGCCTTGAGAACAAGATCTCCTTTCTTGATCGGGCGCTGTTGAAGGTTGTGGCGATGTTTCTGGCACTGTTTGTCCTGATATTTTTCAATCATGTCAAGAGCCTATATCCGCTTCTCTTCCACTGAATCCAGATCTGCGATTCGAGACTCGGTGTGTTGAGCCTCATTTATAACCGCGGAGAGGACCATTCTCAAAGAAGGGATTTGCAACTCGAGAGGCAGCACTGCTTCAGACTCGTACACCAGGCTATAGGGCGTACTACCCGTAGCTGTCCTACATGTAGTACGATACGCCCATAGCACATAGAGGATTTTATCATGCCACCGTCTTTTGTTACCATCGAGCATCTTCTTGAGCAGATTGATTACTATCTTGTTTGATGCTTCAGCTTGACCATTCGCTTGTGGGTAATAAGGGGAAGAAAAATATTGTCTAATGTTTAGGTTATCATAGAAGGATTTGGTTTCCGTGCTACTAAACTGTGGCCCATTGTCTGTCACAATAGTCATCGGGAGACCAAA
>MNCI01025588.1:2043979-2065363 GCA_015680685.1 Gnetum montanum
CCTTGCAGGCGTAGACTCCAGTGATTTGATTTATGACAAGCATCGAATCGCCCCTAACCGCCAGGTGTTGAACACCGAGTTCACCTGCAGTTAGTAATCCCCTGAGGAGCCCCTCGTACTTTGCCACATTGTTCGTACAAGGGAAGATCAAGCGATAAGCATGAAGACGCACATCCTCAGGCGATAGCGTAAGAACAGTGGCAGCACTGCCGCCTCTGGCAGTTGAAGCTCCATTGAAGTACAACATTGCTTTGAGGCCTGTTGAGACAGGGCTTAGACTATGCACATGTTCGTCCGGGAACTCTGGCTCTATGGTTGTTTGATTGTTAATCGGTGAAGTTATTAACTGGTCAGCTATCGCTTGGCCTTTCGTGGACGATTGGCCAATATAGTGCAGATCGAATTTTGCCGTGATAGCCTTCCAGCGAGCTATTTTACTACTCTCGTATAAGCTATGCGTAATGGCTCTAAGGATGTGGTTTTTACAGATGACGTTAACTTGACTAAGAAAAAGATAATGCCTACATTTCTTAAGCATAAAAACTAATGCTAAGCAATTACGCTTGACGTCATTGTATCTCGTTTTGTACGTGCATAGAGCGTGACTCAAGTAGTAGATGGGCACTTCCGACCCATCATCCCTTTTTTGACAAAGTAACGCTGCTATTGCTACGTCCGAAGTTGCGAGGTAAATGAAAAAAGGCAAATCCCTTTGTGGTGGAAAAACCATCAACAAATGTTGCATTTCTTGTTTTAAACTATCAAATGCACGCTGGCAATCGTCGGTCCATTCGAAATTAACCCCCTTTTTCAGCAAGTGTTGCATAGGGTGTAACTTGTCGGTTAACCTCGAAATGAACCAGCGTATAAACTGTAAGTGTCCTTGTAACCCGCGTAATTGCTTGAGGTCTATGGGAGGTGTTAACCTGACAATGGCTTTGACCTTATCAGGGTCAACTCGTATGCCGGTTTTCGATACCACAAACCCCAGCATGCGTCCAGTTTTGACTCCGAATATGCACTTCTTTGGGTTAAGCCAGAGCTCGTATGTGGAACATCTTTTAAGGACTAACTCCTAGTCCTCTGAATGATCTTCCAACTTCAAAGACTTGACAGCTATGTCGTCTACGTAATCATTCAGCCTTCTAAGGAGGTAATCACTGAAGATGTATATCATGGCCCGTTGGTACATTGCTCCGGCGTTCTTCAGACCAAAAAGCATCATGGTATAGCAAAAGGTGCCCCAGGGTGTCATGAACGTCGTGGTCAGTTGATGTTCTGGGTTAATGCAGATCTGGTTATAGCCTGAAAAGCCATCCATGAAGGACAGAAGCGCATGTCTAGCTCTTATATCCACTAGCTGGTCGATACTCGGCAACGGGAAGTTATCCTTGATTGTGGCCTTGTTCAAATCCCAGAAGTCTATGCATATGTATATACTCCCGGTCTTCTTCGGCACGACCACAATGTTAGATACCCAGTCTGAGTAATCGACTACGCGGATGAAACCAGCCTGGTATAGTTTGGTGATTTCATCACGCACCACTAACGCGATCTCTGGTTTGATTTTGCGTGCCTTTTGCCTAACCGCTTTAATCTGTGGGTCTAGGATAATGTTATGCTGGATTAACCTAGGATCTAACCCAGGAATATCCTCGTATGACCATGCAAAGACAGTAATGTTGTCTTGTAGGACCCGTTTTATAGCGTTGTGCGTTTTTTCGTTTAACAAAGAACTGAATTTTAGCATTTTAGCCTCACCCTTATGCGTAACGATAAGGACCTCACTAAGGGGGTCCTCGGTTATGTCTCCAGCCTCTAAGTCTAGTGTACGCGTTGACTGTTCTGGCCATTCTAGGGACGTCTCCGATGCAGCTATGGTTATGCTTTCTAAAGGGAGATTAACGTCTACTAGTGTGGAGTCAAACTGTCTAATTAACTTCCCGTACGGGCCTGTCAAAATTAAGGGTATTGAAATTGTGGCGTCCATTCTCCATCTGTCCTGCAAAACCGGCAAGTGCGTAAATGGTTAGGAGACAAGTGACGTGATGTCGCCGAACGTGGAAGGCTAACTGAATTTTGAATATTATAGACAAGCTGTAATCAATGTAACCCGATTACGAGGCGATAAGATGTGGTAGTTTAACGTCATTTCGGACAGCGGTGCGTGCGACATCAACCGCATTAATATCTGGATTTTCGGATTCCTTTTCAGGAAATTCCCGCTTAAATCTGATATCAAGTCGGTGATCCTCGCGTATAAGTAAATGGTTTTTGGATAAGAACTAGTTGTTGGCTATTGTGAATTTGAATTCATAACCGTTTCTGATCGAGAGAAGGGGGAGTAGAAAATTGGAGCATGTAATCTTGCGAAGATTTGCAAGCATTAGGCTGTGAAGAAATTCTGAAATCGTCGCAATGGCACCGAAGACGAAGAGGAAGAACGCGAAACTGGGCAAAATTGATGAAGTGCAAGAAAATCTAAATCGTGTTTCGCAGGCGCTGGTCGATGTTTGCGACCCGATGCCTTTGAACCGGTAGGCCATTCCTCCTGTACTTACGTTTCTTCTTAATGTCTATTTTTTTTGTGATGTCTTTTGCGTGAATGTGAATGTCAAAATTGCAGACCTCGGGTTAATGCGAGGGTTTTGGTGAGGTTGCGTTTATCGCTATTGTCAGAGACAGGCCTTACGTTGTTACAAGGGTTTGGGCAATTTCCTCATAGAGGGCTAAGCAAGATTTGTAATGTTTCTATATTAATGATGTAACTGTGAATCTAGGCGTTGAGTTATGTAGCGTGTTTTCTGTACAGTGTCGTGCTGAAGCCGATTCTGATTGTGTTAGACCTCATTGGGGTTTTGTGTTGGGTGAACCCCATCGTCCCCAATGTCCCTCCCCCTCACACACGAGTGCAGGGGAAGGCCATCTGGTTCCGAAAGGGGGCGCTGGAGTTTCTGCAGTTTTTACTGCGCAACTTCAGCATCATTGTCTGGTCTAACGTGACTGGTGATGTTGCCGGTGCCATTTTAGAGCACCTGTTGGCGGGGTCTGTGCAGGGGATTCTGGCTTACTTGACAGACGGGGCCATCGACACGGGCCATCCCGAGGACCAAGTGCTCAGCGCCCGCGGTCTGAGGAGCTTACACTGGATCTGGGGCATGGCCCGTTTCAACTGTTATCATGCATATAACACGCTGTTCGTGGCTCGCCATGTGTCGACGTACTTCCAGAACCCACAAGGCACGGTGTACTACGCGGGCGGGTAAGCAAATTTGGCTAACTGTATTGTCTTTATTATTGTTATAATGTCTGTTATTGATGTGAAGTGTAAGAGAAATCTATGTGCAAAGTGTAAGTTAAGCCTACGCTATATGGTACAGGTTTTTTATACATGACAACAGGTTAATTGGCGATGGCGATACGTTGGCCTGGGCGGAAACGGCCATAATGGCATTTACCGCGACCAACAACGTGTGTGCCAGTGTTATCGGGCAAATTGGCCATGAGATGCGTGAGTATCACACCCGCTACAAGCGCCCTTTTAAGAATTGTCAGGAACTCGGGTGGCTGCACGATGACTGGACCTTGGATCCGCCCCTCACCGTCGAGGACGTGCAGAGGGAACTCCTGCCATTTCTATTGCCGTTTGGCCCCGGTAAGGCCACTGCGTGTTCTAATGTTATACGTGTAGTTGTGAGTCATGGACACTATGTAATAGTGTTTCTGTTTGACTTGCGTTTTATGTCTTTCAGTCAGGGAATCCCAGGAGATTACCCTTACGATTTCCGGCCGCGAGGCGAGGGATGTTCTCTTTCGCTATGGCGATATTAAGGAGGCACAGCGTTGGCTCGGCCACTCAGCAGCCCCAGTCGCAGTGACCACCAAGATCCAGGCCGTAGGGCTAATGCACCTATTTTTGGCTGTGACCCCTGATGTCCTCGCCAGCGAAATGATAGCCTTGGTCAACTCCTTCAGCGAGAAGGTGGATCGTTTTAGCACGCGCGTGCATAGCGTGCGCGTAAACTTCGATATTGATGCTCAGCTCTTCTCAGACCTGTTTGGCATCCCCTCGAACGGCCTTCTCGTAAAGGTGAAGACCAAGAGGAGCCCTAGAGTCGAGGAGTTTCTGAAGGAGTGGGTGAGGATCCCTAAAGAGACCAAGGGGTTTCCTTGTGAGAAATTCGAGATGGGGACTGCCAAGACACTTTATCCCCTTTTTCGGGCCCGGACCTTCCCCAAAACCCTCTCGCAGGCAAAGTTCTTTTCGATAGAACAGACCCGTATCATGCGAGAGGTTCTGGAAGAGGGAGCCCGGTTCGATTGGGCGAGCCATCTTGCCAAGGGACTACGCAATGAAATGGTCAAGCTTCGTAAGAAGCTCGAGTCCCTCTTCAACGTGCATCACGCCTTTTTCATAGCTTGCCTCCAGTGGTTTGCTGAGTTTCTGGTCGTTCAGAGGAATGGGGTCTGGGTACAGCAAGACCGAGACCAGCTATCCAGACCTTGGATTGCCCACATTCTCAGCACTACCCGTGGGCAGGATCCGCCGGAAGGGATCGGGAAGTCGTTGTCTGTAACGACTAAAGGCTTGACGGTTCCCCAAGTGCAAGGTCTCGACAGCGTAGGTAGGATAATGCCTACCTACACCGGCGACGCCTCGCGGGGGAAACGCCTGGTGGAGGAAATTGTGGAACCGGCAGCTCGGCAGAAGAGGCTTAGCCTAACCGAGGCCCCTGGGGGTGACGCAGGCCAAACTGTTGGGATCAAGGTGCAGCGGAATAAGCCTCCGCCTGGTAAGTGTGAAAGGATTGTATACGCAACGCTTTACTTAGATGATCTAGAATTATATGCTAACGTATGGTGGTGTAAAAAGTAAAAATGACAGGGCAATTGACCCCTGAGATAGGGGCGATGGTACTAAGCCGTGGGGAGGGGGCCTCAATTTTGGAAAAAGAGGCCCCAGTTGTTAATATGAGCCGTATGCAGGTTCCAGTGCATGAGGCGGCCCCAGCTACTGGCGGAAGCCGCATATAGGCTGGGGTGCATGAGGAGGCCCCAACCACTGGAACCAGCGACGCACAGACTCCAGTACGTGAAAGGGAAAAAGATACGGAAGATGTTGATGAAATCGCCACTGTCACCGGCAGAGGTAATGAGTGCGTTAGCGTGTTTGAAAAATATGTTAATGGAGGGAATGTCTAACCAAATTATGCTATAGGGGAAGAAGATGTCTCAACGTCTGCTGCTGTGAGCAAAATGTGGAGAGACTTCCCCGATAAATTTGCCTTCATGGAAGGNAAGTTATAGCCGTAACGAAGTTACGACATAATGTCTTAGTAATGTGTCATCCGTATTGATGCTTATTTTCTGTTAGGAGCTCACCTCTGATGGGATCCCGCGAAGCCCATTGATCTGGACACAACGGAGCCCCCATCTGATGGGGCAGTCGTGCCACGCCACATTTATGAGGAAATGCATAAATGTGCGTTACGCTCAACGCGCTCCGTATGGGAAAGTAGGAACGTTAATGAAAGCCTATGGAAAAGGCTGCAATGGTCCGAGTAGAGGGTTGAATCCTTGACCAAGGAAATCGAGGACCTAAGGGCGCGGTACGAATTCCTACAGGCTCGCGTGACAGGGGATGAAGACTAGCGTACTGTTGTTATTGATTACTCCCGTTATTGGATAGCCATCAAGAACAGCGTGCAGACCAGTCGGGCATTAGTAGAGCAGAGGATGCAAATTGAACTCCTAGCTCAGAAAAGCCGGGACTGGAGGGACTACTGCGCCAGCGTACAGAAATGGGGGCAGAAGGAGAAGGACCACAAGCATGTATATAAAAGGGAAAGCGTCGCTTATAGAAAACGTTACCGCGATTCCGTCGTTAAAGCTTGATCCTTGAAGGTTTTCGTGGACACCATTGGAGCGTTCGAAGCTTTCAAGAAGTTCGAAGAGCAGGTGACCGTGACTGCGTCCCCAGAGAGGATAATGGTTTTCTCTGGGAATCAGGTTACAATCCCTACTTTCTTCCCAGATCCACCCCGCTGGAGTAGCGTGGAGAAAGAGAAGGTGAAAGCGGGAGCTGCGCTGGGTGAGGATGTGTGGCCAGACCTGACAGAGGACGAGATTATGCAGCGCTTGTGGGCTGGTTTGGACAAGCTTCCCTTTGTTGCAGAAGTAGGGTCGTCACGAGTAAGTTTACGCATGACTTAGTCGAAAAATTTTCTGACTAACGTCGTCTATTCTAATTTTTGATGTTATTTGGTTTTAGGTACCAGAAAAAGGTAGAGAAAATATGCCAGTTGAAGGGCTGGGAGAGGAAACTGTGGAAGCAGAGGTGGAACGCAACGATGAAGAGCGTCCTCCTGTGGAGCCGGTGCCGGAACGAGAGCCTCATGAAGGGGCAGTCGTTCTTGGAAGCATAATTCCCAGAACCAATGACCCACTGGAGGACGACCTTTTGGGGCTAGATCTGGAGTTAAGAGATACCGGTGATAGCGGTAGTAGGGGGAATGCGTAATTATCATTTACGCAAAATTTTGTTAATGTTGAGTGTAGTATCATGTCACGAATGACTAGAAAGACATGTTATAAAACCTGGTGGATGCGTTGAATATCAATTACATATATTTTTTTTTGTTTTTGTGTTTCGTCTATAGAGTGCGAATGTAACTGTTGAAAAGTTCACCTAAGTAATAATGATAGAGCGTAATTCCTAGTTTAAGGCCATTGCGGGCCGGACACGTAAAGCAAAGGAAGCGTAAATGGTGATTGTAGAGAACTCCGGATGACTAGTTTAAGGCCGTTGTGGGCCGACTGCGTAACTACTTATAACAGTATGAAGAGGTTGATTTTGTATAACTAGTTTAAGGCCGTTGCGGGCTAGAGGGTAACTGCGTACATGATAATAAGTAATCCTGCATTACTAGTTTAAGGCCGTTGCGGGCCAACATATGAGTTTGCGTAAACTAGTTTCTAGTTTAAAGCCGTTGCAGGCCAACATACGAGTTTGTGTAAACTAGCTACTAGTTTAAGGCCGTTGCGGGCCAACATACGAGTAACCACATAACAGAATATAATCCTGCGTAAGTGCGTAAAATAATGTGAAAGTGTAAATCAGGCGAGTACGATAAAACACGCAAGAAATGGCAAGCGTAAACACGAAAAGCGAATGTATCGTAAAAGTATGTTGAAACAAAAGCGGCTATTGAATAAGGAGTACGCTATCTTACAAGGAAATGGTGATGCACGCAGAAGTCCCTTGTTCAACCGTCGATACGCAATTGTCTCCTAATGGCCTTCACGTTAAGCGCTGCGTAAGGGTGAGGAGGTTTGGGGTTTGGCTCTTCTATGCTGTCACCTGGAAATGGCAGGTCGGCCCAGGCTAGACCGTCATCATTGTTGTCGATTTGTTCAGGGGCTTGGAGATGGGACTGATCGTTAGTGGTTTTGATCTCTAAACCTCTTTCTTCTTCGATGTTGTTGACGGTCCTGGGGGTGACCATGTCGCCGCGTATGATAACCTCCCCTCCGGCGTAGGGCAGGTGTATCTCTTGATGTATCGGCGACGAGACTGCCCTCAGCTGGGCTAACCACGACCTCCCTAAGATTAAGTTGAAGCCGGGCATCTCCTCGACGACTAAGAATGTGGCTTCCGTTGGGAATTGACCCCCCACCACAAACTCAATACGTACCGTCCCCTTGACTTGAACCCGTGCTCCGTTGAACGATTTCACGCAAGCTGTCGTCGTGGGAGTGATCTGGTCGACCAATCCCAACCTATCCACAATGGAATAGGGAACGACGTTAGTAGCTGCACCATCATCCACGTGTACCCTCCGGATCCGGTACTGGACGACCCGAATGGTAATGAACATAGGCTCAGTCGTTACTTGACCTTTCTCCGGATCATCTTTGACAGACTCGTCCAGGAAGGTCAACGAGGTAGGCTTGGGTTGTTCAGCTTCGGAAGGAAACATGATAGTGTGTATCGCTTCCTCTTCTGCTGGTAGGCTAGCATCCACTGATATGGATGTCAACATGCGTACCATAGCCTCACGGTGTTCTCGAGAAGTCATCAGTAACTCGTACAGGCTCAGCGTTGTGTTCTTTTGCTTAAGAGCTTGCCTGACCTGTGTGAATGCATCGAGGAGATCCTTCTCTCGGCAGGGTTGTTTATCCCCCTTGTCCTCCTCTATTCGGCCCAAAAGACGGATCTCTCGAGGCGGAGCGGTGTCAGTGGGAGGGTTGTTCTTTTTTCTGCCAAGAGAAGGTGGCTGCGTTTCTGTACCTTTAGCTTGCTTCTAAGGCATGGACAAAGGNCTAGGAAGGTGCCCGTATAATGAAAGGTGGCCGTGAGGCCCCACCGGCTACCGCTGAAGTAGTTGGCCCCCTTGGTGAGCTGGCAGGGATGCGCAAAACAAAAGGCTATTTTGGCGGTCCCTTACGCTCACCGTCCGTACTCACCACAGTGATTGTATAAGGATCGTAGTTTGCATTCAACGGATCCTTATATACATGCAGTGTTTGGTTTTCTGGACACATAGGGTTACTGCTATCTAATTTTAGATGACCTTCGTCGATCATGCGTTGAATGTCGTCCTTCAACGCCTAGTAGTAATCCGTGTCGTGACCACACATCTGGTGGTAGTCACAGAAATGGTCCAACCTGAAAGATCTCGGGACTGCTGGTTCGTTAGGCAGAGCTAAAGAAGGGTCCTTCAGCAGTTCACAGTGACGTCTGTGACGATCGTAGTTTGCATTCAACGGATCCTTATATACATGCAGTGTTTGGTTTTCTGGACACATAGGGTTACTGCTATCTAATTTTAGATGACCTTCGTCGATCATGCGTTGAATGTCGTCCTTCAACGCCTAGTAGTAATCCGTGTCGTGACCACACATCTGGTGGTAGTCACAGAAATGGTCCAACTTGAAAGATCTCGGGACTGCTGGTTCGTTAGGCAGAGCTAAAGAAGGGTCCTTCAGTAGTTCACAGTGACGTCTGTGACGCTTCAGGGCTTCCTCGGACACTTTCTTAGGTTGAATGTGTCCTGCCGCTAACAGTTGTTTCAGCAGTTCGGAATGTTTCATGGGTAGAGCCGCATATTTTGAACGATCTTTACGCTCAAAATTTGGCTTTGGCTGGGGGGCCTGTTCAGGGGCAGTTGTGGCTTGGCTGGTGGCAGCACCAGCCGTGGCCTCGAGCGGCGCTGTTGTGGGTGCCTTCTTGTTCTTATTCTTTGCATTTTCAGTCAGCGCAACTACTGTCATTGTTGCTGCCTTGCCTATGTCTTTGGCTTTGTTGTGTGCGTTTTTGTAGGCGACATACGCCGGGTCTTTGCTAGCCTCCGCAGCATCTTGGATGCTTTGGACCTGGGCGAAGGCCTGATGTATATTTCTGGGGGAAAGATAATACAGCTTAGACTTAATAAAGTCGTTAACTGCTCCCTTGAATATAGCCAATAGATGGGAGTCCACGATCGGGTCGCGGATCTCATTCAATGTAGCATTCCAATGCTGTATAAACTTTTGGACTGGCTCGAGCGGGTCTTGTTTCACCCCCATAAGCTGTTCCAACGTTGAAATGGAAGAGCGTGGGAGAACTCTATACCAGTCTAAAGCCTTCCCTGTTAATGACATCGCGAAGACTCAGATTAAAGTGTGCGGCCACTCTTGTAACAACAAAGATTCAGACCTGAAGGTGGCTAGATGGGTGTTGGGGTCCTCTTCTCCATTATACTTGGTAAAATGAGGGAGGGACATCCCTGGTGGCAACGATAGCATGGGGACCGTTGGATTGATCGGATCATCCTGGTAGAAGTCCATGATCTAAATGGTATCAGACCCAGCGGTCTTGAGGCGTCGAACCTCCTCGGTAAGCGTCTGGATAAGCTGGAAGGCTTGGTCTAGACCTGTTGGCGGAGGTGTCTGTGCAGCAGGCATAGGAGGTTGGACTGGGTGGGCAGCCCTAGGAAACTGGAATGCAGGAAGTGGTTTGCTAACCGCTGGTGGAACAGGGATTCCTGCAGGCTGGGGGGCCTGCGAAGACCACCATCCACCGGTCTGAGACGAGAGGTTAACTCCTGCTTGCTGCGCAGGATAATGGTAGGTATATTGAGGAAACACCTGCGAAAATTGTGCCGCAGGTGCGACCGAAGGCTGTGCACCATACACCGCAGACGGGTGGTGTTGTGTAGCAGGGTTCATCCATTGACTTGTTGCAGGGTATTGAACAAAGGTTTGCTGTGGTACGACTGCGGTATTTTGCTGAGTTGGTGGGGGCAGGAACATTTGCGCTGGATGAGTTGTCGGTACAGTGTGAGCTTGTACCTGAGGGATGAAATGGGGCGCGGCGGTCACCGGGACCACTGTCGGAATACTAATTACCTGTTACGACGGAACCACCCCCGCGTTATGGTGCGGTAGTTGTGCTTGCAACCCAGAAGGCTGCGCGTTGGCCTGCGGAAAGACAGGGATGTGCGTCTGCACGGTCGCGGCTGGGTTAAGAGAGGCTGCCTCTCCGTCGAAAGGGAACAACGGATTTACGTGCATGTGGGGTGTCAGAGTATGGAACGAATATTCCGACAGAGCCGCAAATTCGTCCTCTGCCTCTTCCCCATGCTGAGGCTCCACCACAGGTTGTGAAGTCTGGCCTTTGGCCATGACCAACTGTGCGATAAGTTCATGTTGGTGTTCGGTCAAGGGGATTATGTCGTAGGCTGTCGGCTTAAAATCATAGCCCCCTCGGTGGAGCACCTCAATGTTTCGCTTCACCTCCAGCTCGGCTCAGCTGAGAGCCAGCCTCGCCTGGATCTTAACTCATATGAAGTTGTATTCTTCAGGGGTTATAACCGTGAAGATAGGCTCTTTCTCCTGAAGCCTCAATGAACGGCGCGATGGGCCCTGAGGTCCCGTTGCGCCCAGAGCTGGTCCTGTGACCACCGTAGGATTGATAGGTGCGACACCCAGATTGGTGGTGACCATGGTGGTTGTATTTGAGTAAAAGGAATCCATTGATCGATGAAATTGAGAGTAACTAGTAATTGGATCTAAAAGAAAATGGCTGGCAACAAAAAGCACAAAAAGGCTTTCTACCTTGTAGGATTTCAAAGAAACCGTCTTTGCGACCGATCTATACCACGGATTGACCGTAGACTTCCCTAGAGGTATCACGTCTATGGTTTAGGGTATGGATCACTACCAGGGCTACCCGAAATATCCGGATCGGAGCCTGAAGGCCCTCCTTCTAGTGCCAGAAAACTGTAGCGACAGAAAATGTCGGCAGCTGGAAATACCGACCGAGATTCCGTGTATACAGTTTTAACCACGGATCCGCGTGAGGGCTATGCTGGAAAAAGCGAATCCGCGGTGCCCTAAACGGTCTTGTCGATCAGATAGGGACTTACAGGTTAGTAAAATAATGAAGATTACAGATCTTTGCATGTTACAATTTGATTCGAGGGATCGTGAAAATAGGAGGAAAATGATGTGGATAGATCGCTACGCTGATAACATCAAACACGCCGAAGAGACGCTAATCAAGAGGGAAACGCATGACTTTCAAAGATCTATGTTTCGATTTTTGAAAGAATGTATGATTTGTTATGTCACGTTACAATTGGAGAGACCCCCAATAACTTGATACAAAATGAGCACAAAACAACAAGGAAACTGTCCAGACAGAAGTTTGATCTACCTCGTAGGCCAAAGCTGGGATGCAAGGATGGTCGAGCTCTGAGGTCTGCCGATCAATTGTTTCTGACCGGTAGAGTCTGCAAACTGGGCGAGACAATCTCACAATCCATGATCTGCTTCTTTACTTTGAGAAGTTTTTGCACGGGGCAGCGATCGCTAATGGAATGCTCTCTCTTGTTGCTAGGGCTCAAGCGCACTATGCTCTGTTCTTGCTGAAGGATGGTGCTGTCGGCAGTTGTCAAAAGGTTGCTCTTTGTTTCTCTGCTCAAGGCGATAAGTGCTTCCTTGCTCAAAAAATGTTCTTGCCCTTTTTGATTTTCCAACAGAAGTGATAAGATGCTCTGGTGCTCAGGAAAATGCCTCTACTTCTCTGATTTGCCAACCCTTGTATCTTTGTCAACTGAGGTATTTATAGGCCGCGACGCTCCGTGGAAAAGGCGCAACCCTGATGACGTGGGTCCCGGATATTTCGGGTTCCGTTGACTTGATCATTTTAAGTCAGACTGTGACTACGCACAACACGCTCGTTTGCGTGTTGTGCGTATGAAGAGCAGGTACATGTTGAGCGTGCTTCAATTGCTTTCAAGCTACATTACACTCATTCGCGTTGCGTTGCGTGTATGAGCGTAATCCGGTATAAAAACAACATGCTCAAAATTGTCTTACACTCACTACGCAGCTGCGTGTAATAAAGCGTAGACAATGTCCAATTTACGCTCACCACGCAGATGCGCGTAACGAAGCATAAACAATATCCAATTTACGCTCACCACGCAGCTACGCGTAACGAAGCGTAAATAATGTATAACTTACGGTCATTACGCAGCTGCGCGTGACGAAGCGTAAACAATGCCTAGTGATGAAATACGCAACGGTACGCACCGCCATGAGAAAAAGTGTCGAACTGTTGCGCTTCTCTAGCCTTTGACTATTTTGGAGCTTATTACGCTCATTACGCTGCCGTGCGTAATAAAGCGTAAACTTGTCCTTGAACAAAAGACTTAGCAAAATACACAAGAAATCGCATATCACGCTACTTAAGCTTCTCCCTATGCTGAAGAAACTATCCTTCTGATGTCGGGCTATGTTGAAACACTATCATGTTGAGCGTCATTACGCTATGTCGCGTGATATAGCGTAAACAGCAAAAGCATACAAAGATTAGGAATCTGCACAGGAAGTTGCGGACTTGATGTTATGCACCTCTTGGCGTTGCTCTGTCTTATTCCCCCCTCTGGAATGCTGAGATGCGCCCTTGCCTGAATTGCGAATCTTTGCCTGAGGCCGACTCGCGATTTTTGACGGTGTTTCAACCGCCAACTAGTCCAGTGCGCCCACGCTGCTCCCTCAGGCTTCAAAACAAAGAGCCTGAGGGACACACCTAGTGCAAGGAACAATACAATTTCCTCTATGCTAAACTTGCAGCAAATCTTCCTATGTATCCACAAGAACTCGAAGAAAAACGAGAGTACGAGTTCTTGTATTGTAACGGGAAGGAATTTATTCCTTTGCCTAAATCCACAGATCAGCAAAGGTGGATCCTGGATCAAATGCTGATGACTAAAACGTTGCTAGAACAACTAGAGGAGCTATTCCGTGATGAAACGCTTCATGATGGGCAAGACGATCTAGACTCTGACTCTGAAGGAGGCAGTCATGCTGATTTTGCCATGGCCCCTCCCTCCACGACATCCCACATAAATCAGTTATTCATGGTTACCATGCCCTTAACTCTGTCTAATACTAATCAAGTCCTGCACTCACCTCACCTACATTTTCTCTCTCCGACTACCTTTCCAGGCGATGGTCCACAACAAATCGTTCCTCAGTAGGTGCAATTACCTAATCCATCTCATCGTGCACTGTACTATCTAAAATCGTCGGTGTGAGGATGGAATGAAACAAACACTGAGAGATCTACAGACATGCACAAAAGACTCTACCTTTGCTTGAGGATGAGTTGGAACTGATGAAGGTAGAGTACCTTGGGTGGTCCGCACATGGATCAGACAAGGATTTCCCCACACGTATGCCAATGTACATGCGTTGGGTTATGTGTAAACAGCGTAATAAACGTAAACTAGAATGTAAATGGACACAATAATGTAAACTGGAATGTAAACATAAACTGGAAAAACAAAGAATACTACAATAAATCTAGGCAAAAATGTAAACTTTTTTGTATTAAAAAAAGTGATTACAGCATGCACCGGTCAGAACACAGTTGTGGATTAATCACAAGGTAGATGTTTAGCCTTGGTGGGTGATGATAAGTGCTGGGAGATGCAGGTTTTGGGTTGCAGGGAAATGCAGTGTCCAAGTCTGATGCCCAGTGTGCAAGGTAGGAGTCCAGCATGCAAGGTTGGTGTTCTCAATGTGGATTGCCCAAATTTTTTCCAAGATTCTTCCCTTTCGAACCTGGATCTGGTCAGAAATCCTATTTTTTATACAAGTTTGGGCATTAAATTTGGGTTTGAGATGGGATGATTGGCTATGAGATGCTGGAATTTCAGATCGGGTGACATGTGGAGCATTAACCAAGTGCAAAAGAATGAAATTTTACATGTGTACAGCGTGAACCATGCTAGTGTGTACACGCTGGGCGTATACACTCCACATGTTGGACAGCGTATGGGTAAGCACAAAGAATTTCTAACCAAATTTTGAACTGTGAAGCTAGTTTTGAGCATGGATCTGGATGCTTGATGTCTTGAGGATGCTGCTTCTTGATTTTGGGCTCATTTGACCTTGATTTGATAGGGCTTTAGGAGGCTCCAAAAGTGTACACCCTGGGCGTACACGCTATGCATGCAGGCCAACGTGTGGGCATGTAAACTGTAGTTTTGGAGCCTAATCTTGTACACTGGGGTTGGGTCCTTGTTGCCTGAGTGTTGGTTATTCTCCAAGGTGTTCGAGGGCTCATTTTAGCTTCATTTTGACTGAGTTTTGGGCATGTTTCTAGTTCGCATGCTGTGCTGCACGCTGGGCGTGCAGGGCCAAAAATGACCCTTATAATTCCTAAAATTAATGTTTTTGGAGCCTATGGACTTGTAGCTTCATTGACCATGCCTTGAGGACTGACTCCATGTCAAAATCTTTCCTAAAATGCCCAATCAACCTTGTTCAAAGTGGTGCATGCTGGGTTGCACACTAGGTGTACATGTTGGGCGTGCAGGCCAGCGTACAAGCATGAAAGTGCCACTTTTCAAGGTCAAAACTTGATTTTTGGGAGCCTAGGATGATGCCTAATGGTTTCCATATCTTTGGGAGTTGATTGCCTATGAAAATCATGCTCTGAGTGTCTGTTTTGGTCTATTTATGATGGTACACGCTAGGCATGCAGGCCAACGTGCAGGCATGAAAACCCATCATTTGGAGCTCAAAAATTGAATTTCAAGTACCTGAGAGTTGCTAGGGACCCTTGGGAAGGTCATAGGTGGTCTAAACCTTCAATTCTGGCCTTTTGAAGGAGTTTTTGAAGCTCAAAAGTTGGTGCACGTTGGGCTGTACATTGGGTGTGCAGAGTATGTATGCTCAACGTACACACATGTAAATGTAGAGTATGTATGCTCAGCGTACACACATGTAAATACATCATTTTGAGGTCAAAAATTTATTTTCAGGTGCCCATGATGATGCCCAACTATCATCCTACCTCTAGGAGTCAATTTTAGATGAAAATCTTACTGTTTGATGCCTGTGTTGGGTCATTTTTGGTGGTGTACGCTGGGTTGTACGCTGGGCGTGCAGAGTATGTATGCTTAGTGTACACACATGTAAATGCATCATTTCGAGGTCAAAACTTGATTTTCAGGTGCCTGGGAGCTACTGGGGACCTTGGTGAAGGTCTTGGGGGGTCCAAATGCTCAATTCTGGCATGTTTTGGCTCATTTTTAGGGTCCAAAAGTTGCTGCACGCTGAGCTGCACGTTGGGCATGCAGGCCTGTGTGCAAGAAGTATACTTAGTCAAAACTAAGTGTCTTGAGTTTGAAACCTATAGTTCTTGTTGCCAGATGTTGATGTAGTCTCTAATGGATCTCGGGGAACTCTTTCTTGTTCAATTATTGCTCCATTTGATGCTGTTTTTGAGGCTTTCAAGTTTGGTCATGCTAGGGACCAACATGACTTAGCTCAATTTCTATCTACAAGTGTTAGCCAAAATTTTTGTGGTGTTTCATGCACCTGCACCCATGTCACCGCATGTGCACGTGCTACCCACATCGCAACTACCTACAACACCCACCTTCATCTTGACTCACACGATTGGGCCTGCCACTACGGCATGGTGGGTTCCAAACATGCCTCTCGTTGTGCATCCTGCGCAAATGGCCCATCATCCCCATCATCAAAGCTAGGTTCCACAAGTGCTAACCCAGTTGCAGGACCGTTTCCTATGCCCTTGGTTACGCAAACAACATATCCAATGGTGCAGCCAACGGTGGTCTCCCCATCCGCACCAACTACTGGATGGTGGATGCCACAAGCGGCATAGCCTGCAAGGATCATCCCGATAGCACCGACCATCGGCCAAGCTGTCGCTGCCGTTGCACCATCAAGTGTGGCTCCTCCTGCCATTCCACAAATGACCTCGTCGTCTACTGGGTTGGACCAAGCCTTCCGGCTCATTCAGACCCTTACAGAAGAGGTCAAGCATCTCAAGGCTGCTACTTTTGATACAATACAAGTCATGGATTTCTACAATGATGATCCCATTAGTCCAGTAGTCCCTATCCTATCGTTACCACCTGGGATGCCCCTTCCCCATTTTACAAAATATAATGGGGAAGGTGATCCCAACGTCCACCTGGTCACTTTTAGGTGAGAGTCCTTATTACTGCAACAATGGTTGCATACTATAATTCGTGTCTTTGTTATGTCCTTAATGGGTAAAGCTCTGGATTGGTATCGAGCACTCCCACGTGCTTCCATCTCAACTATGGTAAAGCTCTGGACTGGTATTGAGCAAAGTCATGAAACTTCTATCTTTATCAGTTTTTTCACTATATCTTTGTACAAATTCAGAAGCTGAGCTTATAATCTTATTTGTAATTCTTGCTGGCAAACCATAGACTATGTTATATGGTGATGTCCCAATAGCTTTCTTGAATTTGATTCGATCTAACCATAATGCGGATTGTAGATAATCGATCCAATTTCCTGGATTCCCATCCATTGATTTCTTGATATAAGCGATAAGCTTTTTATTGGTGGATTCTGCTAGGCCATTTCCTTAAGGATAATAATTTGATGAGGAAAATAAGAAAATGGATTTTTCAGATGCCCATCGAATAAACTCTTCATATTTGAAGGCGGGTCCATTATCTAACACTAACACTTCGGGTAGACCAAATCTACTGAGAATTTGATCTTCTAGAAACTTAATCATCTGATGCTAAACTTCCTCTTAGAGCCTTTGCTTTAGACCATTTAGTGAAATAATCAATAGCTGTAAGAATAAACTTGTGTCCAGCTCTTGAAGGAGTAATTGTACCAATAAAATCCAAACCCCATTGCTGAAATGGTCTATCTGCAACTACTGGCTTTAAAGGGGCTCTAGCCCTTTTAATCTTGGGCCCATGAATTTGACATTTATAGCATTTTTGAATCTTTGAACTAATGTCTTGATACATGGAAGGCCAGTAATATCCATATCGAAGTATATGTTGCATAGTTGACTTAGGGGATTCATAAAATAGATTCAAATGATCATGAAATTGTTCCAAAATGAAACTAATTTGATCATTATGAACACATTCCAATAAAACTCCCCGAAAATCCTTTCGATATAATATACCATCTTTAACAACAAATCTTCGTGCTCTTTTGAAGAAAGCTCTCTTTTGACTTGCAGTTAAATTATTTGGGATTTTCCTTGTACTAAGAAATGTGAGGATTTTATCATACCAATTCTCTTCATGGGTGTCAAGTGTACACACTTCATTTTCTCTAGTCATTAACTTAGCTAGTCCCATTCCCTTAATTGTCTTGCATATTTCCAATGAAAATCTGAAACTTTGCAACTTAATAAGCCATTTTCCTCTTTTTAATCCAATCTCCTTTTGGGCTAGGAATCGCTTGACTGCAGGTTCAATTAGCATAATAAGAACTAATGAACTTTCCAAATAATATTTAAAATGCTGAAGTGCTTTGACGACTGCGAAAGCTTATTTCTCTAAGTCTGAATAATTTAACTCTAAAATTTTCAACTGATACCCAAAAAATCCAATTGGTTCATCTTGACTTTCATTATCATTTTGTGTTAGAACGGTAGCGATAGAATCATTCGAAGCAAAAGAATATAACCAAAAATCTTCTTTAAGCCTAGGCTTTACCAAATATGGAGCCTCTTGTATAGCCTTTTTGATTTCTGATAAAGCTCTCTCTGATTTTGGTGTTTTCTCTACTTGGACATCCTTTTTTAGCATATGCATCAAAGGTTTGGTAATTTCAGTAAACCCGGGAATGAACTTTTTCACAAAGTTTATCTTCCCAAAGAAAGATCTAAGAGATTTCTTACTTGTGGATGCTCAATATTCTGTACTGCTTGGCTTCGGGAATTGTCTATGGCAATTCCTTCTTGACATATCACATGTCCTAATAAACTTCCGGATTTGGCCCCGAAGATACACTTCTTAGGATTTAATGAAATACCAAAATCACGACATTTGTCGAAAACTTGCTGGAGATGATTAATATGATCTTCTTTTTTCTTTGAAAATATTGTAATATTATCCAAATAAACCACCACGAATTTTCCTAATAAATCCTTGAATGCTAAATCCATTGCTCTTTGAAAAGTAGCTCCAACATTTGACAATCCAAATGGCATTCTTTAGTAAGCAAAAGTTCCTCATTTGGTGATAAATGATGTTTTGTATATATCATTCTTATCAACCACAATTTGATTATAACCTGAGAAACCGTCTAAGAAAGAATATGCTTGACAACCTGAGACTTTAATCAACATCTCATCAATTCTTAGAAGTGGATACTTATCCTTTTTTGAAGCATCATTTAGATTTCTAAAGTCTACACAAAGTCTTATATCATCATTTTTCTTTCTCACTGAAACAAGGTTAGCAAGCCATGTAGAATATCGTACTGAATATATGATTTGTGCTTACAACAACTTCTTGATTTCGGCTTCCATAGCTGGTTCAAATGATGGATTAAATTTCCTTTGTTTTTTATTGACTATTTTACAACCTTCTGTTAAAGGGATCTTATGTGTCATCACATCTTGCCTAAAAGCTTTAAGATCATCATAAGACCAAGCAAAATTGTCCAAATTATTTCTTAGACATGTTAACAAGTTTTTCTTGAAATTCAACTCTCTTTCCTTTGTAACATTCAACATCTTCGGCATCTTATCTAATCCAAAATTCACTGCCTCGAAAGCTTGACTATCTGGGTTTTGTATATCCTTCCCAGTGAGTAAATTTTTCTTAAACTCATGTTCCAAGTCAATCATCTTTTTCGGAATGAAATTAGCTTTGGAATTTGATGATGTTTCAAGTATCACTTGACCCTCAAATTCTTGTTTATTTTTCATAAATCTTAGTACTTGATCATCGTCTTCAAATACTTGTAAATGTCTTATATTATCTGGTACTGATGGCTGATGTTCTTCTTCAATCATGACATCTTTGTAACTTTCTAATAATTGCATATCCAATGTTGAAGCTGCCTTTGCCAAATCATCTGCTATAAGATTCTCTGCTCTATTTATATGCTCTATTTGGCAATGTTGAAATTGATCTAACATCTTACAAGAAAGTTGCTTATAAGGTCTTAAGAATGAGCTCTTTACGACACAGTTACCTTTTACTTGTTCACAGACTAATCTTGAGTCTCCTTTTATAATGATTTCTTTGATCTTTTTGTCTAGAGCTATTCTCATACCAATACATAAAGCTTCATACTCAGCCTTGTTGTTAGTACAAGGAAAAGATAGACGAATTTCTTTGAGAATTTCAGGAGAATCATTCTTTAATATAACTATACCGACTCCTGCACCTTATGAATTACATGAACCATCAAAGTATAACTCTCATTTATCCTCTTGCTTTGACCATTCTTTTTCAGAACTATAATTTTCTTGGAGTGTACAAATTTTGTTNGTCAAAGCAAGAGGATAAATGAGAGTTATACTTTGATGGTTCATGTAATTCAAAAGGTGCAGGAGTTGGAATAGTTATATTCAAGAATGATTCACCTGAAANGGTTCGCTATAAATGTAGATTTGATTTGGTTCTCCCTTCCAAGGTAACCACATGTGAGAATAATCTGTTGATATGTAACCTGAGAAATTCCTACTCCAACTTCTACTCAATAAGAGACTATGTGAATCTGGTATATTTGCCACTTGAATACTTACTTTACTTCTAATGCGGGGTTCAGAAGCAATTTCCAATAGAACATTTGGTAATTGACCCACAATCTTCACTCTACTTTTATCCACTTGAACAATCTTTCTATTTGATTTTTTAGGAATCAAACCAAGTTTCTTACATATAGACAATGGCATTATAGTAGATGTATCTCTAGACTCAACCAAACAATTATGTAAGTATTTATCCTTCAATTTCATTATCAAAAGAAAAGGGGGAGCTTCCTTATCATATGAGGCCTTTAATTTCTCATCATTATTAGACACATAACTTAACTCTGATTCTCTAACTCTCCTTTTACCTTTAATGAACTCTAAAGCCCTTCTTTGTTGATCTTCTATTTGAAGCAACTGATAAAGGCTAATATTGGCCTTGACATGCTTAAGGTCTTTAATCAAATCATACTCTCCATCACCAATAAAGCTTGATCTCTTTATCCATTTATTAGAAAACTAATTTGGAGTGCTTTGCTCTACTTGATTGTCTTTACCTTTATTCCTATCTCTTCTATTTGGCTTAAAAGCTTTTCTCTTAGTAGATGGATCCGTAATAACATTTGGGGGTCTAGAAGTAGTTAATCTTTCTTTTTATCGGAGACTATACCCATTTTCCTCATTGTTATTGCATTCTTCATCTGATGACATATCTTCTTCAGAACTTGATAGAGAAGAAGTATCGCTAGATCCACTGCTAGAAGATTTACTTGCATAGTGAACACTAGATAACTCATTATCAGATTCAATATCAAGAAAGTTGGACATAATAAGGTCACTTTCATCCTCATCTTCTACTAACTTAGTATCTTGATGTTTATGCTTTCCATTTTTCCTTTCTTCCTTGATATTCCTTTCTTCTTTGATATTAACTCTTGCCAATGCTTTTTCAAGCTTCACTATTTTGTTAGACATATCTCTCATTAATTGACCTTTTCCAGGTTTTACTCTTTTATATTCTTGCTCTATCTTAACATTAGATGGACCTTGTAAAGCTTTAAATTGAGCAAAATCTTGCATAAGAATCATAACTCTTTGTTCTCTTTTTGGAATTGCAATATTTTCTTCAAGATTCAAGTTCAACTGTTTTACTAACTGTATAGCCTCACTAAAGTAGTCATTTAGTGTAGTTAAGTTTAGAGTTCTCCTTAACCAAGTTGAAATGTTGGGGTTGATAGCCTTAAGATAAGTTTCTTTAAGCATTTCTTCTGATGGCCTATATTGTCTTTGAAAGAGTCCACAAATTCGTTGAAACTTAATGTTAAAATCTCTAATTGACTCTTTAACTCCTTGCTTAGCTTGTA
>MNCI01025588.1:2067159-2267378 GCA_015680685.1 Gnetum montanum
CAAGTAACTTGGCCAACCAATTAGGAGATTACTTGCCCAACAAGTTAGGAGGAAGTTATGTCGTTAGGGAGTTAGGAAGTTATACATAGAATTAGGAGAAATTTATGCTAACATTAATATTTGTAAATATTATATTAAATGTAAGGTGATATTACAAATATTATAAATATTTTTAACATCAATATTGCAAATATTTTTATGAATAGTAACTTATATATATATAATAATGTTTTTAAAAATTAATGTTTTAAGACTTGGAATAATTAAAGGCAAGTTTTTGAACCAGGGCTTCACACTATAGGTACTTCATTTAATGGTTATTATATCTATATATATGTATATGTGTTGATTAATTTGTTAGATATGTTAACCACTCGATGCTTTCGTAAAGTTATAAACGAGTGATAGTAATAAGATAATTTTACATATATCTTGGTGTAAATGTGAGTGAAAGAGGCAAAGTTAATGGCTGAAAATAATTCTTCTTTGTCTTCCCTGGTAAATCACGCAGATAATCAGCAACAGTTCCAGAAGAGCAGGCGTAATCGGCTGGTTCATTTTCTCCTTTCTCTTATCTCTGCACAAAACTTGTAAGAACCGACACATGTTCTAACCAAGATCCAAAGTGTTGTTTCAACCAAAACTGTATGTTTGAACTACCACCGCACAATAAGGCCTTGCAAAATCGTAACCAACTGCCACCGCGGGAGAAGGCTCTGCCGCTGCATCTGGCTTCGTTGTCGCATGGTGTGGTGTTTAGTTGCTGGAGGAGAAGGATTTTTCTTGAAAAATGATGTGCTGAACATATGGTTCTAAACAGAGAGTTTTCAGTTGCCTGAGATTTTTGTTTTGCCCCAAATTGGCTTAGGGCTTCCTACGTTTTTTTAAAATTTTTTCTGAATCGTCACCGCCGTTGTCATTGATCACAGAACCAGGGGCGAATGTATTGTGGATCTGCATCTGGTGAAACCGTAGGAACCTTCAGAACCGTTGCAGCCCACACAATTGAAACCGCTACGGCCTCCAAAACTTAAAATAAAATCGGGTCCCCAACAAAACGTGACTCCTTTCTCCGTATATTGTGTGGAGAGGGTTTCGATTTTTTTTAACATATCCTACGTATATGGCAAAGATGTTTCATGCCCCAGGGACTTGGTTATGCCCATCTTGATGGCAGTTTTTGCGGTGCCCATCTATGCTAGGATGAATGTCGCGTGGCGGGCGGTATTGAACATTTACTGCGGCATGATTTTCCAGGAACACCGTGATTTTCCTTCACCTTCACCTACAACTCCACCTCCACTGATATTATCTTTATTTCTATGGTGTTTGCTTCCCTGCCATTGCTACGATCAGCAAGTATACAGTGTTAGGACGTTGGTCCAACTGTAGTCTCCTTTTCCTCCACTCTCATTGCTGTATAATCTTCATGACGACGGAGGTGCTGCTGATTTTTGTTTTATTTTCTGATTTGCAAGGAGTTTCAAACATTATCTTAAGGCCAAAGGATATAACCGAGTTTAACAACCGGGATCTTCAACTTAGTGCTTTTCACGTAAATAATATAATTCCTTCCTTGCTATAGTACTATTTTCCAATCTTTAATAAAGGAATAATATGGCACTTTCATTTTGTATCTAGAAGGCTTCAACATCAAATTATTTACCAGTGGATTAATCCTCCAAAAACACCCATCAACCCTCAACACTAAAGCTATAATTTACTTCTAAATTTACAACCATAGATTCTTCCAATTTTTAATAAAATATTCCAACTGTTCCATGGAATGGCCAAATGTGCCAACAATAGCAAAGGCCTAAAATGGCCCTAAACTATTTATTTAAATCACAATTTATGCTTGAACTAGCTAAAGGCCCGAAATGGCCTAGAACTAGCGGTCTCATTTATGCTTTGCACCTGAATTACCTAGTGGCTCGCAATGAATTTAAACTAGTAACTTCATTTATACGCTTAAAATTATCTGTGGTTTTTCATAGCATTAGAATTTATCCATTTACACTTTGCATAAAAAGAAAACAACAAAAGAACATCAAACTTACAAATTTGCATTAAAGTGTTAAAGAAAAATATTGTCTTTCATTTCGTCCCATCATAAAAAACAAACTGTGGCTAACACAACTACACTATGCATCTCCTTTGTTCCCACTATCGCTAGTATCCCTTAGCTCCATCTCTACTCCGAGCAAATCTTCCTCGTAGGGGCCACCTTTTTCAGGTGGCATTCCTTCATGAAGGTGGCGTTCCCTGCCAGGCTCTTCTACATGAGGTTCACCACGGCATTGATCATCACCATTACGCTCTATCCCCTACAAACCCTCTTCGTGAGGGTCGTTATCCACGATATGATCATCCTGCCAAGGAACCTCCTCAAGTCGTTCCTGCAATTAGACATAACATACATATTGACATCATGATCAAAACTAGGTATGACGAAAAACATAATAAAACAATAGCTCACCTGTGATGGTCCTGCATCAGTAGCAAATGAGATTTGTTCTAAGCCAACCCACAGACATTGCATGATTTCGTCCTCGGTAAGCTTAGACCAAACCCCATCTCCAAAATTAGCTCCGTCCTTGACCTTCCCTTTCTCCACAGGAGTTCATCGGGGTGGTTTAGGGAAGAAGGAAGGGACGGTTGTCTCCCCTCCAGGAAGAGTCATTTCCCTTTCTGGGGAGGCACTTACCGTCACTTGCTCTTGAAACCTTTCAAATGCACTCGAAGCACCAATAACGTCAAGGAATAGTCGAAGAGACTGAGCCTAGATGGCAGAGTCCCTGTAATGTTGACGATAGGCAGTGCATTCCCGCTTATAGACATGTTTATGATCTTTTTGCGTCTGCCCGCATTCTTGCACACTTGTGCTAAAGTCCTTCAAGTCTTGACTTTTTTGAGCTAGAAGATCCATTTGCATCCGTTGCTCCACCAATTCATAGCATAGTCAACAACAGCTATCTGCTAGTCCTTGTTGCCCGTCCCCTGAGCTTGTAGGAATTCGTTCCACGACCTCAAATCCCCCACTTCGTCATTTAGAGCCACCTTCTCCTTCTTTGATCTTTGCAGTCTCTTCCAAAGGTCTTCATTCACGTTTTGACATTCCCATAAGGAGCGAGTTGAGTGTATTTCACATTTACGCATCTCATCGTAAATGTTGCATGGCACGATGATCACTTCCGATGGGGGTTCGGTGGTGTCTAAATCGATAGGCTCAGATGGATCCCATATGAGTCGAGCTCCTAATAACATAAAATGACAGTTAATCATAATTAGGTAACATAATACTGCAATGAGAAAACCTCTACATAATGATCATAGTGTACCCGCTTCAGGATCGATTCACTCCAAGCGACTAATCATATCTCGGACGACGCCTTCCATAAAGGCAAATTTATCCAGAAATTCGCCCCAGGATCGAGTCGTCACCGTTGACAAGTGTACATTCTGGTCACCTATTACGCAAAATAAGTTCCATATAAGGACATAATTGGGACATTACGATGACCAATATAAACTTTAGAAGCAACTACCTAGAGTCTAATACACTATAAGAATTAACTCCATCGAATCACAAATCACTTACCTTTTCCCATCCCAGCCGAAAGGACTTCGGCATCTTCCATTGCTGCTCCCTTCCCGTGCATAGAAATCTACGCACTGCTCACCTTGTTGACTGGAGCCTTTTCTTCTAAGGCTGGGGCCCCTTCCTTCCGTCACAAAACTATAGCCCTTGTTTCGGGGGTCAATCGTTCCATAGCCTTCTACTTCGCTGTAACACAATGTTCTCAGTTAACACAGGATTTCGCTCTAGTTCAATAAATATTATGCAATGTGAAAGTATCTATATGCAGCATAACTATAATTATTAGCACATTTCTTTGCTTACCTACTAGAGGATTACTCCTTCAAAACTTGACCTACATCTTCTATCTCGCACCACTTGTTGGCACGGTAGACTCCTTAGTCAAACTAGGTTTCTTCAGTGGCACCGATGAGTCCACTATTTCAGCAGCCAGGCACTTCCCCCTCAATGCATCACCGATGTAGGAGGGGAGTGCCCCACCCACGCTATCTTGACCCTGCGTTCGAGGCACCACCATGTTTTTAGTCATTACTGACAATGACTCCCCGATTCCTTCAGGAGGGTCTTGCAATCGAGTAGTGCCAAAAACATGGTAAATCCATGGTTTGGAAATCTAGCTGCAATCTTGTTGCACCCAGATCACATTCCATTGCACCATTAGAAATTCAGCAAAATGCCAGAAGCAAGCTATGAAAAAGGCAAAATGCACATTCAAACGAGACTCAAGCTTCTTGCGAAGCTTGATCATTTCAATGCGCAGGCCTTCGGCAAAATAGTTGGCTCAATTGAATCGCGTCCCCTCCTCCATCACCTCTCGCATAATTTAGGCCTACTCGATGGTGAGGAATCTCTCTTAGGAGAGGGTCTTGGGGAAGGCCCAGGTTTGGAAAAGAGGGTAAATAGTGCTGGCCACTTCCAACTCGATCCCATCACCAAGGATTCCCTTAGCCTCCTTCTTAACCCCTAGCCACTCCTCTATCTCTTCCTAGCACTTGGCACTCTTCTTCGACTTTTTCTCTATAGGTAAGCCATCGAAAGGGACTCCAAAGAGATCAGCGAATAGCTAAGCATCGATGTCAAAATTTACGCGTACGTTATGCATGCGTATGGAGAGACATTCAGCTTCTTCACTGAAGGAGTTGACTAAGGTCAACATTTCACCTGCAGTAACATTAGGGGTTACGGCCAAGAACAGGTCTAGCAATCCAGCCTCCCGAAGGTTATTGGTTAACACAATTGAGGCTACTCTATGGCCAAGCCAATGTTGTGTCTCCTTTATATCACCATAGCGGAAGAAGAGAGTGCTTCCCTCACGATTGGAAGCCATAATTGTGATTTCCCGTGACTCCCTGACTGCTTACATGAAACAATAATTAAGCCAAGGTAACAAAAATGAGATAACTTCATACATCATCACTAACTGATAACATTGATATAATTCATCATTATAATGAAGTTTACCAGGTCTGAATGGCAAAGGAAATGGAGGGATCTTCCTTTGCACATCTGTGACAGTAAGGGGAGGATCCAAAGTCCATTCCCTATCCAGCCACCTAAGATCTCTACATCTAGAAAAGAAGTCAGCATAGCGGGTCAGGTATTCTAGGATTTCAAATGCTAATTGTCCCATGACAGCAGCTCGAACATTGCTGATAGAAGTGAATTCACTTATAGCCCTTTGGGTCAATGACAATGTATCATTATCACCCAGGAGACCACTGTCATTGATAAAAAATCTACATCACAAAAAATAGGTGAATTTTATGCTCAACGTAAACTTAAAAAATAGTTAACATATTACCACACATCGAAAAGACACAGGCAGAAGAAACTTACCCGCCTATGTAATGCACAATACCAGGTGAATTCTGGAAGTAACTTGTGGGATGACAGGCCATGAACAGAGTGTTATAGGAATGATAATAGTTAAATCTAGGCATCTCCCAGATCCAGCTCAAACATCTCAAACCTCTGGTGCTTTGTTCCTGGTCTTGCACCCGCACAGTCTCAATCGTGTTGTCTGTCAAGAACACCAAGACGCTCTATGTTGAACCAGCTAGTAGTGTCTCCAAAATAGCAGCAGCTACATCGCCTGGTAGATGCGACCAAATGATTATGCTATAATTACGAAGAAAAAATTGCAAGAACCCCCGCTTGCCCCTTCAGAACCACACCGCCTCCTCCCTTATACGAGCATGGGGAGGAGAAACGTTGGCTGCAAGAACATGCATGCAGCATAGAACGTCCACGATGTCCAAAATGATAAGGACAGGCTTTAGCATAATACTGTACATTAAAAAAGTATTACTATTAGACAAACCACTTAGACATGAACACCCATCATGCTACATTAGGGTTTTTCTTGGTCTCCAAAAAATTATGAGATATACTGGAGACACATGACCAAAATCTCCCAAACCCTTGCAACAGCTCAAGGTCTATCTCTGACAATGGCGAAGAAAGCAATACTGCGTACTACCCCAGCGTAACATGTAACTATTACGGAAAAGGGTAAGAAAAGAAAATAGAACCCTGATTATGCCACACATGGATACAATACTTAGATTTCTCTTTAGCTACATATTACATCTGCACGGTATTACTCAATACAACCCAAGCCTTTGCGACGATACAAAATCCATTTTCAAGAATGGTAGAGCAAACCACAATAGCTTAGTCTGCGTGAACAGATATTGACACTCGATGTAGCATGCATATGTAAAAATATACAACTACAACGCTGCAACAAACATAAAAATAGTGCAAAAGGGCGGACAACGACTTACCGATTAAGCGAAGTAACTTCCCGGGCCTCGACTCTGGCCTGCGAAGCTCACTACAAACTTTCCTGCACTTTGTCAATCTTAGCCAGTTTGGCATTTTTCCTTTGACCTTGGGTGCCATACTTGCAATTGAACAAAATCTTTGTAAAATCGTCTGTTCACACCTTGCTCATGTTCGTTGTTTGCTATAGCCAGATACAAATTTGCGATATCTGTAACCTGTTTTGAGTATGAACCACGGGTTTATAAAAAAAATTCTTGAAACTAACTTTTCTTCCTACCCAATCAATGCGAAACTTTCCTGAAACGTCGATGTCAGTATGACATGAGACACGAAGATCAAGGCATTAATTTCGTAGATATCACGCGGATCACAGTTCAAAATGACCCTAAACTAATACATAATTTATCATCTCATAATCCTGCCGTATTAACTATGGTCTGTACAAAAATTCAAATTTCACGACACGCTAGACATGCCACGTTGCACCTTTCATCTTATTTCATACACTAGGATCTAGGAAAACCTGGTTCGTCATTGTTTTACAAACTCTACATATTCGTAGCGGTCCACTAAGTATTTAAACTAGAAGCTTCTCTAATATGCAACTCTGACGCAAAGAAAAAAAAACTCTTATCGTTCAACTGATTGGCAGAAAAACCATGTAACAACTTCCGTTTTTGGCATTTTTTGCAGGGCAACTCGCAAATGGACGCAGCTTTATCCACACCCCTCATCTTAATAGGCCCATATGGGGAGACCATTAGACAACTTAATTACACGCTGATAGAAACAGACCTTTCCCTTTGTGACGCAACCATAGCAACATCAAAAATATCCCCAGATTGGCCACAACATCTAGCCCAAACTCTAGACCTAGAGGCTGGTGATGTGACCAAGGACCCTCTCAACAAGGTCCCTGTGGTTACGCACAAAGGCAAAGATAAAACTCTCACGGTTAGTTCCCTCCTAGACTAACAGACACAAAGTAGCATAACACAAGTGCTCCAGGATAACGCTGCTATATTCACGTGGTCATACGAGGACATGCCAGGACTAGACCCAAGATTAATATAACATAACATAATCTTAGACCCACACATCAAAGCAATTAGAAAGAAGGCACGAAAGATTAAGCCAAAAATCGCACTAGCAGTGCGTAGTGAATTCACCAAGCTATATCAGGCTGGTTTCATTCGTACGATTGATTACTCAGACTGGGTGTCCAACATTGTAGTTGTCTCTAAGAAAATGGGAGGCATACGCATCTGCATAGACTTCTGAGATCTGAACAAAGCCATAATTAAGGACAATTTCCCGTTACCAAGTATCGACCAACTGATTGATACAATAGCTAGTCACGCACTTCTATCCTTTATGGATGGCTTTTCAGGTTATAATCAAATTTGTATTAATCTGAAACATCAATTGACCACAACATTCATGATGCCCTGGGGGACCTTTTGTTACACTATGATGCCTTTTGGGCTAAAAAAAGCTAGAGCAACGTATCAGCGAGCTATGACATACATCTTTAGTGATTACCTCTTAGGGAGATTGAACGACTACGTAGATGACATAGCTGTCAAGTCTATAAAGTCAGAAGATCATTCAAAAGATCTGGAGTTAGTCCTTAAACGATGTCTCAAGCATAACTTATGGCTCAACCCAAAGAAATGCGTATTCGGAGTCAAAATCGGATGCATTTTGGGTTTGTAGTATCAGAGACTAGCCTCTGAGTTGACCCCAACAAAGTTAAAGCCATCGTCGATTTATCGCCACCTACAAACCTTAAGGAACTACGTGGGTTGCAGGGTAGACTATAATTTATCAGGCGGTTCATTTTGAAGTTAACAGATAAATTGCATTTCATGCACCATCTCCTTAAAAAGGGTGTTAATTTTGAATGGATCGATGACTACTAGTGTGCATTTGACAACTTAAAAAAGGAACTGCAACATTTACCAACAGTTTTCCTGCCACAAAGGGATCAGCCTTTTTACATTTATCTAGCAAAATCAAATGTGTCTATAGCTACGTTACTTTGCCAAAAAATGAATGATGGGTCAGAAGCCCCTATCTATTATCTCAGTCACGCTCTATTTGCATACAAAACAAGATACAATGAAGTGGAGTGTAACTGTTTGGCATTGGTTTTCGCATTCAAAAAATGTAGGCATTATCTTTTCTGCAGTTAAGTGAATATCATTTGCAAAAATAATGTTCTGCGGGCTATCTTAAACAGCTTGTATGAGAGTCGTACAGCTGAATTCGATTTACATTATGTTGGCCAATCGTCCACTAAAGGTCAAGCTATAGCTGACCAGCTAGCGACATCGCCTATTAACGATCAAGCTATGATAGAGCTAGAGTTTCCAGATGAGCATGTACATAGTTTAAGCCTTGTATCCACAAGCCTCGAAGCGACGTTATACTTCGATGGAGCTTCAACTGCTAGAGGTGGCAATGCTACCACTGTTATTATGCTTTCCCCTAAGGATGTGCATCCAATGGCTTACCGCCTGACCTTCCCTTGTATGAATAACATGGTAGAGTATGAGGGACTCCTCAGAGGATTGTTGACAGCCAGGGAATTCAACGTTTAACACTTGGCAATCCAAGGTGATTCGATGCTCGTCATCAGTCAAATCACAGGAGTCTACACCTGCAAAGCTGTGCATCTACAACCCTACTGTGATATGGCTAAAGATCTCCTGAAACAATTTGTGACAATTGATGCCCAACATGTGCCACGTAACAAAAATGCTGTGGCCGATGCATTGGCAACACTGGCACTAAATGTGCCACCACACTTGTTTGCCACTTGGCTTGCTTTAATGATGGAATGTATAGACCCTGTCATTCAAGCGGTGCAAATCTCTTCATTAAACATGGGAGGAATGCCAGAATGGTACGAAAACATTAAGACTTACCTTTTGCAGTGCAAACCACCACACGAGCTAACACATGCACAAAAAGATGCAGTGCGCAAGTGTGCCAGGCAATATTTCATCATCGAAGACAGTACTCTCTGTAGATGCTCTTTCGATGGGGTATTGCTAACTTGCGTTAATAATTACCAAGCACAACAAATAGTTAGCGAAGTCCACGAGGGACTGTGTAGAGGACACCTAGCCCCGCAAGCCATGGTCGCTAAGATCAGATGCCTAGGGTACTATTGGTTGTACATGGAAAAAGACTACCTTACCAAAGTTAAGACGTGTGACACGTGCCAGTGTTACAAAAACCTAATACACGTGTCGCCAACCAAGTTGCACACTACGCAGATTACTTGGTCATTCCAACGATGGGGACTAGATATCATAGGTCCCATCACATCTAAGTCTTCCGTAGGACATAGCTTCATTATCACTGCCACTGAGTATTTTACAATGTGGGTTGAGGCTATTTCCCTATGGAAGATTACATCTCAACAGGTTTGCCATTTCATCTTGGACAATATAGTAACCAGATTTGGGCTCCCTATGACTATTGTGACTGACAAGGGGCCACAATTTAGTAGCACAGAAACCAAATCTTTTTGCGATAGCCTAGGCATCAAGCAATCTTTTTTCTCACCCTATTACCCGCAAGAGAATGGTCAAGCAGAAGCCATAAACAAGGTAATCATCAATCTACTCAAGAAGATGCTCAGCAATAACAAAAAACGATGGCATGAAAAAATCCTCTACATGCTATGAGCATATCGTACGATGTGCAAGATAGCTACAGATAGAACACCCTATAGCCTAATCTATGGATCCGAAGCAGTGTTGCCCTTGGAATTATAGGTTCCCTCATTGCAGATGGTCCTCTTCACAGTTATAAATGAGACTCAACACAACGAGTCTATAATTATGGATTTAGACTCAGTAGAAGAGAAATGCATCCAGATGCTCGACACCATCGAAAGATATGACAATAAACAAAGACAAAAGCATCAGCACAATCTACATCAATGACCAATCAAGAAGGGAGACCTAGTTCTCAAGGCCATTCATGAACTAGTAGGCAAATTCTCTGCAAACTGGGAAAGCCCCTTCCTGGTCATCGGTGCATACGACAATGTAGCATTCAAGTTAGCGGATATCAACGACAACGAGCATTCGAATCTAGTGAATCATCTATATTTTAAGTGGTATTACGCCTAAACATCGGCCTGGCTCAAACGCAAGGTAATACATGTCCGCTACGACATAAAACTAGAAAAGTTGTACATGTCCGCTACGACGTAAAACTGGCTTTATTGCACGCATCCGCCAAGATGCTAAACTGGAAAAGTTTCCGATCGTCCGCTATGACGCGAAACTGGCAAGGTAATCATACATCTGCTGAGACACCAAAACTAGCACAGATTTTTCCCTGGGTTATGACGTAAAATTGACACCCACAGCACGGTTTGCTGAGACCATAAACTAGCTCCTCCACCATCCGCTACGATGTAAAACTAGCAAGTTTTAGTCTGCCCTGATGTTAAACTGGGACCACGGTCTGCTGAGACTTAAAACCAGCAACAACGGTCAACCAGGATCCAAAACTAGAATCCTTCGATAAACAATCCATGAAGCAAGCGAGCATGGTCATTCTTGCACTGCATCCCTACCAGATGGAATGGGTAAGGTGTTGGAACAAATGCAATGCTGCTACCCCACCGGCATCCTACTGATTCCTCGGGCATGCCAAAAGGCATACTACTGAACCCTCAGAGATGTTGCTACGATAGCCACTCATTAGTTGTAACTCCTGGGATCAACTTCGCCGCTTGGGGCTCCAAAGAAATTGTGGTTCTCCATAGTCTCAGCGGCCTCCATCCATCGCCGTCATTAGACTCTGGCTTAGCATATTCATTTGACTAGTTCTTTGCCCAGTTATTTGAGCAAGATGAATCTAGTTATCAACGGCGGCTTCATGAACCATGGCGTCAACATTGGGATCCTTGCTCCTTGCTACGGTCCTTGTTTCGTGGCCTACGCTCTCCTTTTCGCTTTGGACGGTGCTTGTTTCAACAACCTCCCTCCTTAGCGATTAGGATGATTGCTTCTGCGCTCTGCTCTTTGCCAGGTTTTGCAGGTTACTTGTTACGACAACGTTCATCGAGAATGCATTCATTAGAAGACGAAGCGTCACGGCATTCTAAAGTGGCTGCTCAGATTAGCTTGGCTACTTAGGAGTGCAAATCCTACCTCTCCCTGCATCAGATGCCTTACTTCGTTTTTCCCCTTTCCTTATCCTCATGATCACCCTTACCCTCTTCCTTGCTTGTACAAAGTGAGAACATTCAATCAAATTCTTTCGCATCATCGTCTCCATGAATTGGCATAACGTAATTCACCTAGTGGAGTGTAATTCAAGAAAAGGGGGGGGGCAAAGCTTAGCAAAATAAGCTTGGTGAAATGGATGTAAAACAACTCATCCAGGCCACGCAGGCATAACACAACTCATCCGCGCAAGCCCTTCATATACCGTATAATGGCATAACCTCTCGCAAATACATCCGCGAAAGGACGTAATCACTTGTTCACAAAAGTTCCATGTTCACATACTTGAGTCTTCCCTAAACCACCCTCCTCTCACTTCTGTAAAATCCTTCCTATGCTTTCTTCTCTCCTTTGCCTTTGCACTTCCAGGTTTGATAGAGCGACATTTGAGCAATCTCCGACAGACGCTGTTGATGCCTTAACCTCTCTGGTGTTTCGTATTTTTTGTCGATGTCTTTCAGGCAAGCCCTCTAAACGTCAAAAAAGAGGGGCCATTGAAACACCATAAAAATTTCGAGGCCTCGACGGTTCAGCAAAGTTTGGTGATTCAAGCAACGAGTCACGAGAAGGCGTGGCACGACAAGTTCCCTTTTCAGTTAAAGGTCTGTCTCGCCACGCTGTGCAGCATAGCAAAAATAAATTTTAGAAGACAGAACCAAGCGATGGGTGCATGGCGATAAGCCAACAACTTTGCAAGCTTTCTATGTTTCGAAAATCTTCACTTTTGGCATATTACGCTGGATTACGCAACACAACGTAATGTCGTGTGATGTAGCGTAATGTCAGGAGGCAGTTCATCACAACAACGAAAATGGAAAAATTCAAGACTTTGAGGACCTAGCAAATATCCTAAGGTTTAGGCAACAATTCGTAGCATGCTGTGCATTTCAACAACTCTTTCTCAGACTAAGAGGCCTATTACGCTGCATTACATAGCGTGCCATAATAAACTCCGAAAGGATTGATCAGAAATAGAGGGAGCGCAGTGACAACACTTCATTTATTTTGTAGTTTTGCTAGTTTACGCTGAATTACGCTATGATGCGTAATTTAGTACAACGCAGCGTAATGCGAACAATGACAGCACAATTCATACATCAGCAGTTCAGACGCTACAATATGCTTTTTAGTGTATCGTAGCGTAATCTAAGAACAATTTGTCGCCAAAACTTCAAGAAAGAGTGGTTTACGATGTATTACGCTTCAGAGCATAATACAGCGTGGCAACGCAAGCTTCAATAATGAACACATTAAGTCAACGAAATTTTGTAGGTTCAGGACACGCGTCATCTAAACCGCGTTTTTTCTCCTAACCCGAGTATGATAAATACCCCAATCGACAAAGATCCAATGGTGGGAAAAAAATTTCTCCTAAGATTAACAAATTTTCTCTGTGAGCGATTCTCTCCTTCCATTGGTAATCGTTGGCAATTTTTAGCAAAGGTTGACAAGAGAGCAAGGAGGATCAGTGATCGCAAGAATATCGAAGACAATTGGCAAGAACCTTTGGTCAGAAATAGCTGTTTGATGGACATTCTTCTTCAAGACCAATCTCCTTGCACTCAGACTCGCCAAAACAAGGTAGATCGACCATTGCTTGCTTCATCTTTGAACAACTTTCTTGTTGTTGGCATGTACTTCGCTTAAATAGAAGTCTACTTGTAATCATTGCATCTAATATATTTGGTTTGTGAGTTCAATCCCAGATCTTGGGATTACCTACGTTCTAAATTCGATCTCTTGTTCCCTAGTTACACAAATCTCGTAAATCGCTTTAAATCGATTACATTGTTTTTCAATCATCTTCGAAATTAATAACATTGTATCTTCTTGCAAAGAGCCATCATTTTATCATCCAAATATCACAAAATTTTTACTGATTAAGTAAGTCCCTATCTGATTGACAAGATTGTTCAGGGCACCTCAGATTCGTTTCTTCTCCAGCACGGTCCTCGCATGGATCCGGGGTTAGAACTATGTACATGGACTTTCATTCAGTATTTCTAGCGACCGACATTTTCCGTCGTTACACATATAAACTAAACAAAAAAAAATAAACAAATAAGTAAATAAACCTAATGAGTAAATAACGTTCAATGCACATGCAAGACTACCCCTTGGGACAAGAACTCCAGTATTTGTTTGGTGCATCTAATGCTTAATGGGGAACACATTGGAATCCACTATGTAACACCAATCTTAAAAGGACAACGTTTGTAAAAATCACATTAGTGGCATAAGTTACTAAAAATTATCACACCTGTAAGTAAAAAGTATCGCATAGCTCATGCTATTTTAAATCCTGCAACTCACACCGCACATAAAAGAAACTCTACACATGGTAAATCAATTGTGTTACGACTGGAGATGGTAGTAGCTCACGATAAACGTAACTCATGCTGCCAGAATAGCCAACTCATGCAACAATGAGAGTTACCCACACGCTAGTTTCGAGGGAACTCACGCTGCAGTGCATGATGCAGTAAAACGTGACTAAGGAATGCATTCACAACACAGCTCACGCTGCAAGCCACAAACATGACTCACACTGTAAATCAAGCAATCACGTGACTTACACAGTAGAAGAAATTGAGAAGTTGCTTCAGACACAAAAATCGCAGGCACAAAAATTGCAATTTCACTCCAAACACAAAAATCGCAGACACAAAATCACAGTTTTGAACCAAACATGAAAATCAGCTTTCCCTGGGATATTCACGCCCTGGAAAAAATTTTTGATTGATAAAATTTGTAGTTTCCTATGGCGCTCATGCCCAAGCAAAAAAAATGGGCAAGAAAATCACTTTCCCTTGGGCGTTCACACCCTCTCAATCCTTCCACCCACGCTCATACCCTGAGCCGCTCACACTAGGTGTACCTAGGGTTGCTCACGCTCAACCCACACCAATTGATCATCCAGAAACAAACAAAATTGTAGTTTTTGACGTGCCCTGGGTCACTAGGCCATACCCGCATACCTGCAACACATGCCAAGGCCCATACGCACCTTGCAATCCAACACACGTGGAGGTGTGCCCTCATTATTCATGCTAGGCGTTCCCCCATTCCTCACACTAAGAAGTGCTCTAATTTGCTCATGCCGCGGCATGCCCTGGATTGCCACATTGAGCATGTCCTAGGTCTCATCCTCACACTGTTAACTGATCCTTACACTGCCCATGCTCAGGTCATCACATAGCAATCACAAAAAAATGGTGAAACTCAAAACCCCGGTAATGTCCCCGATGCCCGCAATTCACAGCAATAAGAAAACCATAATACAAACACCAAAAAAATTTGTGACTCTCATAATTCACGCTGCCACTCATTGATGTTACGCTAAGAAAAAAATAAACAGAAAAAGAGGGAAGGGATAAACCTGCATAAGTTTCCAACCCACGAAGAAACCCTCGGTTGTGGAAGGTGTTGGAGTAGTTCCCTGCTCTCCTCCACAAACACCAAGCTCGCCTGTTTTTTTCCCTTCCCTCGTTCCTGCTTCCCCTTGCCCTTCATCTTGCTCATGCTGTGCATTCCTAGTCGCTCATGCTACGTCACTGTTCAATAGCTCACGCTATGCACTGGTCCTCTAACTCACGCTATGTCCAAGTTACTCACACTCACGCTACATTTAGGGCCATTTTACCCCACTTTGCTATTACGTGGTGCCCTTCCCTTTCTCCAATTCTTCATTTTCAATGTATTCTTGTAGCTACTTCTCTTCATTTCTCTCATACATATTTATTAAGTTTTGCAAAGTAACCTACACATTTGAAAAAAAAAAGATCCACAAAAAAAATCCCACAATCACAAACAAAAATCATAATACTACTTGGAACATGACTAGCAGATGGCCCGACATGACCTTAAACTACCGCACGTGGCCCGGTATGGCCTTAAACTGCAATGCATCCATGTATGAAAATAAACTACTGATTACAATACCTTAGTTACATTCAAATGTAAAATTTATTACATACGAATGGCAACTAATTTTTCACTCACATTACCCCTTGTTCAAATTGGTAGGAGCGACCATATGGATAATAAGAACCTCTTGACAACGCTATCCATCAATGGACCACATGGAGCCATTAAAAGAGAGATTAATCTAGATTCCATTGATATAGACTCATCAACTTATGACAATTTTGTGGCATCAACACAAGAGATGCTTGATTGCTTTAAGGGAATGATGAAAACTCTGGACTTAGAGGTCGATAACATCACCGAAGATCCCCTCATCGAAGTCCCCATAACTATGTCCGATGGTGATGTTAAAATATTAAAACTGAGTACTCTATTAAATCCACAACTAGCCAGTAATATAGCTCAAGTGTTGAAAGACAACATGAAAGCATTCACTTGGTCCTATACTGATATGCCAGGACTAGACCCTAGAATAGTCTAGCATAACATTATCCTTGATCCAAAACTCAGACTAGTGAAACAAAAAGCATGAAAGGTTAAAATTGAGGTAGCACTAGCAGTTCATAATGAAATCATGAAACTTTACCAACCTGGTTTCATATGGGCTATTGACTATGTTGATTGGGTGTCCAACATGGTCATAGTCCCAAAGAAGAATGGGAGCATTCGCCTATGCATTGACTTCTGTCACCTTAACATAGCAACCATAAAAGATGACTTCCCCCTACCTAGTATTGATCAACCTGTTGATTCAACTACCAGGCATGCATTGTTGTCCTTTATTGACAGATTCTCGAGATACAACCAGATTAGGATCAACCCAGAACATCAACTCAAGACAACCTTCATGACACCATGGGGCACATTCTATTATACAATGATGCCATTCGGTCTAAAAAATTCTAGTGCTACATATCAGCGAGCGATGACATACATCTTTAGTGACTATATGCTTAATTCGCTCAATGATTGTGTAGACAACATCATAGTCAAGTCAAAGATAACTGAGCAACACATCAACGACCTAGACTTGGTACTCAAATGCTCTCTCAAGTACGAGCTTAGACTTAACCTAAAGAAATGTGTTTTTGGAGTCAAGACAGGTAAAATTCTCAGATTCATAGTATCTAAAATAGGGATACGGGTAGATCCTGATAAGGTTAAGGAAATAACAAATTTGAAACCACCTAGCAACCTTACCGAACTACGTAGTCTACAAGGCAGATTATAGTTCATTAGACGCTTCATTGAAAAACTAGCGGACAAGTTGAAACCCATGCAGCATTTATTGTACAAAAATATCCATTTTCAATGGACTCAACAGTGCGAGGAAGCCTTTGAGAACATCAAAACGACATTAGCTCAACTACCGACAATTTATCCCCCACAGAACAACAAACCCTTCTACATTTACCTTATGACATTAGGTTCATCTATCGCATCTATGCTTTGTCAAAAACGAAAATATGGAACTAAAATCCCTGTATACTACATAATCCATGCCTTAGTGGCCCATGAACAGAGGTACAACAATGTGGAGAGGTCATGTCTAGCCCTTATCTTTTCTTTGAAGAAGTGGTGACATTATCTCTTCCATAACCAAGTCAACATTATTTGTAAAGACAATGTGCTTAGAGCTATCACCAATAACATTTACGAATCAAGCAAGATAGCCAGATGGAAGGCAATGATTGCTAATTTTTTCCTATGCTACATAGCTCAATCTTCCACAAAGGGTCAAGAAATAGTTAATCAAATGACCATCTCACCAATGCAAGACCAAGCAACGATCAACCCTAAGTTCCCTGATGAGAACCTGAACACCATAGACACTGTGCCTGACAACTACGATGTAATCTTATACTTTGATGAAGCATCAACCTCCCTAGAAGGCAGTGTTGCAGCCATCATAACCTATCCCTCTGGAGAAATTTAACCCTCTACCTATCGACTAAACTTCCCTTGCACCAACAACGTGGCAGAGTACGAAGGTCTTCTTAGAGGTCTTATGGTAGCACTAGCTTCATGAATCACACGGCTCATAATTCGAGGTGACTCACAGCTGGTAATCAATCAGGTCACAGATGTTTTCGCATGCAAATCTTTGCATTTACAACCATACTGTGACTTAACTAAACACCTGCTAAAACAGTTAACAAAAATAGATATGCAACATGTTCCTAGAAACAAAAATACCATCGTAGATGCACTTGCAACACTAGCCTTAAACATGACACCAGACATGTTTCATGTGTTGCCTAATTCCATAATGAATTGCACCAAACCCGTAACCGACACTCCCAATGACATACCTATGGCATCAGTTAGTACCACACATGCAGTGGAATGGTATGATGACATAAAAGAGTACCTTCTACGTGGCGAACCGCCACAACATCTAACGAATGCTCAAAAGGACACAGTGCAAAAACGTTCTCGAAAATATGCGTTGATAGGAGACACGTTATGTTGTAGATCCTATGAGGAAATTTTATTAGTGTGTGTTAGTAGCATCGATGGTCACACCATTGTGAAGCAAGTTCATGAAGGACTTTGCAGAGGGCATATAGTGCCCAAGGTAATGGCAACGAAAATCAGACGCTTAGGATATTATTGGCCACACATGGAGTACGATTGTTTCTCCGAGGTCAAAACGTGCAACATCTATCAAAAACATGGTAATTTGATACATGTGCCACCGAATGAGTTTCATACAACACAAATCACATGGGCTTTCTAGAAATGGTGGTTAGACATCATTGGACCGATAACTCCTCCATCTTCAGCATGACATAGCTTCATCATCACCGTGACTGAATACTTCAAAAAATTGGTAGAAGCTATCCCCCTTAGAAAAACCACATCCAAACAAGTGTCCAATTTCATACTCAAAAACATTGTAACCCATTTTGGCGTCCCAAGACCATAATCATTGATAACAGGCCACAATTCAGCAGTGTCGAAACCAAAAACTTCTGTGAGAGCCTAGGAATCAAACACTCATTCTCATCACCGTACTACCCACAAAGTAATGGTCAAGCAGAGTCCATGAATAAAACTGTCATCATGGTGCTCAAGAAAATGTTTCATTAGAGCAACAGAAAATGGCATGAATAGCTAGCTTACACGCTATGGGCATATCCAATGACCCATCAAATGTCAACAGGTAAAACACCCTATAGCCTTGTTTATGGATCAGAAGCTATTTTAACTTTAGAGTTGTAGGTACCATCGTTGCGGATCACTCTTTCTGGATTCCTCGATGAAGGTCAAAATGACGAGTTGCATGTTGTTGACCTTGACTTGGTGCATGAGGAACATACACGCATGCTGGATCAAATTGAGTGGTACCAAAAACAACAACAACAATGACATCGACATAACATACACAAGTGCCCAATCAAGGAAGATGACCTTGTCCTCAAGATGGTCCATGAACACTCGAACAAATTCTCAGCCAATTGGGAAGGGCCTTACTTGGTCACTAAGGCATACAACAATGGGGCATTCAAACTCACCAACATGGATGGAAACGAGCTCACCAACCCTACAAATCACATGTACCTGAAACCATTCTACGTCTGATGAACTTAAGGTATGTCCTGGTCCTGGCATCACAACCTAAAACTGATACCACAGAACATCCTGGAACTATGACTTAAAACTAGCATCACAGAACATCCTGGCATCATGACGATAAACTAATACCATAGATTCATTGTCCATTATGACATTAAACTGCCACATTTTTGTCCACCAGAGTTTGCTAAGACTATAAACTAGCTTGCCTCTTCACAGTCTGCCATGACTATAAACTAGCATTGCACCATCTGCTACGATGCTAAACTGGCAACGTCCAAAGGGTTATGACGTAAAACTAATCCATGACAGTCCACTAAGACTATAAACTAGCAACATCATCACTAGCCTATTGATTTTTTGCTGTAATCAATGAATTTTCTTCATCTAAAATGTGTTGTATGATTCACCACGTGGACTCTGATGACACTGAGGCTACTCATTTTGTTTACCTGAAGTTTAACACAGTGCCTCCATCCCATTGGCTGTATTCATGTTTAAAGTGTTTTAAGCTAACGTCACTTGTGGTTTTCTTGTCTTCTTGAAGTTTTGTTTGTAGGATGACACTCTGAGGTGCTTGCACACAGATGCACTTCATCACAGTGACAAGGTACCACATTGCTCCCGATGCACGCAACTAGGTTAATCAGTCTGCTCATAAGTACATTCCCAATTCCTAATGCATTCCCTACTCTCCATCATGTTCTCCTTTTCCTACTCAGTTACATCTCCCTGATGCCATATTCATCCCAAGACTCTCAATACACTATTGCACACTGTGATTCTCTAAGCAATTGCAATGCAAACAAAAAGAGAAGATAAAAACACAGTACACGGTACGTGACACAAAATGAAAACGCTCGAACATGAGCAAAGCACAAATGTAGGCTCTTTCAAAAACAATATCAAAGATCAAAATACATCATAAGGCCACTGGCTCTTCCCATACAAGCCCCAGGTGGGAAGGCAGTTGTCTTGAATGAAAACACTCATGTCTAAAATAATCATGTCGCACCACCTCATCGTGTGGCTTTGGCTATTGACATCAAGTTCTCTTAAACATGATACAATAGTTTCATTCCCCCAAAGGACACACCTTCCATGCCTTGATCCCAAGTCTGCTAGATACTGGCTGTCGACAAGGACCAACATGACTTGTTCACAAGAGCATTCCTCTCACACAGTTGAACGAAACAATCCCTTGATCAATCCCCGACCCCACAGTTACAACCTCCTTCCCGTGCATCTCAAAACTTCATTTCCCAATCCACTGTACTTTTGAACATAGTGCAATGACATTCGGCTAGGACGGATAGTGCTCGATGCCAACTTGCTCATGGTGTTTTGTACTTCTTTGTCGACACCTCTCGGGTAGATTCCTCCAAGCGTCAACAAAGAGGGACCAATGAAAACACTAGAAAAATTTTAGACTAGCACTTTTAGACAGGACTCAAGCTAAGTCATGCCGCTGGCCAACATGATTGCAGCGTGACCAACTTCTGGAGCCCCAAGATCAAGTCCAAATAATCCCGATTCAAGCACAAAGGCCCTCCATGAGCTTCACCAATGCCCCTTGCAGCTCCTAGCTTTTGGAACCTTGAAATTTGATCTCATATTCACATGTTTTGAGCCATTCTTAGTTAGTCACACTGAGGTCACGCTACATAGTGTGACCAAACAAGAATAGCTCAATTCGGGCACCTCTAGGTAGAATTTTGGCATGAATTCAACTCCCGGGAGCTAGGCAGCAATTGTACATGTTCACAGGCTCAAGAAAATCAAAATTTGGACCTCAAACATGGCATTTTCAGTTAGTCATGCTAAGGTCACAATGCACAGTGTGACCAACCAAAAATAGGGCACACCAAGTAGTTCCATGTCCAGTTTCAACATGAACTCAATCCCCAGGGGATAGGCAACAACTATATCAACTCTCAAGCTTCAGAAAATCTAGATTTGGGCTTCAAATGTGTCATTCTAACTTGGTCATGTTGAGGTCACGCTGCATAGCATGACCATAGCATGACCAAACAAATGATGACCAAAACAGTAGCAAAATGAAGTCAAATTCAGCATCCAGGCCACCTTGGAGAGTAGGCAGTAGTTGTGCATCAAAAAATGGGCATCAGCATCCAAAAATCAGCTCAAAATAGGGCACAAACACTTGGTCACGCTGGGCAACATGACCACGGTGTCACCAACCAAAAGTATGCCAAAATAGCCTCCAAATTAGCTCAAAACAAACATGTAGAACCCTCTCGACCTCTGGTATGCAGATCCACTCCGAAAAACTTTGAAAATGGGTCTCATAGGTCAAAAATGGGCTCATAATGCATCATAAGCATTGGACACGCTGATGGTCATGCTGGCACGCTGACACCAACGTATGTAGTGTAAACACTTGGACATGCTAGACACCAGACACTGATGTCAAGACATGCCGGAGACATGTCAGAGCCAGATCCACACACGCTAGAGGCCTTGGCAGAGTAAAAATAGCACAGATCTGCAGATTCAGAGGCCAGATGTCCAAATCCACCCTTGTACTTTAACATTCTTTGTACTTTTTGCACTTTTTAGTGTATCGAGCTCTTACACTGAGGATCATACACCAGTGTAAGAGATCTTGATCATGCTGCACCTTGTGCATTGTAAAATTTTGTGCATCTGATCAAAACGCAAATACTTGTCACCCGATCCGCATTTCCCTCACCCGGCAATCATAGATCTTCCTCTAGATCTGGGTTCCATGCCCGAAAATCCTATAAATACCCCATTTTTTCATTTAATAAGGGTTAGCAATTTTGGGAGAGGAAGACCTAAAGAGTTGGTGTATCTGATCATTATCTCGAGCGATTGGGCATTACCCAGATTTGATCACGCTAGACACTTTGGAACTAGAAACCTGCACCTTCCCAGCGTCTGCATCCCCACTAGGGCTAAACATCTAACTTGCGATAATCCGCAACTGTGTTCTGACCGGTGCACATTTGTAATCTAAATTGTTTGCATTTTTTGCCAACCAGTTCATATTTTTTTGCATTATTACACTATTTACAGTTATTTACATTTGTTTCACTGTACATTCTTGTTTAAATTCTGTCCCATCATTCGCACCCGTTTACGTATAACCCAATGCATCGTAACAACGTACGCTAGGGGAAGTCCTTGTTTGATCTACACGCAGACCATTCAAGGCACTTTTCCTTCATTTATTTCCATCTTTCCCTTGCATAAAGGTGGGGTCTTACTGTGTCTCCCATAGATCTCTCAGCGTCTGTTTTTTATTCCAGCCTCGTGCTGATGATTTTGGACAGTACAAACCCAACTTGTTGAAGCTTCTTGGTTATCTCCACTAGGGCCTCATAGCACAATCAATGTTGTGAACTCTCAACCTCACCATATTTCATGATGAGAGTGGCCTCAGTGTAGCCTGTTGTGACCACTATCACTTCTCCTAACTTAACCGTAGCTGCAATAGGTGAATGTAAAGTTAGAAATATGAAAAAAAAAATCTAAGTAGAAAATGCATAAAAATGAATGATACACTACTCACACAGCACAAATGGTATGTGAGATGGTAGTGGTGGGGCTAAAAGCTCCTCCATGCTTGGTATGACAGTCACCCACTTAGGATCCAACAAGCTAAGAGCTCAACACCTCTCATAAGACTTAGAATATCTGTGAGGAAGTTCTACTAAGTCTACCCCAATCTACCCAATCATTGCCACATGAACATTCTTAAAAGATGAGAATTCCCATAGGGCAGTGAGAGTCAAGTTCAATGCCCCCTCCTCATCATGGAGGCCATTTGCATCAATGGTAAACCTAGCAATAGACATGAGTGGTTAGCATCTTAATATGAGTCATAATCAAGTGAATAGTATAAGAGTCATAAGAGAACTCACTCTCCAACACAATACACTATCCCAGGTGGCTTTTGAAAAAGAATATGTATGCATTGGACAACAAACAATGTGTTTCTCTTATTGTAGCATTGGAATTCTAGCATCTCCTAAATCCTGGACAAAGGCCTAAGGCCCTTATGCCCATGGCCTAAACTCCCTATTCCTTCATCGCTAACAGGCTCATCAGATATGAACCTTAGGATGCCTCAGTTCACCCTAGGCAATAGTATTTCCATTATGATGCTAGCTACTTCTACTGCCAAGTGTGACCATATCATCACATTGAAGTGGTGGAGCAAAAATTCTAGGAATTCTTATGCTCCTAACTTGAACCATACTGCCTAGTGACCCACACGTGTGTTTGGTGTTGGTACGTTTAGCACAAGCTTGCTCATACAACACAAGATACCCATGAACTCAACCACGATGAGGATGGGTTTTAACAATACCCTATGGCCACAGCAATAACAAAAGGAGAATGTTAGCATTGGATACAAAAAATGAAAAAAAGGCATAAAAATTAGACTTAACATAATAGTAAAACTTTTAAACTCCCCCACCAATCCCCACAAGAAAGGGATGTTAGCATACTCATCTAATATGCCTAATCCCCAACGGGACATAGCACTAACATCTACCTTTTACATTTACAAACATTGTAACTTTGAAAAAATATCAAAAAAATTTCCAACTATCAGCTACACTCCCCACAGAGTGTAACCCTTAAAACTACAAAATTTTTTAAGTGTTGGTTACACTCCCCATTGAGCATAACAATTGTAAAAATTTTCAAAGTGTTGGCTATGCTCTCCACAAAGTCTAACAACTGCGAAAATTCCCCAAGTGTCAAAAAAAAAATTTAGACTATTGGTTACGCTCACCATAGAGCATAACCTGTTGACTGCGTTGCCTATAGGACATGATGCTAGAAAATCAAGATTTTTTCTAAATTTTTTTTATCATGCTCTCAAGAACATACCTTGGCATGATAGCCATGAACCTTGCAATTGCCTTGCCTAGACCATTACACTCTATATTTTCCTTCAAGCTGCCTCAGTTGTAGCTAAAAATAAACAAAAAAAAATGTGTGTGCACACAAACCATTTCGCCCCTATCCCTCATCATGCAAGGGACATAAAAAATGCTCATCCAACACTACGCGTGGGACGCCAAAAACCCTCCTCCCGTGTTGCATGCAAAAAATCAAAAAAAAGGGGGAGGAACACCCTCACAACAACAAAAATGAAAAATCCACAAAACCCACTACATGAATTCCCTCTCCTAGTCATGACTCGTGGTAGCTGCGGTGGTGATGGCAATGGCAGTTCCTACCCAAGGTAGGTTGCCCTCAAAACCCCAAAAATCCTTAAGGTGAACAAGAAGAAAGGAAATAAATCACAAGGAAAGAGTGTAGCACCTTACCTTGTGGATAGTATCTCCCTTTGGTGCTCTATGTGCACCCTAGGAAGGCACCTCAGTGTGCATCCTCCTTCATCCATGTTAGTGAGGCCGAGGTGTTGGCGTTCACTACAATGCATCATGGTTGAATGGTTACATTCCTATTTTCCTCTTCGTCTTTGCTATGTTCTAGCTTCCTCTCTTTTGCCACTACACTCTACCTCCCTTCATCTCGGTTGTGCTACGCTCAGTGACTATTTGTTTCAACTTCAAAAATGATAGATTGACTATGGTAAAACTTCTATTTATACTCTTCCAGGGTGAAGGACATGTCACCCTCCTAAGTACTATCTCGTATCCTACATGTAACATGAGACAAGTGTAGCACTCAGAGTTAGAAAACTTTTCTAACTTTTTTAGTGTTCCCATACATAGAAATTTTTTTGCATTTTTTCTAATTTTTCAATAAATGCCCAACCTAGTCCAACATTTAAAACTTTCCAAGCCTTGCCTAAACTAATGCGTCTTTCCCATAGTATGGTCTGCTACGACCTTAAACTGGCAATCCTAGTGCCAATCAAGGCCCCAAAGTTAAGTTACATACTTGCTTATCTAATCCTACAACTACACAGTTAAGGTGAATTTTCATAACATTCTCTTCCTTATTTTATGCATTTTACCTTATTAAGACAGGTGTGGCTTGACATTTTTCTAGTTGTTTTGTAGGATTTTTGGTAGGATTACAAAATGAATGCATACAAGCATCTTCATTCACCCTTGGTCTTGACTAGACCTTATGGTGATTCCATGAGATATGTAAACACTAAGCTCCTAGACTTTGAACCTGTGACTTATGATACAAATGTAGCATCCCTAGAGACATCTCTAGATTGGCCAAATCATCTAGTTAGAGCTCTAGACCTAGAGGTAGGTGACGTAACTGAGGATCCTCTCATAGAAGTCCTTGTAGCAACGAGTAAAGGCAAGGTAAAGACATTAAAAATTAGCTCCTTGTTAAAGCCTCAAATCAAACAAAGCATCTCAAAAGTTCTTAACAATAACATCAAGGCATTTGCATGGTCCTAGGAGGACATGTTGGGCTTGGATCCTCGCATAATACAACAAAAAATTATCCTTGATCATCACATAAAACTAGTTAAATATAAATCTCACAAGGTCAAACCTAAGGTGGCATTGGCATTTCATGATGAAATCACTAAGCTTTACAAAGCTAGTTTCATCCAAGTAGTTGACTACACTGACTGGGTTTCAAACATCATAGTTGTTCCTAAGAAAAATAGAAGTATACACATTTGTATAGACTTCCAAGACCTAAACAAGGTGACCATCAAAGATAACTTTTCATTACCTAGTATTGACCAACTCATTGATAATATAGCTGGTCATGCCTTATTGTCCTTTATGGACAAGTTCTCAGGGTACAACCAAATCTAGATCAACCTAGAGCACCAGCTTAGCACCACCTTTATAACCCCTTGGGGTCATTTTGCTATACAATTATGCCCTTTGGACTAGAGAATGTAGGAGCAACCTACCAACGTGTGATGACATATATCTTTAGTGATTATCTACTAAACTTGCTTAATGACTACATTGACAATATAGCAGTTAAGTCTAAGGTAGCTCACAACCATGCAGATGACTTGGACCATGTTCTCAAACATTGCCATAGACATGACCTTAGGTTAAACCCCAAGAAGTTTATCTTCAGTGTTGAGACTAGTCACATGCTAGTCTTTGTAGTGTCAAAAGTAGGATACATGTAGACCTTGATAAGGTTAAGGTTATCACCAACTTAGCACCATTGGAAAACCTTAAGGAGCTACATGGGTTACAAGGTAGATTACAATTCATACGTAGGTTTATCGCAAGGTTGACTAATAAGTTGCAGCCAATGCAGCATTTTCTCAAAAAGGGAATCCACTTTGAGTGGATGAATCAATTCCAAAAGGCATTTGACAACCTCAAAAAGGAGCTAACTCAACTTCCAACAGTCTACCCTCTACAAGGAGATAAGCCATTCTACATTTACCTTGCAACCTTAGATACATCCATTGCATATTTGCTTTGCCAAAAGCGAGATGATGGCTCAAAGATCCCTGTTTACTACTTAAGCCATGTGTTAGTGGCTTATGAAGAAAAATATAATGATGTAGAGAAGAATTGTCTCACCTTAGTCTTTGCACTTAAGAAATGAAGACATTATCTCTTCCATAGTCAGGTTAACATTACTTGCAAAAGCATCGTATTCTGAGCAATTACTACAAACATATACGAAAGTAGTCAAATTACATAGTGGAAGCCAATAACCATAGAGTTTGACTTGCACTACATAGAAAAAGCATCCATAAAGGATCAAGCAATAGCCATACAACTCATAGCTTCACCCATAGACGATCAAGCAACAATAGATCCAAAGTTTCTGGATGAGCATGTCAATAGCATAAGCTAAGTAACTACAAAATTTGAGGTATTTTACACTTTGATGATGCTTTAACCACACAAGGTGGTAGTGCCACTGTCGTTATCACATTTCCCTCTGAGGACATCCAACCCTTCACATATCACTTTGCATTTCCTTGCACAAACAATGTAGCAGAGTATGAAGGTCTCCTTAGAGGTGTCTTAGTGGCTCATGATTTAGGAATCCAAAACATAGCAATCTGAGGCGATTTGCAACTTGTTGTCAACCAGGTTATAGAGGTTTATGCTTGCAAGGCATAACATTTACAACCTTACTATGATTTGGCAAAACACTTGCTCAAACAATTTGCAACTGTAGATGTCCAACACATTCCCCATAACGAAAATGCCATTGCTGATGCATTAGCCACTTTAGCCTTAAGTATAGCACCCAACATGTTTTCTGCCTTGCATGCATTGATAGTGGATTTTACCAAACCTATTACTCAAATAACAAGCATTGCATCCATAAACATGACAAGCATAGCTCATGCCTAGGAGTGGTATGATGACATTAAGACATACCTCCAACAAGGAGAGCCTCTACAAAATCTAACCTCTGCTAAAAAAAATAGTGCAAAAACAAACATGGTAGTATGTCCTTGTAGGTGATAACACCTTATGTCGCAAATCCTATGATGGAATACTGTTAACCTACATTAGCATTAGTGAAGTGCAAACAATCGTTGATCAACTCCATGTGGGACTATGTGAAGGCCACATAGCACCTAGGGAAATGGTAGCAAAATCAGATGCTTATGCCACTATTGGCCTTACATGGAGCGTGATTGCATTTTCAAGGTCAAAACATGTGACATGTGTCAACAACATGGTAACCTAATGCATGTGCCATCCACTGAGCTGCATACTACGTAGATCACATGGTCGTTCCAACGTTGGGGGTTGGATATCATAGAACCTATAACACCTAAGTTTTTTGTGGGACATAGCTTCATTATAACCACAATCAAATCCTTTACCAAGTGGTTTGAAGCCATTCCCCTTAGGAAGACAACATCACAATAGGTTTGCAAATTCATTCTAGATAGCATAGTAACCTGATTTGGTCTACTTGTAACTATAGTTATAAACAATGGGCCACAATTTAGTAGTGTAGAAATAAAGCCTTTTGTGAACACCTAGGCATTAAACATACCTTTTCATCATTGTACTACTCATAGGTGAATGGCCAAGTGAAGGCTACAAAAAAGTTCATCATCAACCTTCTGAAGAGGATGCTTAGCAATAACAAGCAATGATGGCATGAATAGCTAGTCTACGTGTTATGGCCCTACTATACGACATGTAGAAAAACAATAGGTAAGACACCATATAGTCTTGTGTATGGATCTGAAGCAATGTTTCTTCTTGAATTACAAGTCCCAGGCCTCTGTATGATCCTCTCAAGCTTCATTGATGAGTTTTAGAATAAGAAGTTGAGAATCATTGACCTTGACTTTATAGAGGAGGAGCGCATGCAAATGCTAGATCACATTGAGTGGTACTAGGAAAAGTAATGGCAAAAGCACCATCACACTTAGCATCTATGCCCAATCAAGAAGGGAAACTTGGTCCTCAAGGTTGTTCGCAAGCCTGTAGACAAATTCTTAGCTAACTGGGAAAGGCCTTTCTTGGTCATAAAAGCCTATGATAATGGAGCATTCAAGCTTGCTAATCTAGAAAATAATGAGTTTTCCAATCTAATCAACCACTCGTATTTGAACCCATACTATGCCTAGTATGTAGTGTCGCACCAATGACAAAGTAAGGTAAGAAAACATCCACTATGACATTAAACTAGCACAGAATGTCCTTGGGCTATGACGTTAAACTGGCACCCATAGCATGGTCCGCTATGATCTTAAACTAGTAATCCCCCATCCACTACAATGATAAACTAGCACAACAGTCTACCCAGACCTTAAACTAGCACATCATGGTCTGCTAGGATCTTAAACTAGGTTCATAGTCTAGTAGGACCTTAAACTAGCATAACATGCAGTCTACCAAGACTTAAAACTAGGTTCACAGTTTAGCATCCATAGTTCAACACACATAGTTCCGTGGGCAAGTGAGCGTGAATACTTCTAACCATCTATCGCCTACTCACACCTCTTGGGAAAGATGTGATGGGGTGTTGCAATTCTAGAATGAAGTTCACATTGTCAAGGAAAAACCCTCTGGAACATTTGCAGTGTTGCTGCCCTTAGCATCTTGTTGATCTTTCGAAGATGCCTTTAGGCATCTTGGTAACCTTCCAAAGCTACTACCACCATCGCCAATAATCTTGGTCAGAGCTCTCACCATCAACATCACTTGCCTGAGAACCAGCAATACTGTGGCCCAGCCACAACACTACCATCCTCTGACCCTCACGATTACCTAAGCTTGGAAGAGCATCCAGCAATGCGATTCTCTACCATGTTGCTAGGTTTCCTGGCTTCTGTCTTTGGTGAGAACTTCCAAGCATCTACATCACCAATGCCTTTAGCCATTTGGATGCTCACTTTTGGTGTGCTTATTGGAGATTTTTCAGCCTACCACCACCGATGCCCGCACTGGCCATCCTACTTTGGACACTCAATGCACTTGCAACTAACACAACACTTGCAACCCTTATAATGCCCTTGCAAATAGGACTTTTCCTTTATCTCACATGGTGTGGTTGTTTTTCTTAGTTTCTCTATGTTACATTTGCAAGGTGAAGCCTCAGTGGCATTACTTAAGGGTGTGTTTCATTGTAGTGGCAAGTCACCACACTACTCTGATGTGTCCGCTTTGGCTAGCCAAGATACTCAAGAGTGCACATCCCTATTATTCCATTATAGCCTATTTGCATTTACCTTACATTTTCCTACATTCCCTACAAGCTTCTCTAATGCACATAACACCCTTCTTTCAGTCAACCATAGAACCCATGATGAACATAACACAACTCATCTCATGGGGAGCCTTTGTGGACTGGTCAAAGCCCTAAGTGGATGTAACACAACTCATCCCAAGAAGGAAACACTTGTTCCACAAATGTGATGCAATTGCTTCTAAGAAAATTTTGTTGAGTGACATGTAGTTTTCCTGGCAACAAAACATTTTTTAAAAAAACAAGCGAGCAAATAAAAAAGAAACAAGAAAGAAAAAATTAAAAGAAAAAAGAGAGACAAAAGAAAAATAAAACCAAGAGCAAAAGAAAAATGGGATGAAACAAATGCCTAAGTAAAAATAGCAAAGTTTTTGTTTCACAACCAATCCAACCCTAAATCGAGCATCTCACAAGCATTTTGACGAGAGGTCAAAATTCTAGGGGCAAGCCATCTTTGCATGCTAACTTCCTCACAAGCACTTCAATGAGGGATCATGCTTTAGCAACAATCCAACATAATGCTACATCCTACAGCCACATGCACAATGAGCATCCTTCCCACTTGTTATCCCTTGACCCATCTCCCTAACCTATTCCCTGCCATACCTTATTTCCTTAGCACTCTCAAGCATAGTGAAGCATTATCTAAATAGGCACCGATGAGCAGTGTTAGTGTTGTATTTGCCATGGTGTTTCATATTCTTTGTCGACATCTCTCAGTTCAATCCTCCAAATTTCAACAAAAAGGGGCCAATGAAACACCACCAATTTTAGGTCTCTACAATACAATAGCAAATTTGTCGAAGTGTCATCACTTGGAAAATTTTTCTAAGTGTAGAACACACTCCCATAGCCAGTTTGCCCAAGTGCCAAGCTATAAGTTGTTAAGGTCACTTGGGATGGATGAAATAATTTAGCAAATTCTCTATCTCCTACATTGTCATTCTTGCTACGCTCCCTAGCGTAGCTAGCGTAGCACATGTCCTAGTGGCCAATTCATCCAAGTACTAGGCTAGAGGTTGTTAGAATTACTTAAGATGGCAAAAATAGTTTAGCAAATTTTTTATCTCTTAGGTAGCTTTGCTATGCTCCCTAGCATAGCACAGGTTCCAGTGCCTAGTTTTGCCTAAGTGCTAGACAAGGATCTGTCAAGCTAGCTCAACATGGAAGATACATTAAGCATATTTTCTAACTCCTAAGGCTACCTCTCCTGCTATGCCCTAGAGCGTAGCCAGTGTACCATGAAGGAAGACTACAAATTTTGATAAAATTTAGCTAAGTGTCCCTACTATGCTCTACTACACTCCCTAACGTAGCTAGCATAACTAGCATGAAACATCAAAATTTTGCAAATTTTCACTAAGTGTTGTGTTAAGCGCTAAAACATAGCCAACTTGACACTAGAGAAAAGCCTCCAAAAGTCTTCAGAACTTACCATCAACTTTCATGTCAACTCTAACATTCCTCCAATAATCAAGATCAATAATTTGCATCTCTTTTGCACCCCAATTGGTCCCCAAAATTGTTCCTACACTTGACCCTACTCAAAAGAGAGAAAGACATAGTCTTGGAGTGTAGCCTCCAAGTTGAATTATTTTTTGCACTATTTTTAGGAACATTGCAGTCTTTTAAACTTTGGCACATGCAGTCCAGGTAGTGTAGTCATAGTTCAGTAGTCCTTGAGGACCTGTTGTTGTTCTTTAGAGCATAACACTTTGCTACTCTCATGGAAGCGTAGCATGATAATGTAACCCCATCTATGTCCATGCCACATGGTGCCCGATCCACATCTCACACTAACTCCAACCCTATAAATACCCTTATGTTCCGCATCTTATGGGTTGGCAAATCAAAAGAGCATTGGACATTTTAAATTTTTGGAGCATCCCTGGCATTCTCACATTTGAGCACCTAAGCTTTGTACCTTGGTGCCTCCAAAAACACAATCCACCATTGAACCCACAGAACATAGCAACAGCTGGCCTAATAGGTTTAGTCCCCATAGTAGCCATTAGCTCCACGTCCTGAGCATCCTAGACTATGACTGCACTACTACATTGCCATTGTGCCTAGCTATACACCATATGCCATTCTCACCTCTTTTCCTACAATAGTTATGCTCCCCATTTTTGGGGCGGTGCATCTTTCATTCTCAAGCTCCGTTCCATTTTTTTTCAAGCATTTTTCTTTAATATTAATCATAACTCTTACATTTTTTTGCTTTTTGATATGTATTTTTATGTTCATGGCATTGTTCTCAAGTAGGGATACCCCACTATGCTCTGGCTTAGCCTATCCCAGTGTCCCCACGTAACGCAATATAAACCCCTTTTGCACATTGTCATTTTAACACCACATAAGTCCCTATCTAATCGACAAGACTATTTAGGGCACCATGTTTTCATTTCCCAGCACAGCCATCACATAGATTCGGGATTAGGCTGTATGCTGGCCAACCTCTCAATGTTCCAGCCACCAATGTGTTCGGATGTCACACTAGTTCATACCTTTTTGCAAATCAACCATGCTACCACTTAACTTCACATACATGGCCTTTATCTAAGATGCAGTTTGTGTCTATGACCTAAAAGACCTTGTAGTAATAGAGTGAAGACAATCACTCCAACAAAGGGACAAGAACTTGCACTTCATGGTCATCAATGAGGAGTTCTACAACTTCCTCTACACCAAGATACAAGCCTCCTAACACCATGCTTTGAATCTAACACTAAGTGTCAATTCCAAATTATACACTGGGATGGGAAAGAATACATTCCATCACCTTATGGCCAAATTCGTCTCACTAACTTTTATGCACTTATGCTCATATAACTTATAGATGTTGATGAGTGGAGGGAGGAGCTTTGTTTAGAGGGTCACTAAGAATAGAAAAATGAGTTTGAGGTTGAACTAAAGTTGGATACCTTCATCAGAGGCCTTTTCCAATAATCGGCTCCCCAAACCACTTCTCCCAGTTCAACCTCTCCTACATCATCGATGGGACAGGTTCCTCAGCACATTCCCCTTCTATCCATCCTACCATATTTAGGTCTATGTCCATTATTGCCGCACACCAAGCACAACATGCATCTCAATCTACCTCCTTGTTCTCATCCATGCACTTCATAGCACAATCTTGCTTCGGGTGACTGTCACCCATGGTATTCACTACATCTTATCCTTTCTCCATTCCAATGGGCTCCTTGGCAAGATCCCAAGCTATGCATTCTCCTTTTTCCCCATTTATCCCTCAAGTTCCAACATAAACCACTTTCTATGTGTTCAAACCACCTACGACAGTGGTCACTCAAACTCTTATGTCTATGACAATGCCAATCACACAACCTTAGATCACTTAAATCCCTCCTCAACCATTGATACAAACATTGTAGACCGCAAGGATGATCCAAGGCTTGGATCAAGTCTTTCAAATGATCCAAGACCTTACCAAGGAGCTACGAAAACTCAAAGCTAGTACAACTCAAATAGTCAAGGTTATGGACTTCTACCAAGATGACCCTATAAGCCCTATTGTGCCTCAAAGAACTTACATGTGGACATGCCTATACCAAACTTCACCAAATACAATAGTGAATGGAAACCCAACACACACCTAGTCACCTTCCAATCTAAATATCTCTTTTTACAAGTTTGGCCACATACAATATTATGCTTTTTTCCAATGTTCCTGAAGGAAAAATCTCTAGACTAGTATTGAACCTTGCCTAGAGGTTCCATCTTTTCCCTTGAGGATTTAATAAACCAATTTTTCAACTACTTTAGATACAACTTAAAGCCAGATGCCACATTGGTCCAACTAATGAAGGGGAGACATGGATCACTTGAACTAATCAAAAGATTCATCCAAAGATGGAATTCAACACTCAATGAGATTCCAAATCCTATCTCTGAAACTTACCTCTTGGCCATCTTTAAGGAAGTAGTAAATAATTTTATCAAGTCAAAGCTCTACTACTTAAAGCCTCGATCACTAAGCTAAGCCTATTCGCAAACTAAGAATATCAAGGAGGTAGTTTAGGCTAGCAATGATCCAACCTATGTGGCATATAAAAGCCAACACACAAGGAGGGATAGTAATAAAACTAGGCAAGAACATACAACCATGGCTGCAATATCCAAGGAGTCAAAACAAGTAGAAAGACAAGGATCACCACCACATAACACATCTTCTAACTCATCATAGCCATCCACTTCCTACACCCTAAATTAACCAAGATTAAACTTTGGATGGAAGGATAGGTCAAAGTACACTAGGTTGCCTATGAAGCCCTCTAAGCTTTTAGAATATTTACTCAAAGACAACCGTATACAACATAAGCAAATGTTTAAGGAAGCTTCTAACAAGCATGATCATCTTTGTGATGTAGCTAGAAATCCAACAATAGCAACTAATGATGATCCCAATATACCAAAGTACTTCAAACTGGATAGGTTTTGCCATTATCATCAAATGGTTGGTCATGACACCAATTTTTTACTGCATTAAAGGATGCCCTTCAAAAGATGATTGACTACAGAGAGTTGGTGTTGAATGAGCCCAACTCTCCAAGCACCAACAATAACTCCTATACCATAGCCTTATTCAAAAAAACCAAATGGTCTAATCCTCCCAAGAAACTGCTTGTCACCAAAGTACCATTGCAGCCCCAAAACACAAACCCTAGAAAGCCCTTCATCATTAGAGTAGCCTTTCATCATCTGTGTCCCTCCTTTGGTGGCATCAACTTCACAACCCAGACCACGAGTTACCAATCCTCCAAAGCCTAAGGAACCATTTGTTATCCAAGTTCCTTCACCTTCAACAAGCAAGCCTGTAACAACCCATGACCAAAGCCCACTTATTGTGACCAACAACTCAGTGATTAGCAAGGAATCATCATCGCAACAGTAATGAAAGCAACCTGTCGCCAAATCAACAACAAAGTCCACTAGAGTTAGCCAACAACAAAAGGCTTCAAAATAAACTAATCCATCGAGGTCTACACCAATGGACAAGGGGCCTAAGGCATCCATGTTGAAACCTAAGTCACAAGCTCTAAGAAGAATGGAGGAAATTAAAACCACCAAGGCTAAAACATCACATACTAAGGAAAATAATTTCTTCACAACAATGGAACAAGTCAAACAATCCCTCAAACAAAAGAACACATCACTAAACTTGTATAATCTAGTCATGACTTCTCTTGCTCATAGAGATGCACTAGCTCAAGTGTTGACTTCTATTACTTTGAGTGAAGACATGCCTACCAACAAGAAGTCTATCAACTCTGTCATTGAGCAAGCTTCACTTAGAGAAAGCGGGCATTAAGCCATGCTCAATTTTCATGACAGTGAGGTGAAGATTGACTCTCAAAATGGAGAAGTGTTATTCGCTCCTCTCCTCATCACTATAGGTGTTGGAAAATACAAGGTTCATCATGTTCATGTGGATGATGGAGTAGCAACCAACATGATACCATACATTATTGTCAAGAAACTAGGCTTAACCAAGAACAACCAAGAAACCACTACCTTAGCACTTAAGTCATTTAATGGGTCACAAGTAGCAGTGCAGGGATTTATTTGCTTGGATTTTGTAATCGGTGAGCAATTCCCTACATCCATCAACTTCCTAGTGGTCTAAGAGACACCCGGCTTCAACTTGATCCTAGGAAGGCAATGGCTAGTGAAGCTTCAGGCAATCTCATCTCCTATACATCAAGAGGTTCACTTGCTGTACAAGGGTGGTGAAATTGTCATTTATGAGAACAATATCTCACTACCATAGATTAACTATGTCAACATTGGCTAAGGTTCAAATGTAGAGTTTCAAGAGGAAACTCCCAATGCTCAAACTAGGACCAACAACAAGGATAACAATGATGCTAGCAACATCAACTCTGTGTCACAAAGTAACCAACAAATATGCTTACAACTTGCCATGTTAAATAAGAGAAATAATGAGCATAGAATTGTGTCAAAAGGATTCCTTAATCTCTCAAAGATCAAACAACTAGTTCATGATAAACATCTCATCCATTCTTTTGTCAATCATTTGTTCACCTTTGCAACATTATATCATGTTTTGTTGTTGATTTTATCCTTCTATGCTCTTTCAAGAGCATCCCATACTTGCTAGACAAGTATGGGCTATGGCCTACTAAGGCCTAAAACTAGCAACACAATGGCCCACTAAGTCCTAAAATTGGCAACACCATGGCCTGCCGAGGCCTAACCTACTAGGGCCTAAAAATGTTGGATTTGTGGCCTTTCTCATTGGGACATGTTTGCCTATCATGCTACTCATGGTTTTCTCTTTAAAACTTGTCTCTTTTACATTTTTCACTTTTCATCCTATTACTAAATTTTGTTTTATAACCTTGTTGTTTAACTCACAGCCCTTATGCAAGAAATATAAAGCATACAAAAAATATAAAACATAAATAACCAAAAGTGTTTTAGCCAAAACAATAGCCATAGTCCCACTATGTGACATAAAATAAGAATAAATGCCCTGAACTATAGTTGCATTATTCAAAATACCGCAACATACAACAACAAGAACAATACATATCCATCAACAAGTTTGTCAAATGAACGAAACTAAGCCATGGAAGGAGAAGGAGGCTTATCAAGTACATGATCACCAATTGCATCAACATTATCGCATGAGGTCTATAAACAACCATAAACCAAGTAAACATTAGTAGCCATTATAGCCATAACACATTACCATTAAAACTATTAAAAAACCCATGAAAATAACTAGATAATTAGCACAAAAAATAGAGTCAATATAATGATATCATCATGAGTCATTACATGAACCTTAAAGCGGTACCTCATATTCCTTATGCAAATCCTTAAAAAATATGGCCAGATCATATGTCAAAAAAGTATCTGAAAACGTTAAAAACTTGAATGAAAAATTGAAGCCATTCCTAAGACAGCAATTTTATATATTGTAAATTCAAATATTGAGGCACAAAATACATCTGATGATAATGAGGACGCACTGAACTGACACTGCTCACGTAATAAAAGAAAACTACACCCTTCAATTTCAGTTTCACTCTCATAATACACATTTCAGGAAAGCAGCACTTACATCATACACAGTACATAGAGCAGTGACAGTTAAAATTAAACAGCCCAGTATGTCTTCAAATCTCCAAACTAAAAGAGAAAAATGAACTTAAAAGCAAATAGTAAAATGTCATGAGAAGTCATCTTACACTATGTTACCAAAAAAAAAAAAGTAATGTGAATTAAATAAGCAAACCAACTGTAGGCTTCATTATTGGAAAAGGATAACAGCCAAATTGTTCTTTGAGCCCACTTCTCTAAAAATCCATCAATACAACCGCTTACTAATTAGATGAACCACCAAGGGTAGATGCAACCAATTAAATAATATATCACAAAGAAGAGAAAAAATTGGAAGAATTTCAAAGGTCAATTGTTACTTGACGAAGATCTTCTTTTGCCCATGGAATTTGTCGTTCCTTCAAAAAGCTCATTGGCAAGAACCATCAAATCCTCGGTTTCTTACTTGATATACTTTTCTGAGCTTCTTTCGTTGTCCAACTGATTTTGGAACCTGCCCACAAAATTGACGGTAGGCTGGAAGCAGTGCCTTTGTAATAGAAATTCGTAGCTCTATTCTAAGCTACTCACCTGCAACAATCCAAGATGATTGTGTTAAATGTCTTGAATCTTTCTTTTAGTGCAGCCTTAGAAGCGCCACTAGAAAGGTGCCTAATGATAGTGATACCCTCATTGGTCAGCCAATTCAAGACCTTGACCCAGGAAGCTATTTGATAGCTTTTATTGTAGCGTCTCACTATTGATGACTGCCTCTGGGACCGCTTTCACTCATCCATGTACTTGTAGCCCCTGTTATCAAACTTGCCAAGTTTCTGCGAGTACCGGCAGACTCTCCAGTTTTATTTTTTTTGCTGAACGAGCCAGGTCAAAAATCTATTTTGAAAAGGTTAAAGGAGTAAAAGTTCAAATTTCAAATAATTTTTTGCTTTTTCGCTTTTCTGCTAGTTTGACGAGTAACTGGCAGAATCCGAATTTATTTTGATGAAAACAAATCACTAGCAGAGTCCGAGTATCATAATGCTGCTTGTAGCCCGTGTTAGAACGTCATTTGATTTGGAATCACGAACTAGCCTATGTGCCTGAGATTCAGGATTCTGGATAAATTTTGACCAACTGTTCACGTTGGATTTGGGAGTTGGGAGCACGTACAGAAACACATTAAATCCGCAATGGGTACATATTTCATAATTTCCAATGAAATCTTGTCTAGATCTATACATATACATTGAAATGGTCACCATGCCTTACCTTGCCTCATATTCTTGCCTTGTTCTCCATGTCTGCATTGTGCATTGAAATCTTACATCTCTTTTCTTGTGATGTTTTGACCATCCATAATGATGCCCACATTTTATGTAATGGCTAAAGAAACCACTACTACTACTTGCATAATAACGTCCACACATCCACTATGTGCATAACTTTTGAAACGTTTGTCATTAATGGCAGCCACCCAGTAACTTAAATGTCCATTATTTACATGATTTTTACTGTAGTTATTAAAAAAGAAATAAAGATGTTGATAATCATGGTGGCATGAGAGCTAAAGATGTTGATAATCATGGTGGCATGAGAGCATGGGTGTGTTGACATCAACACAAGGGAGTACCAATGAATAAACAAACACACAGAAATCACGAAAGGGCTACTTTGGTAACCTAAGCCAAAGGGCCAAGTTTGGGTCACACCGAAATCATGTTTGGGAAGGCGGTGCGAGGAAAACATTGCATTTGCATCGATTGGCCTTTGGGAGCATCAAAGGTTCCGGCGTGACTCACATTCATGCATAATAACGCTTTTCGAATGAGCCTACAAGGGCACTACTAGTAGTAGTCCCTCATAGTGTTTATTGCTGGTTTTTGCTCTTTTTCTCATATCTATGCCGAGAAAAGAAAAAGCAAAACGGGGTCATTGTTATGGGTCATGAGTCATGAACATGATGATGGATGGATGCTTGTTCAACTTTTTTTAAAAATCTATTTGTTTATGAACCAACGAAGCACAACAGCACATGGCCAATGGCCATATGCAAGCTTATAGTGCTCTGTTCTTATTTTCCCCTTCCTCATGACTAGTGCCCATTCCTCAACTTCCGAAAGGTTTTCGATCATCATGGTAGGTGACGTGAGTTACAATTTAATTAAGTTGTGTCTTCTTATAATGTGGTTGTCTCCAACATGGCCCTACAACACTACTTACATGTCCTTGTTGATCAAAAGTATTAGCAGACATGATTTGTTATAAACTTGGTTGAGGCTTAAGGCTTAATTTCATTCTTGGAAAGATTGAATTGAGTAACAAAAGGGTTTCATTTTATTGCTGTCATTTTAGTTGTTATAGAAATTATATGTTTTGCCAGATCATGGTTCTTAAGGAAATGGATTTGATGGCCTCTATACCTTGGCAAATTTTCTTGCTTCAATTTAAGGGTGATATTGCAATCTTCTGTGCAATTTTTAAGTATTAACAATATTTCGGATTTACATTGTACTTGTTCTATATTCTGCAATGTTTTTTTATGATATATGAGATTTAATTTTTTTAAGAAAATAATATATTTAAATTTTGTCTATCACGTTACGTCTACAAACCTGTCCCCACTTTTTCTTGAGGCACATGTACCCAAACACGTTCAGAATCACGAATCCTTGATTCCTTGCTTCCACCAATCCGCCAATCAAATTCTTCGAATTCTTTTGATGCATAGGAGCTAGCCAATCACACCACATACCATTTTTGCCATATGCACCAACCCATGTGTCTACCTCCAGCAGTCCATGAGGGATAGCATTCGACTTGAACTTGCAGACCTTTACGATTCATCTCCACAGTAGCACCAAATCCATCACCGGCTAACCTAGAATGCCAGACATGATTGAGGGCCATTTCCTGAAGACGGTTCATCAAGGTCTCCATGGATGCCATTTTGTCTGCACCAACCTCGTAAGATCTAATAACGAATTTCTGTCTGAAGACTGGGGAATCCTCCACAAATCTACCCAGCCGGATATCTTTGATTGGAATCTTAGATTTTTCATCATTTTCATTAAAAATTTGATTTGCATTGTATGCAAGTGACTCCAAATCCATAACAGTTGTAATTTGAAACTTTTTTTGAAACCATATTTACTTCCAAGGCATAGAGTCAAATTAAAACTTTTTCATTGCTCATACATAATTCAAATCATCCATCATGCCAATGTCAAATATACAATCCCACCTATACCAAGAGCTTCAAGAACATTTACATATGCAAACACGCATACACATTAGGATAGTGCACCCATACAAGTCCATAATCTTAGTACATGTGTCATGGATACAACCTTAGTACATGTGTCATGGCTACATTTCAATAATAAAGGGGAATATACTATAGGATCCTCAAAATCCAAATGCAAAATTGTTTTTGCATAAGTGATGTAGATTTTCAATATTTTATTTTTTCAAAAATCATATGCTAAATTATTTTCTATGTAACTAGTATAAATTTTGAATATATTGTTTCTAGGAAGTAAACACAAACCATATCTTCATTAATCTATCTATTTTTTTTAGTAATAAACAACTTTACATTAAAAAATAAAATGATTATTAATTTTGCAGAAGTGTTAATACCATTCCAATCATGGTAACATAACACTTATGTATAGATCAAAAAGAATGGTGATGTTTTTTTAAAAAAGGATAATTTATATTTTTTAAAAAAATCAATTTATAATGATTAATGGTTTTAAAAATCTTTAAAATAATGTTGTTCTTACCTTGTGTAAATTTCATGACAATAGCGAAAATACAATACCATGTTACTTCATAAAATATCATTAAAAATGTGTAAAGTTAATGGGTACAAACATTAAGATGCCATGAAAAATAAGGTGCCCAAAAAAAAAATACATGGCTAAGGTAGAATGAGGAGTATATATCAATAAAAGCAATAAAATTTTAGGAAGCAATAGAGTTTCAATTATCTTAATTCAAAAGTATGTTTTTTGATGCACCATGCCAATTATGTTTTTTATGCACCATGCTATGAATAATTGTATGCAGCCTATGCAGGATTCATGATGGTACATTCTCTTTCCTTTTGCAAGCCTAAAGGTTATTAATGTGGAAGTAATATGTTCAGTTATTGAAGTCTCAATGGTTTGCCTATATCAAAGGGAATTGCATTAAAACACATGATGATGAGAATATAAGTGGATGATTGAAACTAAGATTTTTACTTATGTCCAATGAGATTCTTTGGATCTATGAGACCATTTCAAATTTCCTTTTGTAGATGTCATAGTTTTAGAATTCTTTTTAGAGAATTTTTTTAAAAAAATATTACTTAGTGTTACCTAGTAAAATTAAATCTATGACCTTAGGTCACTAGGCCAAGACATGTACCACTAGGCTAATACCTTGTTGCTTATAAGAATTTTAAATCAGGGAAGGATTTGCTTGTAAAGCATTGCTAATGCCTATCCAAAACCTAGATACTAAAGAAGGAGGGTTAGCATTAATATGGTAGTCAGTTGTAAAACTTTGCCAAATCTCATGGATGAGTTCTTTTTTAGATTTTGTAGATGTTAGGACATTCTTGAAATGCATACATAGGCTTGCTTGCATTAAAAAATAGGCAAAGGTTTACTTAAAACAAAGATATAGCTCTTTGTAAAGAAGAAAAAACAATTACCAACCCCATTTACACCATTAAAATATACGTGTGATTCAAATATTTGAATCACATGTTACTCTTTTTAAGAATAGGGGTGGTTTAGGCCATTTGAATTATTTCAAACAGGGGCTCACCCTAGTTACTAAGTGGTTGGTTCAGCATTTAGATACCCCTGACATTATTGGGAGTCTTTTTCAATTAAGGCTCCAACAAACGTTTCTCAAAAATAAGCCCTTCTAAAAAGGTATTCCTCTACTTTGGAATCAGTAAAGGTATTCCTCTACTTTGGAATCAGTAGTAGTTGTCTGTAAAAATGTTTCCATATGTAGCATTAGTTCATTATGTCCCCTTTTCCTTATATATCTATATCTAGTTTTTTCCTTATATATCTATATCTAGTTTAAATGTCTTGATATTGAATATGTATTTAATGTTTTTTCTGTGCGTCCACAGCTCTGCCATGCTTTAACGCTTTTTCGGTGTCAACAACTCTGCCGGCCTCCACCCCACCCACGCCCCTGTCCTCCCAATATTGCAAATATAAATTACGTGGCGAGGAGAATGGCCACTTCTCATACATTATTGCTCTGACACTGCCAGAAGCATGGTGGCTATGTTTCATACACAGATTTCATATCGGCTTGATACAGACATATCATAGATACAGACATTTTATATGGGCTTGATTTGATTGATGGTACACTGTGATTTACCATCGATTTAACAAGGTGTGCTCCCAGGCGAAGGTGCTGGTTGGACTCTAGCTTTTACTTTTTTACCAAACTTTCCAAAAGGACGGACGTGCCATTGTCACATGTAACATCCCCGACGCCCATGCCTCTCACACACATTCCTTACCATCTAAATTTTGTGGCGAAGACGACAGGACGCACGCTGTCTGTATCTAGCAGCACAGATACTGTCTCGACACACTTACAACGAGGGGAAATTGTATCCCGGCCAGAGCGTTGGGTTTAACACTTTGTACTGATCCACACCATGATTCACTGAAACTAAATAATAGTAGTTTCCATGCACATGTTTGATTTGTTGGAAACTTTGTTTGGAAATTGGAAAATTGTATCCTGGCCCGAGCGTTGGGTTTAACACTTTGTACTGATCCACACCATGATTCACTGAAACTAAATAATGGTAGTTTCCATGCGCATGTTTGATTTGTTGGAAACTTTGTTTGGAAATTGGAAAGTATTCATGACAACTTGATACACATTGACACTGAGTGTGGTGCGTGCTAGCCTCTTTGTTTGCTCGGTTGATGGGTGGAGTGGACAGATGTTGGTTTTGGACCGTTGCGATGATCAAATAGATTGATCCTTTGTTGGAAAATTGATTCTACTCTTTTCTCCATGGTCATTGGCAACTTGATGTTACAGTGCAAAACCTTTTTCATGGCATTCAATGACTTAATGAGGTTAAACTCTTGCCGTACCGGCCATCTGTCCCTTTCATCTCATGGATGATCCATTTGAAATCATTCAACGTTGCAATAAGTATTGGCACAAACGAGAGAGTAACATTTTGTATCCTTCTTTTCCAACATATTTGGAAACTTTGGACCCTCCCAAAATTAAGCAATTCCTGTGATGTCTCCTCCACCATGGTCTACCTATTTATAAATGTTTAGAATATATGGGGATTTCCAATCCCAATTGCCCTCTATGGGGTGGACAAGATGACTTTGTCCATGTATTTTGACATTGTCCCTCTGCTCAACATGTGTGGAAGTGGGCTTCCATAGCTTTTCCATCATAAAAGCTTTCTCAAGAGAATACCATGCTCACTCATTTTCAACTAACATCTCAAGCATCCAAGTTCAATCTGGACAGTCATCAATTGGTTCATCTCTTACAACTATGGAAAAGATTTGTGTGTTCCAGTTACACTTATCATCAATAATCTCTGCAAGGAAGCTTTCCCTTTTTGTTATGTGGAGTCACCAATGTAACTTTCTCTATCCTTAATTGAGAGCTCTTTGCCTTATCTAATTCTATGTCATTCTATTTTGTAACAAGCCAATATGTGTGGACATTTGGTTGTGCCCCAACTTGGGTTTCCTTCTTTAATACTCGTTTATTTATAAGGTGTTTCTAAGTTTCAGTGCTCTCTCGCAGTGCTCTTAGCTTTCCCTTCTCCTTAACCATAGGACTTATTCGTGTTGTTGTAATTGATGCACCTTCCCAAAAAACGCTCCCGTCATCTTGTATGCGTGCGCGTACGCGGGGTAAATGCATGCTGGGCGAAGCCACGACTGCTAAAACGCCGCATTTTATTGGGGGTTGCGGTCAAAAAACCCGTCAATTCCCCGTCTCCATAACAAGAGTAATGTATAGCTGTGTCGCTTGCCCTCCTCCTGGAATGACTCAAAACACAAAAAGGAAGTACATGCTAGAAAAAAAGTACATGCTACGCTTTATCCGTGATAAAGAAGGCCAGGACAACACTAACAGAGGTGGTATCGACCTTTTCAAAGTAGTACATTTCATACACGAAAAACTGACATATGAAAAAGGATTAATTTTACTTCCTTATCGCAAAAACTGATATATGAAAAAGGATTAATTTTACTTCCTTGTCCCGTTACTTGGACTGTGAAGCAAGTCGGAGGAAGGAATGTGGTTAATATATGCCTTATATAGGAATTGCAGTTTTGTCTGAATCAAGATGGGTTTCGGATTTTGTTATTTCAAATCATATTCGTTTTGCAATTTAATTTTAGCACTCATGAGCAATGATAAAAAAATCGTAGAGATTCTTCTTCGCTCGGCTTTAGAAATAACCTGGAAAAATTGGGTGATTTTGGGCAAAAAAAAACTTGACTCATTTTAAAAATACATTAAAATATAGCACTATTTTTGATTACAAGCATTTTAAAACTTGATTAAATGTTTTTGATTCTGCTATAGTCCTTTTCCTTTTATGCCTTGACAAAGTAGTAGATGTCTCAGTTTCCAATCTATTAACAAGCCTTAAAATTTGCAACACAAGTTGCAATACAATTATAATCAAAAATCATAATTTGCAATCTCAACAGCTAAGTCCCACAAAATAGATACGATCTCTAAAATGTTTTAATAAGTTGATAAAATATTTTAGCAAGTTAGTAAGATAGAATAGTGTTTTCAACTTGGTACCAGATTATATTAAGGTTGTTTTCTTTGTTTATTTTTTTTAATTATATATTTGTATTCTTCTTTGGTTTATGTCATTAATCCTAAAAAATCAGAGAAAAAACTGGAAAGGTTTGAAATGCGAGTCAAACTAGCTCATTATGAAAGTCCAAACGTAGTGTAAAAAATCATTGCTTATGAGTAAGGATATTTTAGGAATGGTAGGAATCTTAACTTAAAAGTTGCAATTAGCAAATTTGAACAACCAAAATTAACCTTGCCTTCCACTACCTACTTCAACATTAGTATCAAAGTTGAAGATTTCAAAAATCCATAAGCAAAAAGTGGTCGCAAAAAACATCCCCAAGTAATGAGTGGTGGAATAATCCAACACCCAACCATACAAGTCACAAGTGTTCACCCATGACTAGATTGTAATCTGTGGATGAGGCAATGTAATTATGCTAGTAATTGGTTAAAGCTGGAGATCGTTGTCTTCCCACATGAGCTAGTGAAATCTACGGGTATGGTTTAACTCACAATGAGGTCTATGATATGTTGATGTTTATAGGCCACTTCTCCTAGCAGATATAGTAAAGTGAAAAGAGTTTCTAATTTTAAGCAAAGCAATAAACAATTCTATTCTATCCTATAGTAATGGATATTTGATTTTGATTTACCGTACATGCCTTGGACTCATGTAGTTATCACTAGGATTACCAAGTAGCGAATCAAGTGATAACACTAGTGGGTTACTAGATAACTATGCCTAGTACTCAAAACTAGTCATATCCATACTACTTAACAATAGTGAAAATAAAGTACATGGAAAAGTAAACATTAACTAGGAAAGTAGTAACTAGGAATTTAATTGAAAATGGTAAACATTATTCTAGGTAAACATTAAGAGAACTAAGTGGATGTTGCAATGGTGACAAGTAATCTTGATCTTTATTGTTGGTCATGAAATGTGTCCAAGTACACTTCACTTGAATAAAGATTTCGTACAATTACTCAACACCACATTGTGGACATACACTGCTAAGTACTTAGAACTAAAATTGTAGAAACAAATTAAAAAAGTTACACTACTATGGATTGAAATCTATTGTGGATCCATGCGCCTAAGTGTTGTATTTATAGGCTATCATGCATCTCGCAATATCGAATATATGAAAACATAACTAGTGTTACAATATCAGAGCTACGATATTGTAGTTCATCAAACTTTGATTTATCATATCCCCATGATTGACTGAAGACTCATCCTTGAGTTAAAACAAAATGAGGATAGAATTCCTTTTAAAATTGGGGGCTAGATTTACATGAAACTTTATGTTGTAGTGGTGCTTTACAAAAATGACACAAGACATGATAGGATAAACTTTGACAAAGAGAAAAACTAGATGAAGCTCGATGTGGCCTATGTAGTTCCTGGTCATGGTAGCTCCTCCATTGGTTGCCTCCCCTTGTCATTAGGCTTTTGGAATTTGTATTTGTTTAGGATCGCCTGAAGTTTTTTCTCCATTTTTGGGTCATGTACCATCCATGCTTGTTGTGCAATGTGTGATGAAGTGGGTATATCCCACAAACATGACAATTGCGGGAACATTTGGTTGGCCTTGACATACTATGCTGTAAACTATCTCCTCTCTTCTTCAAATGCTTTGGCCTTTGCTCTTAATTCATGATAATGAGATAATCTTTTGGCTAGGTTCATTGCAACATCTTTTTGCCAATGGTAGCTAGTCTTAACTACTTCTAATTCAGAGTTTGCCACTTGAAGTTTCTGTAAGGCATCTTTCTGATTTGCAAAGTCTTTTTTCATACAAGGCAATTGTGGCTACTAACTGTTCAAGTTCATTTCTAGGCTTGTCTGCTATCAACATGGCTAAGTTAACGTAACAAAGGTTAGCTAACCCCATGTATTCTTTTAGATTCTCTATTTGAAGGTCTTTGTTTTTTACTTCTGCTTGGTGGACGTGAGCATAACTATCCAAGATGGGCTACCAATCTAGGTTCTATGCTATTATGACACTAATTCATGCCTTAGCCATCTAGATCTCCTTCTCATTAATTTTCTTGTACATCCCCATCTGGTCACGGAAGTGTTCCTTGAGCTTTTCGTGCTTCTTAGCTTCATTCTACCACACGTTGATTTCAATTGCTGATTTTTGTCTAATTGCACATACCTTCTCCATTAAGATGGTTTGGTTTTCTCTTTCTAAGCTACTCATGTCTTGGTTAATCCTCATCATATGTTCTCTCAATTAATGGATGCTTTCCTCCAAGATGTTCTTCTGCTTCTCAATGTTGGTTAATTTGGTGTTTTTTGTAGTGAGTGGTTTATTCTCTTCTTGTGTTGTAGTGAGTGCCTTAGCATGTGCATACACTTGTGCCTTTGCTATTGAGGCATACCACATTGCTTTCTTCTTCTTGTTCTCCATCTACTTATTTTGCTCTAACAAGTGATTAATTTGCTTTATTCTAAATTTTTTAATCTAGTCAAGCATAATGAATTGAATTGGATCTTTGCATTCAACCTTTAGGATCATGAGCTCTTCCTATAATCTAAGGATTTTAGCTTCTACATGCTCTACCCTAGTCTCTACTATAACTAGCTTACCCTTGATGGCAATCAGTTTTGATTACACTATAGTGACATCACTTGAGATGTCAAAAAGAGTAGTCATCACTTGTTTAGTTTGCAGTAGTCAATCTAGCACATCCACATGATTAGCAGGAGTCATTGAGGTTCCAGCTAGCATCTAAGCATCTTTGGCTCTAGTTAGATCCACTAGTGGCATAGTAGGCATGTTGAAGGATTCCTTAATGTGATTCGTGATTACTTCTGTGGCTCTTGTTGCATCTTGGTATTGTATGACCATAACAGTGGCTTCCTTTCCTATTTCAATCACCACTTGGAATGATGCGGTGTTAGCAAAAAAATTTTGTGATCATTTGGCCTCTTCTCTTGACTATAATGATATTTGTCCATTGATAGGATTTGTGGAAATGGTGGACTGAATGGCACTATTGATCACTTTGTAGAGGTTGGCCTCCTCCCATGTTCCCTAATTGATAGTTTCTGCAATTTATTGGAGATGACTCATTAATTTCTTATAGTCCTATAGCAGCGATGGTGGAACTTGTTGTTGTTGCTATTCTTGCTATTGATGTGGTAGCTACTGCTCTTACTACTGCTAACCACTGGGACCCACTTGCTATTGTTGTTTAGTGTATGTGGTTTATCCAACTTTTGTTTGTTCCTCCACCTAAGCTTTCTTTGGTGGTGCTAGCTGGAGCATTTCAGCATATGAGACATTCTGAGCTTTCTTGAGGACTTCATTAGTGTAACCATGGATTCTAAACCTTACTCATACCCTTATTTACATTAAGTTCTTAGTTTGTTATGATTGTAGAGTTAGGAAATTTTCAAAAAGTAACCCCATTAGTGCTTTTCTATGGCTTAAGATAATTGATATGGTTGATTAGGAGTCTTATTAAAGTTGTTCTGGCCTTTATATGAATGATTTTTCTTTAAAAATTCTTGTTATTTACCTTTAAACTTGACTTAGATGTTCCTCAATAGCACCCTCCATGACTAAGATGAGCACTTTGGAATTAGATAGATTTGAAAATCATGAAAATTGGAGCGATAATGTGCAAGTTATGGCTTGGGAAAGATAGGAGGTCAAAGTTTAAAAGTCAAAAGAAAAAAAATAGCAACAACTCTTCTTTCTCAAATGTAAAAAAGAAAAAGAAAATTAGGCTAAGTCCCTGCCTATATATAGATTTTATAGGCTTTGATATCAAAGGGGCTTGATGGCTAAAATTTCACATTTTTTGATAATTTCTAAGGATTAAAAATGATTCATTGCAAATGTTCGAAGGTGTAGAACATGTTTAGAGGGTCATAGACTATACAAGATGCACATTTTTAAAAAATTTGACATGGAAAGTTCTTAAAGAAGGAATCTCAGGCTAGGAAACTTCATGAAGTGTTGATAAGATGGATGAGAAGGGTAATGAGTTCATATTGTTGGAACATATAGTTGAATGGCATAGGAAGTTTTTATTGACATTTATTGATGTTGTAAGGCTCAAGATGATGTGGAATCACTTGGCAAGAATAAGATACAACAATTATAGAAGTGGGTCCTCTTCAAAGCAGGCTCCAACCCTTAATTCCCTTGTATAACCATGCCTAGAAGTGTCCTTAGGCACTTAAGAAGTTGAATGTAACACATAACTATTAAGAAAAAATACACATGCTGGTACCACCAAATTGGGGAAATTACACTATATTACGCAAAACCATAAGTTATGATCATTCATACAGTGAGATGAAATGGACTTAGAAGGGATTGTAGAAATCAAGCTGTGAGGTATCTTACCATAGGAATAATGAATTCTTGTGTTTTATTAGTGGTTAAAGTAATCATTAGCCTTTCTGTCCAAGATTCAAACTAATTCTAGATCACATTTTAGTAATATCACATTGTATCATCTCTTGGAATTACAACTTTAAGACTACCATTATTGCAAGAAGTATTGTCACTTGCTGTTTTTTCCAATGGAGGAGTTTAGTCATTGCACTTTTTATTTAGATTCCTAAGAAACTACCTACCTTCAGGCATGGTTAACATGTGTTTTTAGCAGGACCCCCAAAAATTTATTCTGTGTATGAGTTTTATTTTTATTTGTGTTAACCTTACCAAAAGACTATCTTTAGGCATGGGTAACATGTCTTTCTAGTGACATGATAAGGTAGCACTTATTTTACTCTTACTTCCATTTTTTTATTAGATCTACAAGGATATAATACAACCTAACAATAGGATAAAACTAACATAAGTAATCCAAGAAAGTCCAGAAATCCCCTTGATGTCACATCTTGTACATTCCCACTTGGTTCTTCACTTTTCAATCCAAGCATAATAATCACAAGTTTATTATTAGTTGTATGATGGAAAGAATATCATTATGGCCATGGTAAGAATCTCTTATTAATGGAATGGATGAATAAATGTTGTAGTCCCTTGTGACTTGATAACATAGAGAAATCTTCACTTTATTGGACTACATCTTGCCTTATTCTTAATGTGTTTTATTAATAATCAAAATTATTTATAAGGATCATGAAAACAAAGTATGAAAAAGATAATAAGAATTGGAAAAAGATGTAAATAATGAAAAATGTCAAAGAATGAAAAATCATTAAAGAATTGAAAAATGTTAAAGAATATTGAAAATTTAAGAAATGAAAAAGTATAAAAGAGTAAGAAATATCAAAGAATGTAAAAAAGTATAAAAGAATGGAAAAAATTGTATCAAAAAATAGGAAAAGTAAAAAGAAATGTAAAACAAAAAATTTGAAAAGCAATTATTAATTCCTAAATCAAGATAAACTATCTCCCCCATGACTGAACTCATGGACAAGTGTTTGGAAAATGCTCCCTAGATCTCCTAGATCATACACTCTATGTGGTTCACTTACCATCTTTAGTGATTTAACTTTTCTATTATTGCCCCATGTAATCTTGATGGTAATGAAATCTTGATCAATTAAGTTCTTCTTTTCTTTTCCTATTAGTGTATAATCATGATTTAATAGTTTTGTTTTTGGGCTTTTAGTTAGAGTCATCTTCTTAGAATGGGAATTAATAAGTGGATTAGATTATTCCATGCATATTTTGGACAAATTAATGTTCTTAGTTCTTAGCCATCAGGTGTCCTTTGGTTTAGTGGCTCTTACTCTTTCTTATGCACACACTTGTTGTGGACTAGTGTAATGATTGTGTTGTCATTATGTAGTGTCAATCTAGAATTACACCCTTCATTATCAGTAGTCATGCATGAAATTTGCTGTGTGTGTATGGCTTCGTGCTTGTCTTCCTTAGAGATTTCAATAGAGAAATCTCTCATACTTAACTTAGCATTGATTGTGCTAAGCCATGCTCTCCTCATGATAATTGGAAATTCCTTGTCTTCATTTTTTACATTGATTACAAGAAAGTTTGCTAGATAAGACCACCCATTGATAGTGGATACCACATCCATTATTTGTCCCAAAGGAATGGAAATAGACTGATCTACAAACTCTAATCTTATATTGCACTCCTTCAAGGGTGGTAAGTTCCATGCTTGATATGTTCCATAAGAGATCAAATTTACCCCAAAACCTGAGTCTAATAGAGCTTTTCATAGCAAATTTCCAACTACTCATAGATAAATTAAAGGAACTCCTGGATCAATTCTTTTCTTAGGGAGTGGTCTTGACTTTATCTAGTCTATGAATCATAGAAAAAAAAAACTTGACTCATTTTAAAAATACATTAAAATATATTACTATTTTTAATTATAAGCATTTTAAAACTTGATTAAATGTTTTTGATTTTGCTAAAGTCTTTTTCCTTTTTATTTCTTGAGAAAGCGCTAGATGTCCTAGTTTCCAATCTATTAACAAGCCTTAAAATTTGCAACACAATTATAATCAAAAATCATAATTTGCAATCTCAACAACTAAGTTTGACAAAATAGATACAATCTGTAAAATGTTTTAATAAGTTGATAAGATATTTTAGCAAGTTAGTAAGAGAGAACAATGTTTTTATCTTGGTACTAGATTATATTAAGGTTGTTTTTTCTGTTTATTTCATTTCTTTTTTCTAATTACATATTTGTATTCTTCTTTGGTTTCTGTCATTGATCCTGAAAAATTAGAAAAAACTAGAAAGGTTTGAAACATGAGTCAAACCAACTCATTATGAAAGTCCAAACACTGTGTAAAAAATCATTGCTTATGAGTAAGGATATTTTAGGAATGGTAGGAATCTTAACTTAAAAGTTGCAATCAGCAGATTCAAACCAAAATTAACCTTGCCTTCCACTACCTACTTCAACATTAGTATCAAAGCTTAAGACTTCAAAAATCCATAAGCAAAAGTGATTGCAAAAAACATCCCCAAGTGATGAGTGGTGGAGTAATCTAACATCCAACTATACAAGTCACAGGTGTTCACCCATGAACATATTGTAATCTATGGATGAGGTAATGTGATTATGCTAGTAATTGGTTAAAGTTGAAGATTGTTGTCTTCCTACATGAGCTAGTGAAATCTATGGGTATGGTTTAACTCACAAAGAGGTATATGATATGTTGATGTTTATAGGCCACTTCTCCTAGCAAATACAGTAAAGTGAAAAGAGTTTCTAATTCTAAGAAAAACAATAAACAATTCTATTTGTTCATATAGCAATGGATATTTGATTTTGATTTACTGTACATGCCTTGAACTCATGTAGTTATCACTAGGATTAACAAGTAGCGAATCAAGTGAGAAAACTAGTGGATTACTAGATAACTATGCTTAGCGCTCAAAACTAGTCATATCCATACTACTGAATAGTAGTGAAAGTAAAGTACACGGAAAAGTAAACATTAACTAGGAAAGTGGTAACTAGGAGTTTAATTGAAAATGGTAAACATTATTCTAGGTAAACATTAAGAGAACCAAGTGGATGTTGCAATGGTGACAAGTAATCTTGATCTTTATTACCAGTCATAAAATGTGTCCTACTACACTTCACTTGAATAAAAACTCCGTACAATCACTCAAAACCACATTGCGAGCATACACTGCTAAGTACTTATAACTAAAATTGCAGAAACAAACTAAAAGAGTTATGCTAGTATGGACTGAAATTTATTGCGGATCCATGCATCTAAGTGTTGCATTTATAGGTTACCATGCATCTTGCAATATTGAATATATGATAGCATAGCTAGTGTTACGATATCAGAGCTACAATATCATAGTATGCTAAAATTTGATTTATCATACCCCCATGATTGACTGAAAACTTGTCCTTGAGTTAAAAAAAAATGAGGATAGAGTTCCTTTCAAAATTGGGAGCTAGATTTACAAGATACTATTTACATGACACTTTATGTCGTAGTGGTGTTTTACAAAAATGACACAAGACATGATAAGATAAACTTTGACAAAAATAAAATTTGGATGAAGCTTGATGATACTTATGTAGTTCCTAGTGGTGGTGGCTCCTCCATTAGTTACTTCCCCTTGTCATCAGGCTTTTCGAATTTGTATTTGTTCAGGATTGCTTGAAGTTTTCCTTCATTTTTGGGTCATGTACCATCCATGCTTGTTGTGGAATGTGTGATGGAGTGGGTATATCCCATAGACATGACAACTGCAGGAACATCTGGTTGGCCTTGATGTACCATGCTGCAAACTATCTTCTCTCTTCTTCAAATGCTTTGGCATTTGCTCATAATTCATGATAATGAGATAATCTTTTGGCTAGGTTCTTTGCAACATCATTTTCCCCATGGTAGCTACTCTTAATTGCTTCTAATTTAGAGTTTGCCACTTGAAGTTTCTACAAGGCATCTTTTTGATTTGCAAAGTATTTTTCATACAAGGAAATTGTGGCATTTCTAGGCATACCTTCTATCAACATGGCCAAGGTAACGTAACAAAGGTTAGAGAACCCCATGTATTCTTTCAAATTCTCTATATGAATGTCTTTTTTTTTTACTTCTACTTGGTGGATGTGAGCATAACTATCCAAGATGGGTTGCCAATCTAGATTTTATGCTGGTATGACATTGATTTAGGCCTTAGCCATCTAGATCTCTTTCTCATTGATTTGCTTGTACATCCCCACCTAGCCATGAAAGTGTTTCTTGAGCTTTTCATGCTTCTTAGCTTCATTCTGTCATGCGTTGATTTCAATGGCTGATTTTTATCTAATTACATGTACCTTTTTCATTAAGAGGATTTGGTTTTCTCTTGCTAAGAAGCTTATTTCTTGGTTAATCCTCATCATTTGTTCTCTCAATTAATGGATGCTTTCCTTCAAGATGTTCTTTTTCTTCTTAATGTTGGTTAATTTGGTGTTTTCTATAGTGAGTGGTTTATTCTCTTCTTGTGTTGTAGTGAGTGCCTTAGCATGTGCATACACTTGTGCCTTTACTACTGAGGCATTCCACACTACTTTCTTCTTCTCATTCTCCATTTGCTTATTTTTCTCTAACAAGTTATTAATTTACTTTGTTTTGAGTTGTTCAATCTCATCAAGCATAATGAATTGAATTGGGTCTTTGTGTTCAACCTTTAGGATCATGAGCTCTTCCTATAATCTAAGGATTTCAGCTTTTTCATGCTCCACCCTACTCTCTGCTATAACTAGCTTGTCCTTGGTGGTAATTAGTTTTGACTACACTACAGTGACATCACTTGGAATGTTAAAAAGAGTAGTCATTACTTGTCTAGTCTACAGTAGTCGATCTAGCACATTCTCATGATTAGTAGGAGTCATTCAGCTTCCAGTTAGTATCTAAGCATCTTTGGCTCTAGTTAGATCTGCTAGTGGCACAATAGGTATGTTGAAGGATTCCTTCATGTGATTCATGATCAAATTTATAGATCCTGTTACATCTTGGTGCTGCATGACCACAACTGTGGCTTATTTTCCTATTTCAAGCACCACTTGGAATGATGTGGCATTCCCAGAAATTTGGTGTGACCATTTGCCCTCTTCTCTTGACTATAATGATATTTTTCCATTAACAAGATTTGTGGAAATGGTGGACTAAATGGCACTATCGATCACTCTATAGAGGTTGGCCTCCTCCCATGTTCCCCAATTGATAGTTTCTACAATCTATTGCAGATGACTCATTGATGGCTTGTAGTCCTATAGCAGCGGTGGTGGAACTTGTTGTTGCTCTTGTTCTTGCTATTGTTGTTGTAGCTGCTACTAACCATTGGGATCCACTTGCTATTGCTATTTAATGCATGTGGTTTCTCCAACTTCTATTTGTTCCTCCACCTAAGATTTCTTTAGTGGTGTTGGCTTGAGCATTTTAGCATATGAGACATTCTGAACTTTCTTGAGAATGTCATTAGTGTATCCCAAGATTCTAGCGTGTTTGCAAAACTTCCTAATTAGGCAAGGAAATGGAAGTATGACCTTCCCTGCCTTCTTTTCCTCTAACTGCCTCTGAATTTCCATAAAATAGAGTTGTGTGAGATTGATGTTGTACTTTTTCATCAAAATCACACTTCCTCTAGCCACATAGGTGGACAATCCATTTAATCTCTTTGTGAGAAAAATATGGTATGTGCCAATTTTAAAATAAATTCTTTCCTCTAGAGTTAACTCATTGTACTCCTTATCTTCTTTGCCATATGTCCTCTTTAACCATATTTTTTTGGTTTCTGTGTCTGATCTTGTAGATAAATGTGCTAATCTTTCCCCTTCATTGGGCACATTTAGAGCTTTTGCTATTGCCTTCACTAAATATGAAATGGAAACTCCCTCTATGTTGATTGTAGCATCTTCTTCTTTATTGTGCTAGAATTGGTAGGTCTCCCCTAGATACCATTCACCACTATTTGGTAGGATGGGCCATAGTGGTGATGCTTAAAGTTGTGTCCTTACTATTTTTAGAACAAATTCTATGAATAGACCAAAGTTCATTTCCACAATTACTGTGGTAAGGAGCAATTTCTCCTAGATGGTTTGAAGGCATTCTTATGGCAACATAAGAAGTTGTCCTTGTTCTTGTAGTTCTTCTTCCTTTGCTTGGGTTGATTGTCTTGTAGCAAGGGTTTCTTGATGGATACTGTAGGATTGAGCCTCCTACTCTGCATGTTCTATCTATGGCCCTTATTTCCTTGTTTGACCTTACTCATGACCTCTTAGTCTCTTACTTGTTGGTTATGGAAGTTCACTTTGTGCTCCTCTCTTTGGGGCCATCTACAATCAATCAAGGATTTGGAGTTACTATAGTGTCATCATAAATTCTTAACACTTCTAAACCTTACTCATACCCTTATTTACATTAAGTTCTTAGTTTATTATGATTGCAGAGTTAGGAAATTTTCAAAAAGTAACCCCATTAGCACTTTTCTATGGCTTAAGATAATTGGTATGGTTGATTAGGAGTCTTATTAAAGTTGTTTTGGCTGATATATGAATTCTTTTTCTTTAAAACTTCTTGTTATTTACCTTTAAACTTGACTTAGATGTTCCTTAATAGCATCCTCCATGACTAAGATGAGCACTCTGGGATCAGGTAAATTTGAAAATTATGAAAATCAGAGCAATAATGTGCAAGTTATGGCTTGGGGAAGATAGGAGGTTAGAGTTCAAAAGTCAAAAGAAAAAAATAGCAACAACTCTTCTTTCTCAAATGTGAAAATGAAAAAAAATTAGGCTGAGTCCCCACCTATATATAGATTTTATAGGCTTTGATATTAGAGGGGCTCCAATTTGATATTGAAGGCCAAAAATGCATATTTTTTGATAATTTCTAAGGATTAAAAATGATTCTTTGTGAATGTTTGGAAGGCATAGAACATGTTTAGAGGGCCTTAGATTGTACAGGATGCATATTTTTCAAAAACTTGACATGGAAAGTTCTTAAAGAAGGAATCTTAGGCTAGGAAACTTCATGAAGTGTTGATAAGATGGATGAGAAGGGTAATGAGCTCATATTGTTGGAATAGGTAGTTGAATTATATAGGAAGTTTTTATTAACATTTATTGATGTTGGAAGGCTCAAGATGATGTGGAATCACTTGGCAAGTATAAGATACAACAATTATAGAAGTGGGTCCTTCCAAAAGTTTGCTCCAACCCTTAATGCCCTTGTATAATCATGCCTAGAAGTGTCCTTAGGCACTTAAGAAGTTGAATGTAACACATACCTATTAAGAAAAAACACACATGTTAGTACCACCAAATTGGGGAAATTATGCTATATGACACAAAACCACAAGTTATGATCATTCATATAGTGAAATGAAATGGACTTAGAAGGGAATTGAGATGTGAGGTATCTTACCATAGGAAGAATGAATTCTTGTGTTTTATTAGTGGTTAAAGTAATCATTAGCCTTTCTATCCAAGATTCAAACCAATTCTAGACCACATTTTAGTAACATCACATTGTATCATCTTCTAGACTTACAACTTTAAGACTATCATTTTTGCAAGAGGTATTGTCACTTGGCATTTATTCCAAGGGAAGAGTTTAGTCATCATACTTTTTATTTAGATTCCTAAGAAACCATCTACCTTTAGGCATGGGTAACATGTGTTTCTAGTGGGACCCCCAGAAATTTATTCTGTGCATGAGTTTTATTTTTATTTGTATCAACCTTACCAAAAGACTACATTTAGGCATGGGTAACATGTCTTTGTAGTGACATGATAAGGTAGAACTTATTTTACTCTTACTTCCATTTTTTGTTAAATCTACAAGGATATAATACAACCTAATAATAGGATAAAACTAACATAAGTAATCCAAGAAAGTCCACAAATCCCTTTAATGTCACATCCTGTACATTCCCATTTGGTTCTTCACTTTTTGGCCTAGGCATAATGATCACAAGTTTATTCTTAGTTGTATGATGGAAAGAATATCATTATGGCCATGGTAAGAATCTCTTATTAATGGAATGGATGAATGAATGTTGTAGTCCCTTGTGACTTGATAACATAGAGAAATCCTCACTTTATTGGACTACATCTTGCCTTATTCTTAATGTGTTTTACTAACAATCAAAATCAGGGTCATGAAAACAAAGTATGAAAAAGATAATAAGAATTGGAAAAAGATGTAAATAATGAAAAATGTCAAAGAATGAAAAATCATTAAAGAATTGAAAAATGTTAAAGAATATTGAAAATTTAAGAAATGAAAAAGTATAAAAGAGTAAGAAATATCAAAGAATGTGAAAAAGTATAAAAGAATGGAAAAATTGTATCAAGAAGTAGGAAAAGTAAAAAGAACTGTAAAACAAAAAATTTGAAAAGCAATTATTAATTCCTAAATCAAGATAAAGTATCTTCCTCATGTATGAACTCATGGACAAGTATTTGGAAAATTCTCCCTAGATCTCCTAGATCATACACTTTAGGTGGTTCACTTACCATCTTTAGTGATTTAACTTTTCTATTATTGTCCCAAGTAATCTTGATGGTAATGAAATATTGATCAATTAAGTTCTTATTTTCTTTTCCTATTGGTGTATGATCATGATTTAATAGTTTTGTTTTTTGGCTTTTAGTTAGAGTCATCTTCTTAAAATGGGAATTAATAAGTGGATTAGATTATTCCATGCATATTTTGGATAAATTAATGTTCTCAGTTGTTAGCCATTGAGTGGCCTTTGGTTTAGTGGCTCCTACTCTTTCTTATGTGCACACTTGTTATGGACTAATGTAATGATTGTGTTGTCATTCTATAGTGCCAATTTAGAATTACACCCTTTGTTATCAGTAGTCATGCATGAAATTTGCTATGTGTGTATGGCTTTGTGCTTGTCTTCCTTAGAGATTTCAATAGATAAATCTCTCATACTTAACTTAGCATCAATTGTGCTAAGCCATGTCCTCCTCATGATAATTGGAATGTCCTTGTCTTCATTTTTTACATTGATTACAAGAAAGTATGCTAGATAAGACCACACATTGACAATGGTTACCACATCCTCTATCTATCCTAGAGGAATGACAATAGACTAATTTGCAAACTCTAATCTTATATTGCACTCCTTCAATCGTGGTAGGTTCCATGCTTGATATGTTTTATAAGAGATCAAATTTATCCCAGAACCTAAGTCTAATAGAGTTTTGCATAGCAAATTTCCAACTACTCATAGATAAATCAAAGGAACTCCTAGATCAATTCTTTTCTTATTGAGTGGTCTTGCCTTTATCTACTCTCTGACTATTTCTGTGAGCATGATAGTCTACATGTTTTTATTTGATGATGATGAAAGCTCGTTGTTTTTAGGAGGATCTTCCATAAAAGAAGCTTGTTGTATTGAAGTTCTAAGTCTACTAGCCTTTTCAAGACTTGTCCTAAAGAAAGGAAATTTCTTTGTTTGGCCCTTAGTGTTACTAGTAAGATCATCTATCTGTATGTTGACTACACTTGCAACGTTTCTCTACTATGGTTGTGATGAAAATTCCCTCTGGATAGTGGGTGGTGGCACTGGCGGTAAAGAATTTGGATGTTGATTTAAACCAATTGCTGATGGATGCATGTATGAGTTTGGATCTATTCTTGGTAGAATTGGTCTATGGTACTCAATGGGGTAGTATTGTGGAGTTTGGACAACAACATTTCCATTAGAGATTATACATTGTACAAAATATCCATATGGATCTAGCTACCTATATGAATATTGTTGGTGAGGTGGTGGCATGGCCAATGATTGGGGTTGTTGCCACTATTGGTAATACTACTCTTGTGGCTATGGCAAAGCTCCACTAGGATAGTATGTTGGTTCTAAGTTCTACTTGTAGTTACTTTGAGGATGAGGTAACCTTCTGGGTATTTGTTTCTTAACAAATTTAGGATTGAGTGCATATGCCCCTATTTCCTATAAATATGTCATTACTGGACAACATCCCTTGGGATGTTTGTACTGATACATGACACATCCTTCCTCATCAGTGTAGTTGGTGTCTAAATGTTTAGCCACTATAGCCACGTTGCCCCTTTATCCAAACTCTTTCTTCTTTTTCTTGTCCCTACCTTTTCCAAAGGTTTACTCTATTCTTTCCTCCACAACTTTTAATGCTATTGCAAATGTTTCATCAATGAAGTTTCATATTTTCTCTACCTTTGTTGTAATGTTAGTTACAGTTTTCTAAATTGGTAGATTCTTCTTTTAAATTGCATGTTCCAATGTTTCCTCTTCATGGATATCACAAATTCATGCATCTCTCTTCCTAATAGATGGGTCTCTATTATACTCTTCTGTTGATTCTCTTTGTTTTAGCTCATCTTCTTCCTTTGCCACTTGGTTAATCTATCTCTAAATTTGATGGGTAGTCATTTTAGATAATGTTTCTTGGGCATAAACCCCAACGGTCTCTCTAGTCTTGTTTCTTAACCCATCTATAATGTGCCTTGCTTCTATTGTGAGAATCCATGGCCTAGGCATCTATGCAGTAGTGAATAGTATCTTCCCATTACCGCATCAAGGATTTCATTAGTTCCATACTTCCATCTTTGGATTTTTTTCCTTAAGTTAGACACCTATAAGTAGGTTTGATACTTATCGTTGAAGATCTCTAGCATGGTACTCCACCTTCTCATTGATTCATGTTCGAGCGATTTGTACTAGCTCTTTGCCTCTTTCACAAGTATTCTTGGGAAAAACTTGAACTTTTTCTAGTTACTTTCAATGTTCTATAGGGTGTAGGCATTGTGGAAATCCTAGAGGTGGTATTGTGGATCAACATTATAACCACCTTCAAATCTTGACATGTTATTCATATCAAGCCATTTGATATGACTATCTCTCTTGTGCATAGTCAAAATGTAAATAGCTTCTTGGATATTGATCATGCTTTGAGTTACCATCAAAGGTTCATCATCATGATAAGGTTCATGTGCTTTATTGTAGAAGTTTCTCCTTTTGTGCTCATAGCTTTCATGATCCTCTCTCTGATCCCTTTGTCTTCTTTACTCATAACCTTCATCTTCCTCATCTAAGTATCTTGAAGAATGATCAAGATGCTCATGAGTCCTCCTTTCTTCTCTATCATAGTCTCGGTACCTATATCTTCTTTTGTCAGAGTCCATTGACTATCTAAATGAGGTGGATGAGGTAGTAGGAGAACAGTGTTGACTTGTCATCCTTTCATGACTCCTATGTTCTCCTTTGTGAGGCCTAGCAGAAACTCTTGGCCTTGAGTCCTGCTTATAATTTGAGTCAATAACCTCCCTCCTAGGTGTCTCTATTAGAGTGGAATGAAGTTGAAGTTTGCCAAGTTTCTTAAGTCTGATGATGGTTATTTTTGAAGGCTCTTCATGATTTTAGTGTAGTTGTTCTATGATGAATGCATTAGCATCCATATTGAAATACCACAAAATTTCGGGTCTCGGCATCTCAACTACATATTTTTCTAAGTGTTAAAGCGATGGCACTTTCGACACCCTGCTATGCTAGCGTAGCGTAGCGTAACACCCTATAACGCTATGCTATTATGTGCTGTTACATGATGTTATGCATTGTTACGTGCTGTTACACTGCATAGCATAGCGTAATAGGGACCCTCTTATGCTACGCTGTTACGCGCTGTTAAATGATGTTACATGTTGTTACGTGCTGCTATGCTGCATAGCGTAGCGTAACACCCTATTACGCTATGCTATTACGCACTATTAAATGATCTTATGAACTATTACGCGCTTCTACGCTGCATAGCGTAGTGTAACACCCTGCTACGCTACACTGTTACATGATGTTACACATTATTACATGATGTTACGCGCTGTTACACGTTGTTACCTACTGCATTGCCACGTGGCACCAGATCTGCATTTTGGGCTAACCCTAGCCCTATAAATACCTCCGCATCCTCTTTTTCAAAAAAAAGGAGAAGAGAAAGGGGGAAAGGCTTCAATTTCTTCACTAGCAAGACATTTGGAATTTTGGCACTCAACTCTATAGGCGAACAAGACCTAGATCACACCACACCGACAGAGAGGCATATTACATGGTATACTGTGACGACTGACCTAGGAGGCACAGTTTATCATAGTGAGCACCAGATTTCATAGCCTGACATCACTGAGGCTATGATTCCGCTCCTACTATGCCTATTGTACACTTTGTATACCTGTACCCTTTTTTAGGACGGTGTATCTTTCTATTCAAACTCTCTTTTTGGCTGATTATAGCATTTATTTGGCATTGTTAAGCATTAAATCGTGTTCACTTCCCTGTTATGCACTTTACCACGTTTCTATTGTTGTGCACATTGCATTTTATTTTATTATTTGCAAAAGGGTTATTGTACATCGATTAAGTACTTGTTTGATCGACCAGACCGTTTAGGGCACCCTAAATCTATTTTCTCCAGCACCACCCTCGACGAATTCAGGGTTAGGCTATGCGCTCGAAGACCTCTCGGTGTTTCCAACCACCGACGTTTTCTGTCGCTACAGTTTTTGGCGCTAGAAGGAGGGCTTGTTTTTTTGCATTTTAGTACCTAGCATTTTTTTCTGCATTTTCAAATTTAGCCATTTTTCTGCATTTTCATACTTAGCATTTTCTCTACATTTTTACACTTAGCCCTTTTTCTTGCTACTGGCAGATTTACTCATTTTTCTGCTTTTTTTCTACTACCGGCAGATTTACTTATTTTTGTGTTGTTTTCCTGCTATTGGCAGATTTACTCATTTTTCTGCTATTTTCTTGATTCAGTTATTTTCTTGCCATTTTCTACTATTTTCAGAGTTAGCCATTTTCTGCAAACAGCAACTCTCACAACCTAATCTGTGAATATGAATCCAGGTCAACCTTCCACGTTGGTGTCTAACACATTCGATACCACAATCTAGCCAAAGCATTCCATGTTAAGCCACGAACAATACAATTTCATTTGTGCCAAAATCCAAGTAGGATTATTAGTGGATTACCTCGATTTAGAGGCAAAATAGGATTATGAACGAGTCCACCGAAATGGACGGGAGTATAGCCCTTCTTTGTTTGATAAAATCCCACTCACGGAGCCCTACCACCAGTTGTTGTCCCAACTCATCTGTGCAAACAAGCATGATGCAGGGACAACTTACGAGGAAGCCTCATAGAATGAGGAAGATGAGTTTGAGGCCCACTCTGAGCATGAGAGCCATCTCCACACCGTCTTCCAACAACCACTCCCTAGTATAGCCCCTCCTCGGTTTGGTCCACCCATTCCCTCTAAGATAGTGACCATGCCAATTCAGCCTTCCTCGCATGCAACAAATGCATTTACCCAATGCTATGCTCATGCAGGGGCCACCTCCCAGCTCCAAACAACTCAAGCATCCTATATCCCACCTATCTCATCGATGTCTGCGGTGTCTGTCCAACCCACCCATGTGTGGCCCACTCCAATCACCACACCCATTGCTTAGCCATTACATCAGCAATTGTCTGCTATGACGTTAAACTAGCAACACCCATCCACTACGACATTAAACTAGAAAACCCCATAACTAACCCAAGCCTAGCTAATGCAACCAGCTGGCACATCCCCAAGCTTGGATCAGGCATTCCAGCTGATACAAAGCTTGACAGAGGAGATCAATCAACTTAAGGTTGCCTCCTCTGACACCATTAAGGTGATGGACTTCTACCAAGATGATCCCATAAGCCCTACAGTACCATCCCTAACTCTTCCAACTGGGGCCCAACTGCCTCAATTTACCAAGTACAACGGTGAAGGAGACCCCAATGCACACTTGGTCACATTTCGATCTGAATGCCTACTCCTTCAACCTTGGCAACACACCATCATGCCCATGTTTCCCATGTAACTCATAGACAAGGCCTTAGACTGGTATCGTGCACTACCCAAGGCCTCAATCTCCTCTTTGGAGGATCTCATAACCAAGTTTGTGACATGCTTTAGGTACAACCTAAAGCCTGAGGCAACCCTTGACCAACTTATGCAAGTTAAACAAGGGCCTCTAGAGCCCATGTAAAACTTCCTACAACGTTGGAATGTTGCATTGAGTGAAATGCATGAACCCCTGGCAGGAGCGCATCTACTAGCCATCTTTAAAGGTGCAGTAAATGACTTTATTAAGTCCAAACTATATTATCTAGCCCCAAAGTCTCTTAGTCAAGCCTTTGCCCAAGCAAAAAGCATAGAGGATGCAACACAAGCTAGCAATGATCTAGCCTATGTGGCCTACAGAAACCAACATGCTTGCAAGCATGTAGCCACAAGCACAAAAACAACCAACTGGGGCCCAACAGCTAAGTAGCCCAAAGCCCCAACTAACAGAACTACTAATTTTGGCACCAACTCACCTACATTAATAGGGGCTACCCTAAGACCCAACTTTTAGTGCAAGGATTGCTCAAAGTATACACCACTACCGGTGCAACCCTCTGAACTACTAGAGAAACTCTTGAAAGCTAGGCAAATCCAACACATGTATCAGCAATTACCTGCCAAAGACATGATAGGTACTGCGAACTACTAAGAAACCCTACTTTAGCAGTGCCAAATGAGCCCCCAGTTCCACAACACTTCAAGCTGGACCAATACTGTCATTACCACCAATTGGCTGGTCACAGTACAAACAACTGTTGTGCTTTGCAGGATGACCTGTAGAGAATGATAGAGCGTGGCCAACTGGTGCTTAACACGGCGAGTCAATCCAACACAGATGATGCCTCCTATGTCATAAATTCCATTAGCATGGGTGGCAAGCCCAAACTTGTGCAACAACCTTTTGTGATCCGTGTGCCTCCCTGTAAGGCAAGGATTCCCTCGACCTCCATAAGCAAGAGGCCTCCCTTTGTCATCAAAGTGCCACCTCAAGCACCCATAGCACCCTTTTTGGTCAAAGTCCCACAGCAACCGTCTGCTAAAATGTTAAATTGGCATCATGCAACAACAACCGCTAGGAAACCTTTTGTTATCAAGGTGCCACAACAAGTTGACCATACAACAACTCCGCCTAAATCACCATTTTTCATAAGAGTGCCAAAATGTGATGGCCCCTCACCTACCCGAAGCCCAACAGTGGGCAACATTTCGATCCCTCCTCCTTTAGGGGTTGACCCCACTAGCAACCCGGGTAGACCTACCAAATGGTAACACAAGAAGACAAATGAGCACCTCACAACCCCCATAGCTAAAGAAAAAGCCACAACTAACAAGAAACAACCAAACATTGGGGCCCCTACTCCCAAACAAGCCAAGCAAACCAAGCCCAAGTCCCCCTCTCGAGAGATTTATCTGTCAAGCCACATGGAGGAAGTCAAAGCCAACACAACAGCTAATGACAAGGACTTTGCAGCTACACTGACCCAGGTGAAGCAAATGCTGAAGCAAAAGAACACAATGTTGAGCTTGTACGACTTGGTCATCACCTCATTTTCTCACTGCCAAGCATTGGCCAATATATTGGCCTCCATTCCTATTACAGAGGACATCCCTGCAGATGAGACATCCATCCATGCAACAATGCTACCCCCTACACCGCAAGAATTAGGTTCAACATCTTTAGTGTTCCACAATAATATAGTCAAAGTCAACCCTAAACAAGGAGAGGTTACTATAGCTCCACTATCTATTAGCATTCATGTTGGGTAGTGCACCATCTGCAGGGTACATGTTGATGATGGTGTAGCAACAAACGTAGTATTGTACTTCGTCATCGACAAGCTAGGCTTGGTAGATGAAATCAGGCCAACCAAAACCACATGTCTAAAATCCTTCAATGGATCACGCATCACAGTCAGGGGTACCATCAACTTAGCCTTTGTGGCAGGAGAGCAATTTCCCACTAGTGCAGATTTCACTATCATAGAAGAGATCCCAGGTTTCAACATGATTCTAGGCAGGCATTGGCTAGCCCAACTACATGCCATCTCCTCTCCCATCCATCAAGAAATCCACCTTCCATACAAAGGTGGTCAAGTTATCATCCATGGTGATAACGCTTCCTCTTCAGCTATCCATGACATAGACATGGTGCAAGTTTTAGAAGAAGAGTTTCTTGGTGGTACACCTATAACAACCAATGCAACGCCTAAGGCTAAAACACCCGAACGAGTGGTTGAAGCCAACAGCCTCCCAGAGGATCCTAAGCCTTGCAAAATCCCTAATCCATGCCTAGTTAAGAAGCAACTACATGACCAAGACCTTCCCTTGGCCAAAGATGCACTAAATGCTTGTCTACCCTTTGCCTCCACTTCCCATGCATTTTTGACTTTCATTTACATTGCACTAGCCTATGCATTTATATGTTTCCTACTTACTTAGATCAAGCATTTCATTTTGTTTACATATTTTTTTTACTTTTTTTATGCATCCATCCATTTGGCTTACGCGTTACATCTAAAAACATAAAACTACAAAAACGCATGGCCCGAAAAGGCCTTAAACTAGCTTACGGCCCGGAATGGCCTAAAACTATCACTTTTTGCATTTCTTTCCTTTCATTCATACATTTTAACTTCGTTTACAACAGATGTTGCTTGATGTTATTTTCTTTTTAGTTCATTTTTGTAGGATTTTATAGACACACAACATGACTACGCATGTAGCATCGCACCTTGCATAAGCAAGGTAAGCATCGGTCTGCTATGACTATAAACTGGCACAGATAGTCCGCTATGACTATAAAATGGCATAAACAGTCTGCTATAACTATAAACTAACATAGAAAATTTTCTACGACTATAAACTGGCAAAGATAGTCCGCTATGACTATAAATGGCACAAACAGTCTGCTATAACTATAAACTAGCATAGAAAATTTTGTACGACTATAAACTGGCACAGATAGTCCGCTATGACTATAAATGGCACAAACAGTCTGCTATAACTATAAACTAACATAGAAAATTTTCTACGACTATAAACTGGCACTGATAGTCCGCTATGACTATAAAATGGCATAAACAGTCTGCTATAACTATAAACTAGCATAGAAAATTTTCTACGACTATCAACTGGCACAACTCGGCCTTGGGTCATGACATTAAACTGGCACAACAGCTCGTCCTTGGGTCATGACATTAAACTGGCACAACATCCATTATCTTCTACGACATTAAACTAGCACCCAATAGTCTATTAAGACTATAAAATGGCACAAACAGTCTGCTATAACTATAAACTAACATAGAAAATTTTCTACGACTATAAACTGGCAAAGATAGTCCGCTATGACTTTAAAATGGCACATACAGTCTGCTATAACTATAAACTAGCATAGAAAATTTTGTACGACTATAAACTGGCACAGATAGTCCGCTATGACTATAAAATGGCACAAACAGTCTGCTATAACTATAAACTAGCATAGAAAATTTTCTACGACTATAAACTGGCACAACTCGTCCTTGGGTCATGACATTAAACTGGCACAACAGCTCGTCCTTGGGTCATGATGTTAAACTGGCACAACATCCATTATCTTCTACGACATTAAACTAGCACCCAATAGTCTACTAAGACTATAAAATAGCACATCATGGTCTGCTAGGACCTTAAACTGGGTTCACAATCTGCCAGGACTTTAAACTAGCATGTAGCTGACCTGATCCAAACATTCACCATTTCCCTGGGAGCACTCATAGCGTCATTTCCTTCCACCATTCTGGTGATTCTTCTGGAGCACTTGCCATTAGTGCGGCATTCAGAACACTTGCAGCATCATCGCCATTGCACTTTCATTGGCTTTCTAAGCACTTGTGACTGGCATAGCATTTGACACTTGCAACATTTTCACAACTGACATTTTCACTTGCATTTTGTGTTTTGTGGTTTTCTTGTCTTCTCTGAGTTGTGTTTGCAGGATGAAGCCTTAGAGGTGGTCACGCAAAGATGCATCCCATCACAGTAGCAAGTTACCACATTGCTCTGATGTGCATGATTAGACTAGTTAAGCCGCTTAAGAGTGCACATCCCCCACATCCCTGTTACAACCTATGAGCATCCATTCCTTCATCCCAACATCCTCTCATACCCCCCATACTCATGATTTCACACTCTAATGCATATGCACTGTGACACACATGGCATTCTTTTCATATCAATCATAGAACCCATGATTGATGTAACACAATTCATCCTATGGGGTGCCTCTGTTGCATAGTCAAAGCCTAGGTGGATGTAACATGAATCATCCCTATGAAATAAAGCCCATCTTCTCAATGGCCAACTTGCAACTAACATTCAGCAGTACGCCGAACCCAAAGAAGGTTCACCTCACCAAAAAAAAAAGCAACAATGTTGCAGCTTCGCAATTGGCCCATCCTTGGATGAACTTTGACACTCTCATAAATACTCCAATAAGAGGTCAACATTTTAGGGGTAAGCTATTTCATGCCATGGTCACTATCAACCATGCTAAATTTGCATCTTACATCATGATCCACTATTTGCATTTCATTCCCACATTTGAATTTCATCTCCCTAGCATTGCCTATACCCCTTGTCCCTTAGCATAACCTTCCCATAACACTCTTTAGCATGGTAAAACGACATCCGATCTTGTGCTGACAAATGACGTTGGTGATATGTTTGCTGTGGTGTTTTGTAATTCTTTGTCAATGTCTTTCGGGCCACTCCTCCAAATGTCAACCAAGAGGGGCCATTGAAACACCATAAAATTTTGGGTCTCGACATCTCGACTACAGATTTTTCGAAGTGTCAGAACAATGGTACTTTCGACACCCTGCTACACTAGCGTAGTGTAGCATAACACCTTATCACGCTATGCTGTTACATGATGTTACGCATTGTTATGCGTTGTTACATGCTACTACGCTACATACCGTAGTGTAACACCTTGTTATGCTATGGTGTTAGGCATTGTTAAATGATGTTACATGATGTTACGCGCTGTTACGCGCTGCTACGCTACATAGCATAGCGTAACACCTTATTACGCTATGTTGTTACATGTTGTTAAATGATGTTACGCACTATTACATGTTGCTACACTGCCTAGCATAGCGTAAAACTCTGCTACGCTATGCTATTACATGATGTTATGCATTGTTACATGATGTTACGTGCTGTTACATGTTGTTACCTACCGCACTGCCACGTGGCACCAGATCTGCATTTTGGGCTAATCCTAGCCCTATAAATACCTCTGCGTCCTCTTTTTCAAAAAAAGGAGAAGAGAAAGCGGGGAAGGCTTCAATTTCTTCACCGGGAAGGCATTTGGCATTTTGGCATTTTGGCACTCAGCTTCGTGAACGAATGAGACCTAGAGCACACCACACCGACAGAGAGGCATATTACATGGTATACTATGACCACTAACCCAAGAGGCACAATTTATCATAGTGAGCACCAGATTTCATAGCCTGACACTGCTGAGGCTGTGATTCCACTCCTACTATGCCTATTGTACACTTTGTATACCTATACCCTTTTTTAGAATGGTGTATCTTTCTATTCAAACTCTCTTTTTGGCTAATTATAGCATTTATTTGGCATTGTTAAGCATTAAATCGTGTTCACTACCCTGTTATGCACTTTAGCACGTTTCTACTGCTGTGCACATTGCATTTTCTTTTATTATTTGCAAAAGGGTTATTGTACATCGATTAAGTTCCTGTCTGATCGACCAGAGCGTTTAGGGCACCCTGAATCCATTTTCTCCAGCACTACCCTTGCATGGATTCAGGGTTAGGTTGTGTGCCCAAAGACCTCACGGTGTTTCCAACCACCGACGTTTCCTATCGCTACACATATCTTCCAAGATAATAGAAGTGTTGACCTACTTCCCTTTGTTATGTGCATGTTTGATTTCCATAGTAGCAACTTTCCTCATATGCTCCTTTATGGATCCATAAGTTCTTGTCATGTGCTGAGTCACATGATACCTATCCTAGATTTGGTCCAAATGCATTCTGCTTAAGGTAGTTTGGAGCATGCTAAGTGCTACACATTTTGGAGGCAAGACTATGTTGCCTTGCATGTCTCTCCATCTCATTTTTTTATCCTGATGAAAGATAAAAGTAAAATATGGACGATAAGGATAAATGTGAGCATAAGTGATTCTTGTTTACCTTGGCATCCTCCATTCTTCTTCTTCATCAATTCTATCATTTCTTCTTTATGGTTCCCTAGTAGGTGGTGATGTATTCTTGTTTGAAGCCATGTTGTGATTTAAGATGTTTATTTAAGTGTGTGTATTTTAGAGTTATGAGTTGTAACATTGAGTTTTGATACAATGAACTTTGTGAAATCAATTAGTTAGCATACATTGACCAGTCCCTAGCAACGACCCTAATGATGAGTGGTGGAGTAATCCAACACTGAATCATACAAGTCACAGGTGTTCTTGTGTGACTAGATTGTAATATGTGAATGAGGCAATGTGATTATGCTAGTAATTGGTTAAATTTCGAGATCATTGTATTCCCATGTGAGCTAGTGAAATCTATGGGAATGGTTTAACTCATAGTGAGGTATATGATATGTTGGTGTTGATAGGCTATTTCTCCTAGCAAATATAGTAAAGTGAAAAGAGTTTCCAATTCTAAGGAAAATAGTAAACAATTCTATTCTATCTTATTGTAATGGATATATGATCCTGATTTACCATACATGCCTTGGACTCATGTAGTTATCAGTGGGATTACCAAGTGTACCACTATTGAGTGAATCAAGTGATAACACTACTGGGTTACTAGATAACTACTCTTAGCACTTGAAACTAGTCGTATCCATATTGCTTAAAAATAGTGAAAGCAAAGTACATGGAAAAGTAAACATGAACTAAAAAAGTAGTAACTAGTAATTTAAGTGAAAACGATAAACATTAAGAAAACTAAGTGGATGCTACAATGATGACAAGTAATCCTGATCTTTATTACTGGTCATGAAATGTGTCCAAGTACACTTCACTTGAATAAAGACTCTATAGAATCACTCAACACCACACTACTGACATACATTGCTAAGTACTTCAAGCTGAAATCACAAAAACAAACTAAAAGAGTTATGCTACTATGGACTGAAATCTATTGTAGATCCATGCACCTAAGTGTTATATTTATAGACTGGCATGCATCCTACAATATTGCATATACAACAACATAGCTAGTGCCATGATATCAGAGCTACAATATTGTAGTCTGCCAAACTTCAATTTATCACCAAGTATAATATAATCTCTAATAGCTTCAAAGACTTTTCTTATTGGTCACATTTAATGAAATCTTTGGTTTAAATAAATAATGTATGGAAGTATATATAGAATCATTATACAATTTCTTGACATCTTAATGCCCTCACAAGATAACAAAGGAAAGGTTGGGAACATGCTAAAAAACAAGAGACATTAGCAAATATGATTATTTGTACTTATGCTAATAAATATATTGGTGCTAAGTGTAATATAATCTTTAATGGCTCTCAAAATGTTTCTTATTGGTTGCATTTAATAAAATCTCTCATTAGCACCATCATTATTATCCTAACCTTGTCCCAACAAAATAGAATTAGCTACATGAGTTTATTTTTACAATTCACCTCTATGAAAAGCTAGATCTTTGTTTATTTGCAATTTCTTCAAATAATCTTTGATTATTTTTTCCATGTGTTAATGGCTTTCCTAGAGAAGTGATGCAATGTTCCATGTTGCCATCTAAATTTTTTATTGCTAGAATTTCTTCTTTATCCAGACTAATCCTTGATGTGAAAACCCTTGTCTACCTTTCAGAACATTCAAGTGATGATATTACACATCATTTTTGGAGGACAGCCTAGCAAGTCCTTATTTATTTTTCATAACCGAGCCTTGTGATTACTACACATTGCATCTAGGGAATGCCATATCATTGATGGCTTAGAAATCAACAATGGTGTAACTATTGTATGCTAATCAGGGATTGGGGTGAGATCCAAAAGCTCATATAAAGTTGTACAAGGCTGAAAAGTAAGTGTACAGGAAATCTTGGAAAGTTGAAGCTATTAAAAGGCACAAACTAGAGATGTTTGTCCAAAGGATAGGAATTAATGATGCTTTTTAGCTATTCAATTAATTTGTGAAAGTTACCAAGTCTCCAAAAGCTCAAATTATGATGGTACTAGGAAAAAATTCCATGGTAGCCTTTATAGGTGAGGCTTTAGAATGGATAGATGAGGCTCTAGAATGGATAGATGTGATATGGGAAAATATTCTTGGAGGGCTAAACTCTAGAGATATCAATTGGGTGAACATGTTTGAAGAGGAAATCATGTGCCTCTTAGAAGAAGGTCTTTCAAAGTTTAGCCCTAAAGATATAATTTATAGTCCTTCATCTAAGGTAGGCTATATAGCTTTTATTCTTTATGATTCTATTATTTGTTAGAACTAATGATCACATGTTTTATTTTTTAGTTCCCTAGCAATAGTAGCAGTGGCAATAGTAGTGGTGGTGGTCATGATGATGGGGGTAGTGGTCATGGTGGGGATGACCCATAGGTCACTATGGCTTAACCTCTAGTGTTTAACTTTTTTTTACTTTTATTTGAATAGGTCATATGTGGCCTAATTTTGTAAACTTAACTATGTATTTTGATGCAAATTATAGTTAATGGAAAAAAATTTGGTTTATTTTATGTTTTAAATTTTTGTATTTATTTTTGTTTTATTTAGATGATAACATACATAAAAATTTGGAACTTAAAGTAAATAAAAGCATAAACATTTAAAACATGAAATAAGAAAAAATGTAAATGACTAAAACATGAAATAGCAGTGCAGGGGTTACACCTTAATAGACCCCAATAGGACCCAATCTACAACTTCTAAGTAGATCTGGCTTAGAAAACAAAATAAACATAATGAAATAGAGAAAAATTTCCTTTTATTAAGAAAATTCTCAAAATACATAGAAAATACATCAAGATGAGGAGCCAAGCTAAACTTACAACTATTCCAAGAATCTTAGAGAACATGCTTGTTTTCTCTCAATCCTCAATTGCTTACAATGGAGCCAAGCTCAAGACAAGACACTTATAAAAGATTCTCCTAACCTCTCTCAAATGCTTTCCCTTGCCTCTCATTTAATTTCCTTGCATAAGCTCTCCTCTTGCACAAGCTTTCCTTCCTCAAGATCTCTCTCTATTTTTCTCTTGGTCAAGATTTTGCACCAACAATGATGAATTACATCAATATTTATAAGGAAATGGAAGATAAGAAACCTTTTCTCAACTCAACTTAAGATTATTTATATGTTTTCCAAGTCTTCTCACCTTTTCCCTAGCTATTTTCATCTTGCTTTGGCTATTTCCTGAATTGGAATAAGTGTTTTTGAAAGTTTCCCCAACCATATAGGTCATCTTTGAAATTTCCAAGACATCTCTTATGAAAACTTAGCTCTCGGCCAAGACATTTGTTGATTTTTTGAGACATCTCATTTTGGCCTAAGAGGTATCATGCATAGTGGAGATGTTTCAAGTTCTGGTGAGATGTCTCACCTGCTAGGGCTAAACACAAGGATGCTTGTTTTGAGATCTGGAACCTTCAAATGCCTCCAAACAAGACTCCATAGATTTTGGAATCCTCTAAACTCATCAAAATGAGCCCAAAACATCTTGAAACCTACCAAAATATGCATGTATGATAGAACAAGTGAATTAGAGGAGGTGTCCCTACACTAGCTCTCTCGTCCTTAAAAATGTCATGCTTCATGACCTTTCATAAGTTGGAAGGCACAATGCCCCCATGACTTAAGGCCATCACAACAATCATGACTCAATGCATTACAAACATGATAATGAATATTGTTGGATGTCTTGTTTTTAAGCTCCTATGCTCATGGGGACTTGTCCTCATGTTCCACCATGCTTCCATCATCTAAGCATTTTCTTGGAATGCCTCCTTTGCATTTCCATAATGACTCAAACCTGCACAAAATCAACACAAGAATCTTGAAAAATAATAATTAGCATAAATCCATGGAGTAGGTGTCCTTGTCCTATTTTGAAATAGGAATGGTATTTTTCCACTTTCTACCAACTATTCTTCCAACATCTCTTTACCACCAAAAAGTTTAGTTTAATACTTACATAAGTACTCAAAATCATCAACCAACACACGACTATCATCAACATCCAAGCAAAATCAACCTTCTTTTCATTCATATGAAACTCCATGCACTCAATAATAGCATGTATATAAAATGCGTTCTCTTTAGCATCAAAGAAAATTTCATCATCACATATAGCATTCACCCTTATGATCTTCTTACAACTAGGAAGCATTAATGAAGAATTTAAATTACCAAGCTCACTTTCAGTAATAGTGAACAACAACCTAAACTTATGATTTTCTTGCCTTATAGCCCAACTATTTTTTTCATCATTAAAGTTAGCCTTATTATCATAATTCCAAGGTCTACCAAATATGAGATCTGAACAATTAATAGGTAACACATCATAAAGAATTTAATCATGAAAATTCCAATGGAATAAATAATAAGACATTATTACTTAACTTTCTTATAATGATCCTTCATTAACCAATGCATTTTAAATGGCTGAAGGTAAGGAATTGTAGCTAACTATAATGAGTTGATGACCTTGTTAGAACTCACATTTTCTTGTGCTTCATTGTCAATGAGCACACTCAATGAATGACACTAACATTATAATGAATTCTAAATAAACTCTTCCTTATAACATCCTCATTGGAACTAACATGTCCAATAAAAGTACAACTATTCAATTCACTTTGGTCAATAATGTGCAAAGTATAATTTTCACATACCTTCTTTGAAGATTCAAGTGCTTCCTCTTACATAGTTTGAATTTTGTTACACTTAAATGTATTATTCTCTAGCTTTGTGCATTCCCATTATTTATGACCTGATTCATCACAATTATAACATATATCCTTACCATGATATTTAACTATTGGAAACCATTCCCTTATTTTTCCCCTCCTAGGAGAATTAGACTCTCCTTCCTTCTTCTTTGGCTCATTTTCACCATCCTTCTTGAATGATTTCTTTGACTTGTGCATGGTGTCCTTCTTATTTCTTTTCTTGTGATATTTGTCCTTCTTAAGTCAAACTTGATGATTTTTATTTTAGCTTTGAAAGTAAGATCATAGGCTTCATCAAAAGTATCAGGCACATAGAATGCTAATTCTTGTTGATATTACATCCTTAATCCACTAATGAAGTTAGAAGCTTACTCATATTCAATCCAATGAACATTAGTAATTTCTAAGGCTTTAAGAAATTCAACATAAAAATATTTTACCTCTTGATATCATTGTCTAAGAAATTTCAACTTCTTTATGGCTTCATGATGGAAGGATTTCTTCTTAAATTTTTGTTTTAGCATGAAATCCATGAGTTTCCAACTCTCAATAGGTCTTCCATGTTCTTCAAGGTATTTGAGACATTCATTGTTCCACCATTTAGCTACTAATCCTTCAAGTTTGCTCTCAACAACATGAATCATTATCTCACTAGAAAGTTGCTCAATAAGAAAATACTTATTCATAGTTCTAAGCTAAGAAAGAAAGAAATATGTACCTTCAACACTTTAAATATGGGAATATCCATATGAGGAACTCTTAAAGCACTTCTTAACATCTTTACAAACCTTTCATCTTAATTTTCCTCATTATTAAAAAGAAACATTGGCTCATACCTTTGAGTTCTAGTCTCTTCTCTGTTTTGAGTTTTTTGATCATGTCTTCCTCTTAATCCTTGTAGTGGTACAAAAAGGATTCTCATCTTTAATCTACTCTTCACTTCTTGTTGATGTTTCTCCAAAATCTTGGTGTTTGAAGATCCTTACTTTGGGAAGAACTTCTTGCATTCCTACCACAAAAGCCTTAAAGGAGTCTTTAAGCTCTTGAATCTCTTGTTAAAGATCTTGATTAGTCTTCTTCTTAGGAGCCATACCTTTCTCCCAACCTCTTGTGGATGTATGAATTCTTGTAAACTTTCATTGATGTATGGATTCTTGTAAACCTTTTCTTTGATACCAATTTGGTGTAGGGGTTGCACCTCAATAGAGCCTAATAGGATCCAACCATAAATTCCAAGCACATCTAGCTTAGAAAACAAAATCAAGATAATGAATAAGAGAAAAATTTCCTTTTATTAAGAAAATTATCCAAATACATAGAAAATACATCAAGATGAGGATCCAAGCTTAATTTACAAATCTTCCAAGGATCTTAGAGGTCATACTTATCCCCTCTTAATTCTCAATGGAGGCCAAGCTCAAGATAAGACACTTGTAAGAGGTTCTCATAACCTCTCTTAAGTGTTGTTCCTTGCCTCTCACTCAATTTCCTTTCACAATATCTTCTCTTGCACAAGCTCTCCTCCCTCAAGAACTCTCTTTATTATACTCTTGGTCAATGTTAGGAACCAACAATGATGAATCACATCAATATTTATAACAATTAGAAGATAAGATATCTAGAAACATTTCGGCAACTCAACTTGAGATTCTTTAGATGTTTTCCAAGTCTTTTGATCTTTTTTCCAACTATTTTCATCTTTCTTTGATTGCTTCGATCTTTCTGTCATTGTTTCCTAGATTAAAACAACTATTTTTGAAAGTTTCCTTAGCTGTATGGGTCATCTCTGACCTTTCCAAGATGTCTCCTACAAAAACGTAGCTCTTAGCCAAGATGTTTGCTGATTTTCTGAGACATCTCATTTGGGCCTAAGGTGTCTCAAGCACAATGGATACATCTCATTTAAGACATCTCAAGTTCTAGTGAGATGTCTCATTTGCTATGGCTAAATACAAAGATGCTTGTTTTGAGATTTAGAACCTTTTGATGCCTTCAAACAAGTTCCCATAGACCATGGAACCCCCTAAACTCATCAAAATGATTCAAAACACCGCAAAATGTGCCAAACATACATGTAGGGTAGAATAAAGAAACTAGAAGAGGTGTCCCTACATTAAATAGACAAAAGTAAATAATTGAACCCAATAAAAAAATGTTAAAAGCATGGCTAAAAAATTAAAGAAGAACATGCAGTGAGAGTAAAGGAGGTTAACTACAAATTTGTTTCCAAATTGTAGACAAATTAGGAAATGTATTGTACATGACCTTATTCTCCCTATTTTCCCATGTATTAAGGAAAAAGGTAACCAATCCCACACCTTATCAAGAGAAGAATGATAGACTTCTTAAACACTGCTAGATTTATGCATTATGTTAGGCTTACCACTGGTCTTTAAGTTATTGTTACTTCTAGTTTTTATATTATAATTCTATCCACTCTTCTTCAAGATTAATGTTGTTAATTGAAAGATGGATTGCATGAACACTATGGATAATAACTTCACCACAATCATAAGGGAGATAGATTTCTTGATAAATAGGTGATGAATTTGCATGTAGCTTGGCCAACCATGGTCTCCCTAGAATAAGTTAAAACTAGGTGTTTGTTCAACTACTAAGAAGTTAGTAGAAATATGGAATTGTTCTCCACAAAATCTAATAATATTGGTGCTCGTAATGTTACTTGTGATTCATTGAAGGATTTAAGGACAAAGGTGGTGGTCTCTTATTTGCTATCTACTAGATCTAAACATTCAATAATAGGGAATGGGATAACATTAGTTGCAACCTTGTCATCAACATGTATCGTATGTACTTTTTATTAGCACATGCATATGGTTATGAAGAGAGGATCATGTAATACTTCTCCATTTTGAAGATCAACCTTGATCTCACTATTTTGAAAGATGAGTTTTGTTTCTTCTATAGCTTTATTATTAAGGTTTGGTGCAATGATAGAGTGGATGGCTTACCCTTTTGTAGGGATGTCTTATAGTTCAGAAGATAAAAGTTTGAGAAGTCATGAATAGGTCATATAAGTTTAGTGATGTATTCTTTTATTTTAGGGATTATTTGACCTATTTTATAATTGTGAGAAAGTCTTTATCATTAGCTTGTGCCTTATTGATCTTAGCAACTTTTACCTTCTCTAACTTAACCATAATCTTTAGTTCATGTTTTAGCATGGGCTACTTAAGTTGTTTGCTATTTTCTATCTTAGTAGCCTCTCTTTCTTAACTCGATGTTAAAGGCTTAGGCAATGTATTCATCAATATAGTTAATATGGATGTGGGCTTAGGAAAATTCACCCACTTTTATTTTTCATTTTAATAGTTATACTCAATTTTGAATGAGGATTTGGTCTCATTGAGCTTCTTATGAGCTCATGATGAAGGACTTTGATTAGTCAATGTGTATGAAGTAGACATGTTAGCTATAATAGGAGAAGCTTGTTTGGCTATGATAGTGCTATTTGAGGATGTTTAAGTAGTAGAGGTTCTCTAGTAATTAGAGAGATCACCATTATTTTTTGGGAATGTGTGGTGATCATTAGAGAAAACCTTATGATGAAAGATTGTTCAGGAGATAAAGGTGGTATTAGAATGATGAAAGGTTTCCTAGGCTTTGATGGTGATGCTTGGGATTTAGACTAGTTGGTAGAAGGTATTCATATCATGAATGGTATCTTAGGTATACAAGACTTACTTATTTCAGTAAACATTGCTATTATATATGGATCATTGCTAGCATTGAGTGGATCTTTGAACATTTGCATACCTTGGTTTTGGTCTCTAATAGGATTGGAATCATCTAACACTAGTTCTCCACTATCAATCATATTTTGCAAATAATCCTTTAAGGCTAAGAAAAAATCACTCTCATGATTTGGTAGTTGATAATAGTGATAAAACCTATACATATGGAAGTATTTAGACAATGGCATGTCATCTTTTGTGGATATGGTAGGATCTCAAGCTATTTTGTAAAGGCAATCATATCTTTTCCTAGTGTTTTTATAAAATTTCTTGTGTTGAATACAATTTTTTTTAAGCAATTGGTCTAGGAGTTTAGAAGGTTTCATGGGTAGGCTAGTGTATTTAGACTAATCTTTGCATTCAAATTTGGATCTTGCTTGTCTTGAGGTAGAGGAGGTTAAAGGTTGGATGGGAATAAAAGGTGTTGCTTGCAATGAATTTGGTTATGAAGATTGATTTTGTAAATTATTTTCTTGTTTGGGATTCTTAGCCATTATAGCCATTATTGTATATATTGATTGGTTAGCTTTATTTTTGTCCTTTTTAGTATATTAGTTCTTATAAGCTATGTAGGCTAAGTTGTTACTAGCTTCAATTGCATCATTAATTGTTCTAATTTTTTGCAAGGCTAGAGTTAGTGTTCATAAGTTTAAGTAGTAAATTTTTGAGTTGATGAAGTCATTAATTACTCCTTTAAAGATGGAGAATAAATGAGTCTTAAATATGAACTTAATAATTTCATTAAGAGTTGAATTCCATCTTTGGAATAGCTCTAGAGGACCTTGCCTTACCCTCATAAGTTGATATAGCTTAGTATTTGGATTTAAGTTATTCTTAAAGTGAATAATGAACTAGGTGACCACATCATCTAGGGATTTGATGGAATTCCTAGGTAACAAATGGTATCAATCTAAGGATATTCCTATTAGGGACATAGGAAATACCCATAATACAGTATGAGACCAAGGTTGTAATAGGATATACTTGAAGTGAAATATGGTTAGATGAGCATTAATCACCTTCATCATTATACTTAGCGAAGTTTGGGATGGGAATCCCAGCTAGCAAGATATTTATAGTACATTAGGGCTAATTGAGTCATCCTGGTAGAAGTCCATTATTTTGATAGTTTGGGATGTGATAAGTTACATTCTATTGGTTGTGTCGATGAAACCTTGTCAACATGGCCTTGTCATATGGGCCTTGTTAATGAGGCCTAGTTGATGCATCATATCATGTGTCGATGTGGCCCCATCAACATAGTGCCTATAGTCACCATAAATACACTATTACAACCACATTTATGGTAAGTAGAGATTGTAGTTGCAGTGAAGGTCTTGCATTTTTTCCATTCAAAAGTTATAGTTTTTCCCTAAGTGCCTGCAGTAGGAGTCATTGAGTGTACAGATCTTTATTCGAGCATTTTTGTACCTATGCACAATAGTGTGTGTTGCAATAGCTAATCTATCCAAAGTGCTACAAGGTTTATTAGAAAGCTCATCTAGATGAGTTTATGCTAAACTTCACCTTCATCCTACATCAGGATGAATAGTTGTGATGGCGTGATATGGAGGGAAATGTTGTCTTGCCCCTCGATAGATCTATGCTTGGGATCTATTCAAAACCCTTAAGAAGTTGGGCATAGCAAATATTCATGAAGAATACATTGTGGATGGATATGATACTCAAAACTACTATCCCACTAAAACACAATGCAAATGAGATTAATGTTAGGAAAAACTTCACGAAGCTACAAAGGGGAAACATTACACTAATCCCATGTTCCTACTAAACCAAGATGATAATGAGGATCTTTCCTTGGAAGGTTTTCAACATGAAGATTCTCCATCCCCTATTATTGATGGAGAGGGTGTGAAGTTGGCCCTACAATCAATTCTTCATAAACTAGGTTTAGGAAAAAGTGATAGCCAAGGTAGGGACTTGGGTAAGCATCATAATAGTAAGGGATCTAAGGATGGTGATTGTAATAAGCATAAGAGTGATGGAAGACACCAGGGTGGTGGTGGTAGTCCACCTTCCTCTTCATCCTCTTCAACTGATTCTAAACATTCCTCTTCATCTAATGGTTATCATGAAAGTTATTGTCAAAACAACTGCGATGAAGGTGATCAGAAAGATAATAATAACTATACAGGCCACTAGAACTAAAGGGGTGGCTAAAACCATCATCGATGTCATAGATGCAGTGATGGTGATGAACCTTTATTGGTGACTTGAAGTATGCTCAGCATTGCGGAGGTAGTGAACATTGCAACTAGGCATATGAAGGATAGTCAGATCAAGTGCATAGATATGAACAATATCCAAAGATTTGAGGGGGGATATAACTTTGATATGCAAATTCATCTATAAGATTTTCATGATGCCTATGCCTTATAGAACATATATAATGAGTGGAAGAAACTCAAGCTTTTCCTAAGGACACTCATTAAGGAAGATGAAAGTTGGTACCGATCCTTAGAGTCAGAATCTATTTGTAGATGGAGTACTATGTTAGAGCTGTTCAATGACAATTACCAAATGTACCCTAGAGTGTCTAATCTAAGAAGGAAAATCCAAGGCTAGAAATAAGAAGCACATGAACCCTTGGATGCCATCATGGGCTACTACTATTCACTCTTACACTGATGCCCTGGCCATGGTTATTATTAGAGGGAAAAACTTCGCCACATCATAGATGGGCTCAATGCAAAAACATGAAGAACCCTTGAGGTGTATGCCCAAGGAAGATTGTCTAAATTGAGATCTCATCAAATCCAAAGGCTAATTGAGTAGGTAGTAAAAGAAGAAGGTCAACTATGAAAAAGGGAAAGTGCTGAAGAGTATAATAAGGATCCATCCATTAGAAAATGAGGGGTCTTATTTTGTGATAAGTAGGAATTGCCACTTGATGAAGTAGTGAATAGAAAGATCTTGCCCATCTAAAAATTTATTTTTGACATTTCATCCAAGGTAGACAACTTATGGGACTTTTTGGATGAAAAATTTCAAATTTCTTTAAACATTGATGAGGAATCCAAAGAGAAAAATAGTGATTGTAATCGTAGGAGATGAAAAGGAGTTGAACATGCCTACCAAAGAGGTAAGGGTAAGGCTGCTGCAATAAAGGAAGTTGTGGAGTCTAACTCTAATGATAAAACTAAATGTGATATTTGCCAATAGGAACATCCAAAGGGATGTTGCCCTATAGTGTTGCATTTACAAGAGTTAGGGGTGTACACATTGAATCCTTGCCTAGCATGTAGGCAAGTACCAAGATGATTCCCTTACCTTGAATGTAGTCCAAGGTAGTTCCACCAATAGCAACAAGGCTTACTACCCATGTGGAACTCCTCCAAAACCTTACAAACAACACCAATAGTGGTACCAACCACAATTGTGGGGGATGCCACCACCAAGGCAACAATACCCTTATAGGTAACTAGATCCATATAGGTACTATGTTTAGCAACCCATCTCCCCTAGAAGTTCTGCAAGTCATACGTCATTCCAGCATTACTATTACCCTTTAGAGTATCACCAAACACATTCATCATCTATTTGAGGGAAAAAACCATATCCATATCCATATCATCCTCTGCATCCCTTTGCACATACACCTCCATATTCAACCTATTTACCTCTTGCTTCATCCATGCAGGGTGAGATTTCTTCATAGCCGCAACAATGTAATGCTACGAGGGCTGTACACTCACAACCAGTTTTTCAACCAAGTAGTCTAGATAATTAGACAAGGAGAAAACCTTTCTTTCAGCCCAAAAGTCCTCTTTAGCCCTCACAATATACTCTAGTTGATTGCCTTGCATCTCCAGCACACTCATCCTTTGCATCAAATACCTTCTAGTGCCCTTCAAACCAAGTGCTGCCTAGTATCTACACTATAGTGCTAACTCATGCTATTTTTGATTGGATCAAGGCTAGCAATATTTCTACAAAAAGATCTAATCCAAAAAGTCCATTCATTTATCTATAGATTGTTGGACAAGAGCCATGCAAAGCTTTTCTTAACTTTAGTTCTAGAGTTAATCTCATGTTCCATGATATGTATAAGGCCTGGAACCTACCACCTCTTAAAAGGAGCAACATTCATCTAGAATTAGTAGATTAGTCAATTACTGTTCCTTTGGGCTTAGTAGAGAACATTATGACCATAGTTTGTGGGTGGTCCTATCTTGCTGATTTTCTAGTAATCAAGGTGGACAACTACAAAAATGACTTCCCCATCGACATGGGAAGAGCTTGGTTAAGCACGGTTGATGCAAGAATGGGTATAAGATACCTATCTTTATGAATATCCAAGGAAAACAAGCTAGGAAAAACTGAGAAGAAGTGTATTCCATACATCGCGTATAATGATAATGAGTGTAATTGCCTATAAAAAATTTGGTCCATCAAGAGAACATACATTAAGGCATGCAATCAGTGTGCATAAGAAATTAACATTCAAAGGTGTCTGTATGAAGTAGCCACAAAGCAGGAGGGCAGCCAGTGGCTAATAACTGATTCAGATAACAACAAAATATGCATGGAACCAAATGAGAGCTTAACATGTGCATATGTTGAAGGCATGGATAAGATTGAACAAGTTCATTTCCAACTCTCTGATGAAGATGATAATACTTATTAGGGAGAGTTGAAAATCCTTGATCACTTCAAGCAGGAGCCCTTGGAGCTAAAAACTTTACTAGCCATAATGGAGTATGCATTTTTAAAGAATGTTAAACTAGTCATCATTAATGCCAAACTTGCTGCTGAGTAGAAAGAAAAATTGTTGAATGTGATGAATAAATGGTCAATAGCCTTTACTTGGTTATATCTAGAGCTAACAGGAATTAATCCAAGGATATGCTAGCATCGCATCTACACCAACCCAACCATGAAGCCTAGAAGGTAGTTACAGAGGTGGCTAAATCCCAAAGTGAAGCAAATTGGCAAAGAGAAAATTAAGCAACTCCTCAAGGTAGGGTTCATCTATCCAATTGAGGATAGTGAGAGGGTTAGTCCACTTGTAAGGCTATTGAATATGGAAACATTTAAAGATCATTTTCCTTTGTCATTTGTAGATCAAGTGTTAGATACCATATGCGAGCATTGTTATTATAGTTTCTTGGATGGTTATAGTGGCTATAACCAAATCAAAATTGTGCTAGAAGATAAAGCTAAGGAAACATTCACAAGTCCTTGGTGGACTTTTCCATATTGTAAGATGTCATTTAGTCTATGTAATGCCCCTACAATCTTTCAATGCTTGATCCTTAGTATCTTTCAATAGCAAATCGGTAGTGGTATTGACGTCTTTATGGATAACTTTTCCACCTATGTAGCTACATTTGAGCAAGCCTTGGAATGACTAGAGTAAGTATTAAAGAGATGTGTAGAGACAAACCTACGGCTCAACTGGCAAAAGAGCCATCTCATGGTTCAAGAAGGCATTGTGCTTGGGCACTAAATTTCATAAAAAGAGATAAAGGTAGACCCAAAAAAATAAGGGTTATCCAAGGAATAACATACCAACCAAAGACCATTAAAGATATTCACTCATTCCTTGGGCACATTGGTTCTTGCTGGTGATTCATAGAGAATTTCTCTAAGATTGTAAAATTTTTGGTAGAGCTTACAAAGAAAGATGCACCTTTTATTTGGACCAAGGAATGTGAACATGCATCCCAAAAATTAAGGAGGAACATATAGAAACACCAATCCTATGAGCACTAGCTTGGTCTAGACCCTTCCATATCTTGATAGATGCATCTAACTATGCTTTGGGAGTAGTTCTCATGCAGATGGATGAGAAGAAATATCCATATTATATCCACTGCATGAGCTAAAGCATTGTGGGAGCACAGTTAAACTACACCACCATGGAGAAAGAACTAATGGTAGTGGTGTATGTGCTAGAAAATTTTAGGCACTATGTGCTTGGTTACAAAGTATTTGTGCATATAGACCATAGTGCAATCCACTTCCTCATGAATAAGCTAATGGTGAGTCTTTGTTCCATATAGTGGCTTGTGATCTTGTAGGAATTCAATCTTACTATGGTAGATCAAAAAGGGACCAAGAATCTGGTTGCTGACCACCTCTCTTACTTAAGATGGGATAATAAAGAGAAGGAGAGCTCACTCTCTAATTAGTTTTTAGATGAACTCCTCTTTACAAGAGTAATAAGTGAACAAACACTTGTAAAAGCAACATGGCATAATGGCATCCTCATCTACCTTCTCAATCAAGAGATGCCACAAGACTTAGATTTTAGGAAGAAGCAACAATTTCTTCATTGGGCCAAATACTTTATGGAAATTAATAAATACCTTTACAAGGGTTGTGCTGATGGCCTGATCCATTGGTGTGTCCATGACAAAGATCAATTGCATGTTCTCTAGGATGTTCATGAAGGGCCTTGTGAAGGCCACTATGTAGGGAGACACATGACCATAAAAATACTGGTGGTAGGATACTATTGGCCTACAATCTTTAAGGATGCCCATGAGTTTGTCAAGTTTTGTAAATGTTGTCAATGTGATGGGGGAATGACCACTTGCATGGAAGGTCCTCAACAATGAATTCAACCACTAGAACCTTTCGATATATGGGGCATTGACTTCATGGGTTTCATCTCACCCATGTCCAATGGGAAGGTGTATATTGTAGTAGTAGTTGACTACTACAAAAAATGGGTAGGAGCAATAGCCATTATTGATTGTGCATCATATACTATTGTCAAATTTATATAACAAAATATTGTGAATAGGTTTGGGGTGCCACGTTCACTACAGATAATGGAACTCATTTCATAGGTGCCACATTTAGAAAATTAATGCAATTCTTGGGGGTAGAACATAAATTAACAACACCTTACCACCCCTAAGTCAACAGTCAAGTAGAGGTAACCAACCAAGAGATTACAGAATTACTAATGCAAACCATTAGCAAATATAGGAAGGATTGGAGTACAAAGCTTAACGATGCTCTCTGGGCTTATCGTTCAACTTGGAAACTTTCTTTGGCTATTCTCCCTACGAGTTGGTGTATGGGAAACTTCCAATGCTCCTAATTCAATTTGAGCTCCGTACAGTCTCAACGGCCTATGATCTAAACCTTGACCTAAGTTTAGCACATAAGGAAAGATTAATCAATCTAAACATGCTAGATGAAAATTGATTAGTGGCCCTATCCTTGAATGAGGTGAAAAAAGCATTCAGCAAGCAACGTCATGACCTTAGAATTAGGAAAGTAAAAATTCAACTAGGAGATAAGGTTCTCTACTAAAACCCCACACATGTGCCCCAAAAGATAGAATTCCAAACATTGTGGGAGGGACCTTATATAATTGATCAAACCTTTCCCTCTAGGGCCATGTTGATTTACAAACTTGACAGCCTAAATAAAAAGTAGTTGATCAACATTCAACAAGTCAAGCCTTTCCTTGAACCTAGACAGGCCAGTGTAAATGTCACCTCAATAGATAGACAACCACATTCTATTTTTCAGATCTACTCCTTCCAACATAGTTGTGGGGGAGATGGCCATCCATGCTAATAATAAAATTGGTTCCTTAGTTTTTCTACTTTTTGTTTTTTACATTTTTTATTTTTGCAAATTATTTATTTTACAAATCCTTGATTTTTCAAATTTTTCTAATTTTACACCATCTTTAGTACTTTGAACTTTTGTGACTATTTTACATTTTCTTACATATTTTTCTTTTTTTGGCTTGATTTAAGTATGATATATCCTCATTTTTACTAATAAATTTGCTTTATTGTCACAGGACACAATACCACTATTGTTGTTTACTAATGATGGTTTGTGCTTAATATGTGATTATCGATGTCCAATTTCTATTTTTAAATTTTGATGTTTGATGACTTTCACATGGTTTATTTTTCATGGAATAGGTAGTGAGTACATGTCATTTGCCCATCTAATGAACTCTATGGTTTTCTTTGTTCTAGGAATTTGAGGTCCATTTTCATTAAAGAAACTTTTAATCAATCAGTGACCTTGGTAGTTCCAAAATTAGGAAGGATTCAAAGGTTTGTAAAGGGTGTGACTTCAAGGGGATTCAATACTTTTTGTACTCTTCTTATTGCTTGAGTGCTTGTGTGTATTTCATGAACTTCTTACCATTCCACACCAACCACTAATAAGAAGTCAAATAATGTCATGGCATGGTGTGGTTCCCATTCAAAAAAAAAAGAGAAAAAAACAAACAAATAAACAACTAATGGAAATTTAGAGCACACACCTTTGACATGAATAAAGCCTTGCATGGTGTGGTTCCCATTCAAAAAAATTAAAAAAACAAAAATAATGGAAATTCAAAGCACAGCCCTTCAACATGAATAAGTCCTTACATGGTGTATTTTCCATTTAAAAAAAATAAACAAAAAAATAATGGAAATTCAAAGCACATCCCTTGGACAAATAAATAGGCTACAAGCACTAGTTATGGGACTCGAATGACATGCACCTATGCCTAAAGGTCCACTAAATTAAATTTTCTCTTTTTTTGCAATATTTTTAATATAAACACTCTCTTATCATGTTTTCATACTATTCTTGGTCTTTTGAGCTTTCATTTGACAGCAATTTCACTTAAAAACTCTTCATATTTTGCAAGTTTGACCAAGGTCAAAGTTTGACTACGATGGTCAACAGTTGCATCATTGAGGCCTCATTGACACATCCACCCTAGTCGATGAGGCCTAGTCAACTAAGTCTCATCGACGCATCGCAAAAATCCTATATATACTATTGGAAAATTTGTAATTTTTTTGTCATTTTCTCATAACACAAGGGAATTTTTTGAAATTTTTTAGAGCCCAAAACCTTCTAGAGCTTATAACTTCCCAACAGTTTGTCCCAATCACTCCATTTTTGGATCTTGCACTTATTGGAGGTAAGATCTTTATCATGGGGGCTACAAACCTTAAGGTTTCCAATGAAAAATCAATGAAATATTTTTGGAAATTTTCCTAACTTCCCCAAAGAGTTAATAACCTTAATCATATATAAACACTATCTTTTTCATAAGTTAACCCTTCTAACAACCTTTGGGGTTATGTATTAATGAAAATACATAATAAATGATAATTAATTAATTAAACTAGCCATAATCATAATTTACCCAAAGTGTAACCATTTTTAAGAGATAAGGTATTCCAATTGTTTTAAGGTTACACAATGATTGCTAATCCATGGTATTATTGTGATTATAAATGATACCAAAACAAAAATGTCCACAAGAAGGAGAAACCTCACAACTGGTGGGACCGAAAATGTTGGCTGCTAGAACACCGAGAGGTTACTAGGCAAAATAGTTTAACATCAGATCTGTGCGAGGGCCGTGTTGGAGAAAATAGATTAAGGGTGCCCTGAATGGTCTTGTTGATCAAACAAGGACTTAATAGGTGTGACTTAACCTTTCACAAATGTTTACTTCGGGAAAGATGCTTGTAGTGTAATATGATGATTATTAAATGCAATGAGATGAAAATGATGCAAAATACGATGATAATAAATAGAAACATAAATCAAGCTGGAGTTAGAGAATGCACCACCTCAGGATCGTAGCTTTACTTTGTTGAGATGGATACAATCAGTTGTGCAGCACTGGGAGGCACAGAAATCTCAAAGGCAACTTGCTCAAAATATGTCAACTATGCTCTTGAATGCGAACTTAAAAGTCAACTGTGCCAAAAGTTGATCTGGAAAGCCAACTATGAAAGATGCCAATCAACAAGCCAACCAACCAGCACAAAATTCCAACAAGCCAACTGCTCTCATCAATGTAAAATGCCAACTCTTTTAGCAAAAAAGCCAACCCTTTGAGCGTTGTTTGTCAGGGTATTTATAGGGCTAGGAACAAGTGAGAAATGAGGCCTAGATGCCATGTGTCCTAGACCCCATGAGATACTGACGTGCCTGTACTATGTAGATGTGTAATGTTGATCGTGAACTTACTACACTGTGACTATGCCTTTACGACTATGTGTGCTGAGATCAGCTTGCTAAAAATGCAAAAAAATGGAGCTTACACTCTAAGACAATGTCTTTGGGACTAGCCAAGGGTGTGCAAAATGGAGTGAAATTGGCTGTCGAGTTTGCTGGTGTAGCATAAGTAGCTGCTTGCTATGTTGTGCTACGCTACGTAGTGTAGCATAGCATAGAAACTGGTTTTGACCAGAACTTGTGTTGAAGTTGAAAACGTTTGTTTGAGGCTTGATCATGCTAATAACTGCAACTTTTTCCTTTGTGAAGGGAAGCCTTTGAACTTGCTGAACTTAAGTTTAAAAAATTTTCTATTGTTCTTGTATTATTGCTATGCTATGCTATGCTATGTAGCATAGCATAGTGTAGTAGCCAACGTACCCTACTTTTTGTTCACTTCACCACTTTCTAGTAAGAAACTTTGCCCAAGGATTTGAGGTCGAACAAGGTAATCAGTTTTGGAGGCTGAAGTGCTTACTGAGCATAACTTCTTTATTGGAATCACTTGGTAAGTTGGGCCTTTCTATTTTGCCTTTGCTACGCTGTGCTATGCTATGTAGCGTAGCACCTTGTTTTGCAACAATTCTCACTTGATCACTTGAGCAACTATCTTTTGAGGCTTGCTTCTTCACTAGAAAACTTGTTGAACTACTTTGGTTATCCTAAACACCTTTGACAACTCCTAGCACAATTTCTAAGTAGGCTGACAGCTAGGTGAATTGTCCAGGTGGGTAGGCTGGAGAGTCCATTGGGCCTATCAGCTCTAAAGGTAGAAAACTTGCCAGATTGGACAGTCTAATGTTGGTGCCTACATTTTCCTATGAAATTGTCATGATGCTGCACTTGTAGAAGTCCTTGCCTAAATTCCAAGACCCTAGTGAAGCAAGAGGGTCTTGAAATTTTATGGTGTTTCATTGACCCCTCTTTGTCGACGTTTGGAGGGTTTGCCTGATAGACGTCAACAAAGAATATGAAACACCACGAAGAACAAGTCGCCAACATCGCTCTCTGGTGGTTTCTCAGAAGTTGCTTTGTTGTGCTTGGGAGGAACAGGATAGTTATGCAGGGAAAAGGAAAAGGGTAGACTTGAAGGAGTAAAAGATAAAGATGAAACTTAGTGGGGTCCCTCGTCGGAGTGCTTATGAGGGAATTTTTCGCGTGGTCATCTTTTTTTCTACTGACTTCTGACCTCTCATTGGAATGCTTGGAAAGGGTTGTTATGAAATGGCTGGTGTGCCATTTGATTTGGGCACACGCTCTCTCTTCTTTTTTTTAATGCTTTTGTGCTTTTCTTTTACTGTTTAGCCGTATTCCTCTGCGAACAACCTTGTTGTTGCAGGCCAAGTGTTTCCTCCCTAGGATGAGTTACGTTACATCCACATGGGGCTTTGACTTGCCTACAGATGCTTTCCATGTGGCGAGTTGCATTACGTGCATCATGGAATTTGCAGTTGCGCATATGGGAGGGCTTTACATGCATCAAGAAAGCTTGTAAATGAGGTGTGAAAAGGAAAACTGTGGGTTTGAGGAATGAGATGACGAAGATAAAAAGGGGAGGGACAGGATGTGCACTCCCAAGTAGCTTAGCTAATTAGAGCGGTCACCTTGGAACAATGTGATGTCCTATTCTCCCAATGAAACGCATCTCTAATTGACGTCATCTTGGCTCATGCCCTGCAAACCCAACAGAGAACAAACTAGCAGAAACAACTATAAAAAAAATAGAGGCAAAGGTCTTTATTACTTTGAACGTTGCTAGAGTAATGGACGTTGTTGCTGAGGCATGTGACATCCAAACCAGAAATGCCAACAGCGGTTCTAGCAGCATCAGTGTGGAGGGGTTGGCATCGAGGAGGCTAGGAGTTGTGGTGATGTGGGTGCTTGGGAGTCCCCACCCAAGGCAAACATTATGCAGTTCAGCTATAAGGTGAGATGCCCAACAACTAAATGTCTTTTGGGCCCGAGCGATGGTGGGGGTGTGAGGGTAGCAACTTCGTGGTTGGATCACAATAGTGCTAGGGCCCCAACAGTAGGTGCTAACAACGGAAGCTACTACGAGGGTGATGGGCTGTGGTGGCGGTAGCTACAAAAGGTCAGCAATATGTCAGATGACATCTCTGGAGGATGAACAAGATGCTAGGGGTGGTGGCATCACATTTGTTCTAGAGGATGCTTTCTTGCCATTGTGAACTACGTTCTGGAATTGCAATGCTCCACCTCGCGTTGACACTATGCACGCTCGCTTGTTTGGGTGGTCATGGATTGTGAGCTGAGAATATTATATCACAAACCCAATTTAAGGTCCTGGTAGACCATCTGATGTGCTAGTTTAAGGTCCCAACAGACCGTTATGTTGGTTTAAGGTCTCAACAAACTGCTGTGCTAGTTTATCATTGTAGCGGATGGTCGTTGTGCTAGTTTAAGGTGCTAGTAGACATCTGTGCTAGTTTATCGTCATAGAAGATGATGGATGGGCCAATTTAAGGTCATAGTGGACCACCTGTGCTAGTTTTACGTCATAGTAGACATGCTTTGCCAATTTTACATCATGGTGGACTATATGTGCTAGTTTATAGTCATAGCAGATTATTTGTGCCAGTTTATAGTCATAGCGAACTATCTATGCTAGTTTATAGTCATAGTGGTTTATAGTTATAGTGAACTATCTATGCCAATTTATAGTCATAGAGGACTATTTGTGCCAATTTATAGTCATAGCGGACTACCTAGATGTAGAGTTGTAGTTTAAAACAAATAGTTTAAGATCTTTGTGGATTGCTAACTTAGTTGAATTGTGAGTCGTAACTCTTAGTTTAAGGTCTTTACGGACCATTAACGGGTTAGGTTTGTAAGTCAAAACTATTAGTTTAAAGTCTTTGCGGACCACTAATGGATTATTCTTGCAAATGTAAGTTGCTAGTTTAAGGTGGGACAAACTTTTCAGTTGGGCCCACCTGCTATGATGCAAACAATGATGCTATGCTGGTGGGGGTGCTACGCTGTACGGAGCATCCCACATTAATCGGGATGTGAAAATGGCAAGTTCTGTTCACTGCGTTGGCTCTAAATAGGGGTTTACCCCTGGTAAACTTGTCATTTTCATTATAAGAGTGCAAAGCCCACATCCAAAGTGTAAAGCAGTTGTACTGATAAAGAGAAAGGCGATTTAGCATAACGATTAATAGAGAATCTGCAATAGAGACGATGGCACCTAAAGGAGAATGTAAACATTGAGGGCTTACCAAGGTGGATGAGGTGAAAGACACCTTGGGGTGTCTGTCATAGGTGTGCATCGTAGTACGAGAGGAGACTCCATCAACCTAATAAGTTGCTACACTACCTTTGTTTTCCTAGTTGCCATTGTCGTCTCTTCCTCTTTGTTTTCTCCTTTTTTTCTGTAATGAAATTTGCATCTTCTGTCACTGTTTTGGTTGCTATTTTGGCCATTACACTATTGCTATTGCCGATTTAGCCACGATGGGTGTACAGACGCTACCCTAAGGTTGCATGTAGTATTTCCCAATCCACCATTGTTGTGGCTACCTCACCGCAGAGGTTTAGGTGATCCTAGTAACCTATCACATGAATAGTGTAGTGTACAGTCCTCAGGAGGATTTGGCCATGCGCAAGATTTGAGAACGTAACACGTGTTTAACGTAGCATAGAGCAAATCATTTTGTATGGCAGAAGATTGGTTAAAATAATAGTATCATATTAAATTGTTTCTTATTTGAAATTCGTATTTAACTTTTTTTTGTTACACTAGGACGGTGTGTTGTAAGACCTTTAGACCAATGCATCGGTAATATCGTGTTGCTACGATATTGATCCTATGGTTCTATTGGTGAATCTGCCTTAGTTATAAATATATTATATTGTTGTGCCTATTTCATTAGTATGTTATGTGCGTTGTTACGCTGTGTGATGCTTGATGGCCATGCTACGCTGCAAGTGTTATTTCGTTACATTGTTTGTAATATTTAACTTTGTTCCTTTTTTTTAAAAAAAATTGCAACCGAGGGCTTATGCGACACTACATGCAAAGAAAGGATTACACTATGCTATTTGCAAATGGATAATCATGCTACGCTACATGCGAACTCCACTCGAACATAATGCTAAGGTTTGCCATTCTATTGTGCAAGGTGATGTTAAGATCCATTTTGATTATCTTGGAAATTGTAGGTGTTTTGTGCTGCCTAAGTGAACCAGTGGCTAATGTTCCTCCACCCCATGCACGTGTGGAACAGTAGGCAGTTTGGTTCTAGGAAGGCGCATGAGACTTCCTACAATTCCTCCTCTAGCACTTTAGTGTGATTTTTTGGTCACACTTGTCAATGGAGATAGCAGCTAAAATCACAGAAACACTATTTCCCAAGGCTAAACAGGGTATTCTGAAATTTTTGACTAATGGGGAAATCAGGGGCAACCAGGAAAAAGGGTCCAATTAATGCCCAAAAAGCTTGAGGTGCCTGAGTTGGATTTGGGAAATGCCTAAGTATAAATGCTATCACTTATACAACACGTTGTTCATTGCCTATCACATGGGCAGCTGTTTTCAGAACCCACTAGGAATCATTTATTTTGCTGATGGGTGAGTTTTGTAAACATATTTCGTCACATTATGAAATGCATGCTATGCTAGGAAACAATATTAACAGTATATGTACCTTTTTTTGTGTGTTACTAGGTTTTATATTGACATGAGTGGGCTTCACAGTGATACTGATGTCTTGGCTTTGCCACAGATGGCCTTGTGGGAGTTTTCCTCCATTGGGAATGTAGACGCCGGTGTGATAGGCCAATGTGGGGGTGAGTACAAAACCTATCCAACCTGGTACTCCCAGTTGTATAGGAAGTGTAAGGAGGCTGGTTGGTTGGATAGGAATTGGGCATCCCTTAGGCCAATCATCGTTGAAGATGTGTTGGTGGATCTCCCACCGTTCTCGTCGCTGTTTAAACCTGGTACGCTAGACTGTGAATTTATGTTTGCATGTTTGAGTATTGTTTCATTTTTCTTCTATTTTTTTAGTTTTGTTTTGTTTAACCTTTTTTTTGCAAACTGCTACAGTGGCTAAGAAATCCTAGGAGGTCACCGTGATCACCTTTGGGCATAATGATTCCAACATCTATTTCAAGTATGGGCAAGTGGACAAGACCCAACGTTGGCTTTGCAATGGGGCCCCAGACTTGCTCGTTAACAACCTTCAGGATGCTAGGCTTATGGAGTTGTTCTTGGCCATCAACCCAAGTGTCCCTACTGTCAAAATGCTTGTCCTAGTCGACTACTTTTTCGAAAGAGCAGACTGCTTCCACACACATGTTCATGGTGTGCTAATGGTGCTTGAGATTAATGAACAACTATTTACGGATCTCTTTGGTGTCCCTTTTGATGGCCTCCCCATGGGAGCAAAGATCAAAAAGAAGGCAAACTATCAGGGGGACATTGAGGAGTGGCTAGGGGTGGCGAAGGGTCAAAAGGGGATCCATATTGAAGAGGCCAAACTGAAAGTGGCCAAAATGGTTTACCCCGTCTTTCGTGCCCATGCTTTCCCCAAGCTACTCTCCTAAGGAAAAATCATTGGGATCGAGCAAGCTTGGATAATGAGAGAAGTCATGGAAGAGGGGACCTGTTACAATTGGGCCAAGCATCTTTGGAAAGGTCTACAGGCTGAAATGGTCAAGCTTCGTAAGAAGCTTGAATCCTGTTTCAACGTGCATTATGCCTTCTTTGTAGCCTGCATGTGGTGCTTCATGGAATTCTTGGTAGTCCGTGAGAATGGAGTTTGGGTGCTACAAAATCATAACCAGATTTTCAGACAGTGGATTTGCCAAGTCTTCCGTACCACATGATCCTAGGATCCCCCAAGAAGCTATTGGGGAATCATTTTCAATGAAGACTAGGGATCGGGTGTCACACAACTTCTGTGGCCAAGACAGCGTAGGAGAGGCATCCCCTGCTACTACGGGTTGTGTATCAAAGGAATAATGCCTCTTTGTGGAGATGGTGGCAACTAAGTTGCAGTGCAAAAGGTCTTGCCCAGTTGAGGAGCCTTCCCGTACGGATGAAGAAGGGCGGTAGAAACTACTGTTCAAGCTTCGTAGAGTGCAGCCTCCCATTGGTAAATTCTTCCTCTTTTTATTTGTTGCCTTGTTTGTTTGGATAATGCTCTCTATGATGTGCTACGCTAGGTAACATAGCACAGAGTAGCATTTTTTTCAAGTTAGTATGCTTACGCCCAATGTGACCATGCTTTATTAGTAGTGGAAGAAGAAGAAGAAGGTGAAGAAGAGGTGACGACGGCCATAACAGGGGTGACTAATAAAGATAAGGGGGCCCTAGCCATAGAGGAAAGGGCCACAGTCAAGGAAGAAGGACCTTCTGCTGCAAAAGAAAGGGCTCCCGTCAATAAGGAGAATGCTCCTATTGATGAGGAGGACGTTCTTGCCAATGAGGAGGACATTCCTGTTGACGAGGACACTCCTGATGATGAGGAGGACATTCCTGTCAATGAAGAAGAGGTTGGTGCCATAGAAAGAAGGGCCCTAGTGAATAAAGAAGAGGCCTTTGTCAACTAGCAAGAGGCCTTTGCTGATGATCCCTTTGCTAAATGTAGTTCAGCATTAGAAGAGTAGATGAACGCGGAGGACCTACCATGCTGTTGAGTCAGCTAGAAGGAGGGAAGCTATAACTTAATGCTGGTGAGTTTGATTGCATATTTGATAATATCTCGATGGAGGAACCCCCCCCCCCCCCCCCCCCCCACACTATCACTATCATCCTTGAGGGTTTGCTAAGTAGTAGCTTTACACTGTCATTTGCTTTTCTCATCAGCTTTATTGTAGTCCTCTCGATCATAACTAACACTTTTCGTTATGTAGCAGACACCATTGTTAACACTGTAGGCCCTTCTTCGATCTTCCTGCAACCATGGGCCAAGACCCTTGATAAGTTTGCCTTCATGGAGGGGGTGGTCGATGACATGATCAACCTTCTAAAGCAGATAGATCCAGAAGTGGGTGAGTGAAGTAGCTACACTAGGCTTTTTAAATTGCTAAAATTTACTATGCTACTGTGACTAATGCCTTTTTGTGTATGGTTGATAGCCTCTTACCTCAAGTGGGATCCTAAGCAAGCATTTAAGGTCAATGCTGTGCTTGCATTCCCATAGCAAGTGACTAAAATACCTCATCGCATATACGATGAGATTAGCGAATGTGCACTGTACTCAGCATGCTCCTTGTGGGAGTGCAGGCATGTAAACGAAGACCTATGGAAATAGGTCCAAAGGCTTGAAAAGGAGAAGGCAAATCTAACCGCTAAGGTGGGAGATCTCTACTCCAGGAATGAGTTCCTTCTGGCCTGGGATACTAACGATGGCAGTTGGCGCACGACCATCATTAATTATGAGAGGTATTGGATGGTTGTGCGGGGTAAAAATGAGGCCACATGTTAAATAATAGAGCAGCGTATGAAAATGCACTTGTTGGCCCAGAAGAACGAAGATTGGAAAGACTATAGTGCAAGAGTTTACGAGTGGGGGCAGTCACAGAAAAGCCATAAGCATATGTATAAACTGGCATGTACCACCTATCATAAACACTATCAGAATGCTTCTATTAAGTTGTATATGCATGAAGTGTTCCTCGATGTTATTTTCACTTTTGGGGCTTATGACAAGTTCATGCAATAGGTGACGGTCAATGAATCCCTTGAACAGGAAGTGAGTTTCCCCGTGGGTGGGACTGCCACTGCCTCCTTTTATCTAGGGCCACCAAGATGGATGGCTATTGAAAAGGGGAAAGTTGTAGCAAATGCTAACTTGTGAGATAGGCATTGGACGAACATTACTAAAGAGGAGGTCTTGCAGCAGCTCGGGGCCAGCCTGGATCGCATACCCCCTGAGATAGACGCGGGGCTGTCTCGGGTTAGTCAACTTTTTGTGATGCAATGACTTATTTTATTCCAGTTTTTATTGTGACTCTAGCTAACTACTTTAATTTCTATGATACAAAATCCAGATGAAGATATAAGGCCCTCTAAGGGAGGGAACGGTGGTGCAGAGGAAGATTCGTAGAATGACAGCAAGGGATTTTATTTGAATTTTTGAAAGAATATTGTAAATATTATTTGATTGAGACTTTAAATCGAAGATGAACTATGATAAGATTCCCTTTATTTTAGCTTATCTTATCTATGTTATCTATTTTTTTTATTTTTTTCATCTTAGTTTTAGGCCATTTCGGGTCGTTGTAAGGTGATAAGAAAAAGAATTTTTTTATTTGTTTTCTAAATAGCCAGTTTTAGGCCTTGGTGGGCTGCAATGGTAGTTTAAGGCCATTTCGGGCCATCGCTAGTTTTAGGCCATTTCGGGACATCACGGAGACACGGGATAAAAAATTTTACTAGTTTTAGGCCTTAGCGGGCTATGAAATATGAGAAGTACACGATGCAAATAGTGTAAATAAAGAGGACATTAAATCTAATGATTAATGTAAAGAAAATAGTGTAGGTGAGGAGAATTTTGCGTAAAAGCTAACGTAGCTACGCTAACGTGGACACGGTTCAATTTTGTAGTTGCTTTTTGACCCATCGTGGGTTCAGCGATGTATATGGCCGAGGGGTCTTGTTGTGGTATTCCTCTACGCTATCGTCTATCACCTGAAATAGTAGTTCAAACCATATTGTGACTTTGTTGATACCAGTTTTAGCTTGTCTAGGTGCCTGCGTTTGAACGGGGATTTGTTCTTTAGAGACTTCGATCTTTGAACCTTGGTCTACCCCCACATTGTTTATGGTCTGAGGAGGTACTTCATCGCCGTGTATCACCACTTCTCCTCCTGCATAGGATAAATGGATCTCTTGATGTATTGGTGATGAAACAACCCTCAGTTAGGGCAACCATGATCTCCCCAGAATCATGTTGAATCTTGGCATCTCCTCTACCACTATGAATGTTGCATTTATGGGGAACTGGTCCCCTACCACAAAGTTGATCTGCACAGTCCCTTTTACTTGTAGTCACGCCCCATTAAACAATTTTAGACAGGATGTCGTCATAGGCTTGATTTGATCCACAAGGCCCAACTTGTCCACAGTGGGAAAAGGGATGACATTAGTGTGCTCTTCAGATCCTATGTTGGCCGACCTGAATTGTGATGAACATTGGTGCCATTGTCACCTGACCCTTTTCAGGGTCATCTTTAATGGATTCATCACAAAATGTTAACTGAGATGACCTTAGTTTTTTAAACGCAGGAGGGAGCATAACTGTGTGAATTTCCTTTTCCTCTGCCGGTATGCTTTCGTCCACTGGTATGGACATCAAAATACAAACCAAGGCCTCATGGTGTGCGGTAGAAGTTATTACCAAGTCATACAAGCTCAAAGTTGTATTCTTCTATTTTAGAGCTTGCTTGACCTAAGTAAGGGCGTTTCATAGGTCCTGTTTGCTCTCCTATTTATTGCTACCCTTCTCTTCCTCCATTCATCCTAAGAGAAGAATTTCCCAAGGAAGAGGAGTTTTAGGTTTGAGGTTGGAGTTTTTTGGATGGGCGGGCGATGATTGCTTGGGCATAGTAGCATTAGCTGTTGATGACCAGGGGGGTGAGGGCATGGAAGACAAGGAGGTAAGCTTAGGAGGACTTGAGACAATATGTTATTTAGCCACCTTTTCCATTGGATTCTCTTCCCTCTTCTTTGAATGGGAAGGTTGTGAGGTTGTCTTGGCTTGACTCTGTATGGCGAGGGTAGTTGAATGTTTTAGCCCCCTGATGATAAATGATGTTTCTGGTGTCAATGCAGGCGATGGTGTGGTTTTGAACACGAAAGGTGTAGGGGCGGATGTTCGAGAGGGAACTTTAAGGACAAATGGCAACTACGACATCTTTTTGGCTGTTGCTAGTGTTAGTGCACTACGTTCAGGCACATGAACAACAAACGGTTTCTGAGGTGATTCAGGATTACTGTCTATACAAATGGTGTTGATGATGTAGTTAGTGTTGTTAGCATTAGGTGGGTCTTTGTAAACATGCATAGATTGATTCTTAGGGCACACGGGGTTGCTTTCATCTAGAACCAACTTCCCCTGATCAATCATTCGTTGAATGTCATCCTTTAATGCTAAATAGTAATCCGTGTCGTGACCACAAAGTTGATGATAATCACAGAATCGCTCTAGCCTAAAATTCTTAGGAACTGGTGGCTTGTTGGACATAGCCAAAGAGGGGTTTCAAAGGAGCTCACAGTACCATTGATGCCTTTTGGTTGTCTCCTCCGACATCCGCTTATGTTGGATGTACCCAGCTCCCAACAATTGCTTCAAGGCTTAACAGGCAGAGGGGTGTATTTAGAGTGATCTTTATGCTCGAAATTTGGCTTAGGTGGTGTTGATGCCTCTGGTGTTGATGTTGAGGGTTGAGCAGCGTTGTCTGGGTTAGGCATAGGGTTAGTTGCTGCTGTGGCCACTTTCTTGTTATTGTTGTTTTTGGGCTTGGCCTCATTTGCCACGACAGCCACTGTGGCCGTTACAGCCTTGCCCTTCTCTTTGTCTTTCTTGATATATGTGTTTTTATATGCAACATAGGTCGGATCTTTACTTTCCTTGGCCACGTCTTGAATGCTCTTAGTTTGGGAAAAAGCTTGACTAAGAGTTCATGGAGCCAGGTAGTACATTTTGGACTTAATAAAGTCATTTACTGCACCCTTAAATATGGCTAGTAGATGGGCTTCCACGATAGGCTCACAGATCTCATTCAGGGTTGCGCTCCACCACTGTATAAATTTTTGGACTAATTCCAATGGATCTTTCTTAACACTCATTAACTGATCTAGCATAACCTCTAGTTTCAAGTTATACTTGAAACAAGTTATGAACTAAGTCAAAAGCTCCTCTAGTGTTGAGATAGAAGAGTGTGGGAGCACGCGGTACCAGTCTAAAGCTTTACCCATCAGAGACATAGCAAAGATGCGGATGATGATGTGCAGCCATTGTTGCAGTAGAAGGGACTCAGATCTAAATGTCATGAGATGCACATTGGGGTCACCCTCCCCGTTGTATTTTGTAAAGTGGGGGAGTGGCATCCTAGGGGGTAATGTGAGCATGGGGATTACTGGGCTTATGGGATTGTCATGGTAGAAATCCATGATCTGCACCATATCAGAACCCACAGTTTTGAGGCACCTAACCTCTTCAGTAAGGGCTTGGATAAGTTGAAATGCTTGATCCAGACTCGGAGAGGATGCAGATAGTTGTGGGGTTGTAGGAGGCCCCACCATTGGTGGTGCAGTAGGGGCAGTGACCTGGCTCATAGGTGGTGTCGTTAGGGTGGCCCCTATGAAGGGTGCTACTTGTGCTATCCACCACCCAGTGAGTGGTGTTGTTGGAGTGACAACTGCTTGTGGTGCCATAAGATAGGTTGTTTACATGATCAGTTGGGCAGACCATAGTCCTGCGCTTGGTTGTACAGTCTGCAGGACTTGGTATGCTTGATGGTGAGCGTAGTGCGACATTTGGAAAGGTTGCGAAGCAGGGGGAGAAGTGATTGGGGTCCACCTCGTGGTTGGGCTAGGCTCATCGCTAGTGATGGAGCAGGTGTAGATACCGAAATGGAAGCAGAGACTATATTCAACTATGACGTAGGTACTGTGTGCACGTAAGGCAAGGTAGCCATGATCGATGCTTGGTATGATGAAGCAATAGATTGAGGAACAGATTGTGGGGGGATAATGCCTGGAAATAAGATGGAGGAATAGGCATCTTGATATGTCAAGGGTAGGGCATGGCTACTCGTGGACGATGAAACTATGGTTTACGATGGGGTAGACATAATCTTAAAGGGAGCAATCATGAAGAGTGAGTTCAACCAGAAGTCCACAGTGGAAGGGATAGTTGCAGGGTTAGTTTGACCCCCATCCTCGAACTGGGAATCCAAGTTCTCTTGTTCATCCTGAAATGCCTCGTCATAGTGGAACGTCATGTCTCGCTGTTCCTTAGACCTACTTGTTCATACAAGCTGATCTAAGATCCACCGATACATTTTCGTCAGGGGAATGGAAGAGCTAGGAGTAGGGATAAATTCCCTCCCATTGCGGTAAAGGAACTTGAAGTTACCTTTGTCTTTAAGTTCTTGAGCATCTAAGGGTAGATTTGCCTAGATCTTAGCATAGAGGAAATTGTAAAGTTCAATATGTTGTACTAAGCTCTGAGGTGATCGATTTTGGATCCTAAGAGATCGGCATGGCCCTTATAGTAGGCTAGGCAGTCACTCAGCACTTGTGGTGCCCTTAACCAAAAAAGGGACCTCAAGGTCTGAGGTAGCAATAGTAGTGGTTGAGGAAATCATTTTTGTGAGGTTCAAAATGGTTTACGAGCAAGGAAAAATAGAGATCAAGAGGTGATCAAAGGCTTTTTGTCTTGTAGGGTTCCAAAGGAACTGTCGTTGTAACTAGCCTGTACCACACGATGTGTAAAAAATCACAAGGGTGTCACATTTACGCTGATGAGTGATGGGGTACATAGAGCATGTAGGAATACCCATGAGACAAAAAAAGGGGCACAAAAAGGTCCTTCTTCTAGCGCCAAAAATTGTTGCAATCGAAAACGTCAATGGCTGGAACACTGAGAGGTTACCAGGCGAAATAATTTAACCCTGGATCAGTGCCCTAAATGGTCTTGTTGATCAAATAGGGACTTAATAGGTGTGACTTAACCTTTCACAAATGTTTACTTTAGGAATGATGCTCGTAGCATAATATGATGATTATTAAATGCAATGAGATGAAAATGATGCAAAATATGATGATAATAAACAGAAACGTAAAGCAAGCTAGAGTGAGAGAATGCACCACCTCAAGATCATGGCTTTACTTTGTTGAGATGGATACAATTGGTTGTACAACACTGGGAGGCAAAGAAATCTTAGAGGTAACTTGCTCAAAATATGCCAACTATGCTCTCGAATGCAAAATTAAAAGCCAACTACGTTGAAATCCGATTTGGAAAGCCAACTATGCAAGAAGCCAATCAACAAGCCAACCAACCAACGCAAAATGCCAACAAGCCAACTGCTCTCGTCAATGTAAAAATGCCAACTCTTTCAGCAAAAAAGCCAACCCTTTGAGCATTGTTTGTCGGGGTATTTATAGGGCCAGGAGTAGGCAAGAAATGAGGCCTCGATGCCATGTTTCCTAGACCCCATGAGATACTAACGTGCCCATCCTGTGTAGATGTGCAATGCCGATCATGAACTTGCTACATTGTGACTATGCCTTTGGGCCTGTGTGTGCCGAGATCAGCTTACTAACAATGCACAAAAAAAATGGAACTTACACTCTAGGACTATGTCTTCGCTGCTCTTACAAGCAAGGTTAAGTATAGGAATAATGTTTTTGGGACTAGCCAGGGGATGTGCAAAATGGAGCGAAATTGGCTATCGAGTTTGCTGGCGTAGCATAAGTAGCTTCTTACTACGCTATGTAGTGTAGCAACTAGTTTTGACCAGAACTTGTGTTGAAGTTTTAAACATTTGTTTGAGGCTTGATCATGCTAATAACTGCAACTTTTTCCTTTGTGAAGGGAAGCCTTTGAACATGTTGAACTTATGTTTAAAACATTTTCTGTTGTTCTTGTATTGTTGCTATGCCATGCTACGCTATGTAGTGTAGCATAGTGTAGCATCTAGAATACCTTGCTTTTTGTTTACTTCACCAATTTCTAGTAAGAAACTTTGCCCAAGGACTTGAGGCTGAATAGGGCAACCGATTTCGGATGCTGGAGTGCTTTCCAAGTGCAACTTATTTATTGGAATCGCTTGGTAAGCTGAGCCTTTCTATTTTGCCTTTGCTATGCTGTGCTACGCTACGTAGCATAGCATAGCGTAGAACCTTGTTTTGTAACAATTCACACTTGATCACTTGAGCAACTATCTTTCTGGGCTTGCTATGCTACATAGCGTAGCAAACTTCTTTACTAGAAAACTTTCTAAACTGCTTTGGTTATCCTAAACACCTTCAACAGCTCCTAGCACAATTTCTGAGTAGACTAATAGCCGAGTGAATTGTTCAGGTGGGCAGGCCGGAGAGTCCATCGGGTCTGTCAGCTCTGGAGGTAGAAAAATTACTAGACTAGACAGTCTAATCTCAGTGCCTATATTTTCTTGCCAAACTGTAATGATGCTACAATCGTGGATGTCCTTACCTAAATTCCAAGACCCTAGTGAAGCAAGAGGGTCTTGAAATTTTATGGTGTTTCAACAACCATGGGAGAAATGACCTAAAGCTAGAAGGGACCAATAAGAATAAGGTGAAGAAGTACATGATGCAACCCATGCAACAGGACCTCTCCATGAGGAACTTGAAGTGGAATCTATTTGACAGATTCTAGAGGAAGAAGTGCTAATCAAACAATCACAAAGAGGAGAAGTGTTTGGTCTCATGCCAAGGCTTAAGGTCACTTTGACTCAAGCTTGCTTTGATATCATCAAGTCCTAATAAAATCAACAATTTGTTCTTTAAGAGATCAACTTCAGGCCATTTTTGAAGAATGTTAAGACTTAACTGCGAACCTCTCCCATGTGGTCAATGATCATGTCCAGTGGGGAGTGGTACATGGGAGAGACACCTTTTTTGGAATAATCAAAATTTGAGATCCATATTTAAGATCAAGGACATTCAAGTGTCCTATTCAGTAGAACCTATTGCATAGGCACTTGGGTTCCCTAACATTAAAACATGGCTGGTAGAATTATCCATGCAAGGTGACCCTAATGCAAAGAAGGAGTGGACCCAGCATTGCTACAGGGTGGATCGTAAGGAGTTTAGTGAGCTCACATTGATAGAGTAGATTTATTTCAAGATCACAGCCTATCACCTCAATCCAATGGTGAGGCCAAGCAAGGTAACTACTTTCTTTGCCCAAGCATATGCAACTGTAAGTGGGAAGTTCCTCAGTAACCTTCCACAACTACTATACATGGAAATTGAGAAGCATTTTAAAGAAAATGAATGTGGAAGGAAGACCTTGCCCTTTCCATGCCTTATCAAAATGATTTGCAGGAGGGTGGGAATTGTTCACTACTCTAACAATACACTTAGGCATACTCCATTGGCTTCATGGTTTGAGATCATGAAAGAGATGACGCCAGTGAAAACTCAATTACAGGAGCTACCACCACCACCACCCACTTAGGAAACAATACCAGAGACCCATGAAACCATGGAATGTCTATGAAAAACCCAAGAATAACTCTTAAGCAAACAAGAGAAACAAACAAGAATGAGTGGGGTAGGTCCATCTATGTACCAGCTAGCAATGAGTCACCTTAACAAAGTGGCCCAAACAATTAGCTAGATGGAGAGGGGTGGTTCCATTTTATTTGTCCAAAGAATGTAGCTATCTTCAAGGTCAAATTCCAATGCTCAAGAGAAGATGGTGTCACTAGTAACACATCATCTATTCCCAGAAATCTTTGGGAATGTTGCCACTTTTTTGATACAGTTGGAGGATGGTGAAGAGGCAACTGTCTTGGTGATGCAACACCAAGGGTAGGAGACAGTGGTAGAAGTAGTTTCTGACCATGTCATAAAATCATAAATGCACCTTCAACATCTATGCTAGACATATCTACACTTTAAGATCTACAAACATTCGTAGGCATGCTCAACAAAAAACTGAATGCAGCCTAGTATGAAAATTTGCTAAAATGACTAGTAGGAACTAGACAACTGACTTCAGAAATTTTTGATCTTCCAGAGAACATCATCATAACCTAGTCAAAGCTACTAAATGCAAGGTGTAGATGCATTATTTTGGAGGGGTAACTAGAAATGGCCCAAGAGAAAAATCAATGTTTGGCTATAGAGGTTGTTGAACTTCATGCCCAACTTGCAGATTAAGTAATCCTTAGCCCAACAGTGACAAGAGATAAAGCTATAAAACAACTTTAAGAACAATTTTAGAAGGCTAAGGAAGAGGCAATGATGACCATCTTTAGACAGTTCATAGTAGAAGCTGAAACATACTCAATCAAAAAGGACTTAAATCAAATGAACCAAAAGAATGAAGCATTAACCACATAGAATCATTGCCTGCAAAATGTTGATGCTTAGAAAGATCAAATGTAAGAATTCATTCATCAATAATACATGTAGATTGCCAAGGTAAACATTAAATTGAGGAAATTGGCCGTAGAAAATCACAATCTATCAATGGAGGAGGTACATGCCTTGCATCAAAAGTCGACCATCAAGATTGTCGCTTGGAAGAATGAAGCACTTAAATTTGAGAAAGTGAAAAATCACTATAGAGACCAAGTTGGCCTATAGAAGGAAGTGAATGAAAAGCACATCTAGATGGTAATGGTGAAACTGAATGAAGTCCTCCAGCAACTTCAACAAGAAAGAGATATGTGGTAGCCCATCATTGATGGAATCAACACCTACAACAAAGTAGAGATATGCTTAAAGGAGTTGCAAATTGAGGAGATGACAAAGTACATGGAGTTGGTCAATATCTGTTACGCAAAACTGGCTATGCTAACTACTGGATGGTTGTGGTTAGAATTCGAAAAAAAGTGGCTAGCTTGTATCTGTTATACGAGCCTGAGTTCAAGCACCACAAAGACACCAAGCAGAAGCTTGAGACTACAAACACTAAACTCCAAGTTATCAGAGGGTGATTCAGAGATCAATGATCTATTATTGAGAACCTAGCCAAATGCAAAATGACTAGCAAGAGCTAAAGAACATAGTCAGGGCATTCAACATTGAATGTGAATAGTTTGCTGCCTAGTTTATCAATGTAAAGGAGTTATTTCTAGAAATCCTATGTCCTTGGCATGTGCTCATTTTGACCTACATTGGGGAAGCTACGTGGATAGTGCATGATCCCAGGAGTAAGGAGGAGAAAATTAAAGCATTGTTAGATGCTTTTCACCTCTCTCTTGAAGTTGTAGTAGTAGTAGGATAGTCATAGCCATCTCAACCACTTGTGTGTGAAGTTGGTGAAGGTCCCTCAGAGCCTTAGGAACCACCACTACCTAGGACTGTTGGATCTTCTCCAACAGCTATACAACATCAAGGAATGTGCTATTTGATTTTTGAAATGTTGAATCATGGTGTTCAATTTTGTGTCCTAAACACCACCAAGTTTTGTAATGTGTTGATTTGTGGACCCGAGCACTCCAGTTTTTGTTAAGTTAGTTAATTTTTTTTTGAAGAAAAGTTAGTCAGTAATCCCATACCTTTGCAATTTTGTAAAAGAACTCAAGTATGAGTTTTCATTTAGTCGTGGGGGTATGATGAGTCATGTTCTATCAGTTTTGTTAATGAAATCTCATCAATGCAGCCTTGTCATTTGGGCCTTGTTGATGAGGCCTAGTTAATGCATCATATCATGCATCGACGTGGCGCTGTTGACATAGTTCCTGTAGTCAGCTATAAATATATGCCTACAACCAAATTTATGACAAGTAGAGATTGTAGTTGCAACGGAGCTCTTGCAGTTTGTCCATTCAAAAGTTAGAATTTTTTCTCAAGTGCTTGCATAGGAGTCATTGAGTGTACGAATCTTTATTTTAGCATTATTGTACCTAAGCACAATAGAGTGTGTGGTAATAAAGATGAGCTTTTTGATAAACCTTGCAACACTTTGGATAGATCAACTATTTTATTTATGCATTTACTATTTCCAATTATTTATTAAATGTTTTTAGTTAGTTATTAATTATTTTCCAATAATTATGTTAATGAACCAATTAAGCTAGATAGATTACACACATAAGTATGACTGCTTTGAGTGTAACACATATTCACTTGGTAATCCTAGAAGCATTATTACTTGGTTTGCCCAGTAGTGTAGTGCTTGGTTGCCTAGCAGTGGATATGTAGGTTCAAGACATGTATGGAAAGTAGGATCAGATGCTTATGTTAGGATTAGTTAAATGCTAGTTAATTAATTAATTTAGATTAGTTAATCAAATTCCTTTTATTGACATTTAAGCACCAAATTATAAAGCACAAAATGATAAAAATCGAATGCCTCAGTTACACTTAACCATACCAATGAATGTCACAAGTGTAATTGGGAAGATAATGATTGACCTTAAGGCTAGATTCACTTCCTAAAGGGCTAGTGCACTAGAAATGATAAATTCCATGGAATTCAACCGGATCGTGTATGAATGCTTTGTGATTCGTATGGTTGGACGTCGGGGTACCTCACTGCTGATTAGGATGTACTTACCTTACGCCTTCGTAGCACTTCAGAGAGATCCTATATCATTTGAAAGGCTTAGTCTAAACTCTTAGGTATCCTTGTAGGTTGAATAGTACTGGAATAAATTGAATAGGAAGTCTATGGGCAACCAACTAGGGCACAAAGGCTATAGGATGCATGGATGTAGAAAAGGGATTGTTGAAAAAAAAGAAAAAAATTTGAAGATGACTATGTGGTTACTAAGATATAGCATCTATGGTTGTAATGGGAAGGTAGGTATATGGATAAAGAAGACTAGAAATGATATATGAGACAAGAATGGGACATAATTGTTACACGAAAAATGGAAGGCATAGTGGTGAATATGATGTTGACATGTGGAATTTGTTGAATAGTTTCCGAAGTTGGTGAGATAGAAGGAATTTGAGGGATGACCATTACAGCTTAGGAAAGATTAATGTAAGTGCATTTGAGGCTGTAACTATATAAATTTTTCTATTTTTGAGTAAGCTTTAAAGAAGTTACCTAAGTTAGCCTTTTCACTTTGACTTTGGTTTTGCACTATATCTTCATAGGCTATGAATTCATCATCTATGTTGACAAGTTGGACTAGCATGTTGACATAGAAATCCATGAGTTCAATGTCATCATATGGTGAAGGGATATACTCTTTTCCATTCCTATGAATTATCTCATATTGACACCTAGAATCAAGCTCCTTACATAATATACATAAGCTAGCTTGTATTTTGACATAAATGAAATTGTAAAAATATTTTGTTATTCTTGAAAAGATAAGATCTTGGCCCAAATGTTTAAGGGAATGATGACATTCTACAATTGTAGTATCTTTGGGGTCATAGATGTAGGTGAAGTTCTATTCATTGTCCATGTCAACTATGTTATATGATAAAATGAAGGAGGAATAACTTATGCATTAATTAACAAGGTTGTGATAGGAATAAATGATAACATGTAAATAAAAAGGGGAAGGATGACAATGTATTTTCCACAACATAATCACAATAGCATGATTACTAGGATGTGAAAATTATGACATGATTTAGGTAATGTATATTATGTAGCATGATTCTTTAGAATTTGGAAGGAAAGTGAACTTTCAGTAGAGGGAATGATAACATAAAACAAGATTTTCAAGGGTGCAGCATGAGAGCGTAACTAAGATGATGAGTGGTGAAGGGTACCCCTATGCTTAACTATACGAATCACAAAGCACTCATGTGTGATCTAGTCGACTTCTATGAACTCTCTAGTTTCTGGTGCACTAGTCTTCTAGGAAGTGAATTTTACCCTAGTGATTGTTCATTGTCTTCCTAATTACACTTGTAAAGTACAAAGATATGGTTAAGTGTAATCAAGGCATATGATTTTTATCATTTTATGTTTTATGTTATTTGGAACTTGAAGAGAGAGAAAAATTAATTTAATGACTAATTTGATTTAACTAACTAAATAATATCTAACTACTAACATAAGCATTTGATCTCACTTTCCATACACATTTTATACCCACGTATCCACTGCTGGGTTACCAAGCACTATGCTACTGGATGTACCAAGCAATAATGTTGCTAGGACTACCAAGCCGTTACATGTTATGCTTGAAGTGGTTGTATTTATGTAGTTAATATATCTAGCTTATATTTCTTAATTAACTTAATTAGCTTAATTACTAGAAAAAATTAAACAAATAATTGAAAACTATCCATGAATAAAATGGCTAACCTATCCAGAATGGCTAAACTATCTAGCATGCTACAAGGTTTATTAAGAAGTTAGTCTTTATTGCTGTATACATTGTCATGCTTAGGTACAACAATTCTTGAATAAATATCTATATACTCAATGAGTCCTATTGCAGGCGCTCAGGAAAAGATTCTAACTTTTGAATGAAAAAATTGCAAGAGCTTTACTACCACTATGAATCTATTACCATAAATTCAGCTAGTAAGTGTGTATTTATAGGCAATAATAGACTCTATGTCAATGGGGCTTAGTTGATGCATGAAATGATGAATCAATGGGGCCTAGTTGATGGGGCATCATTGAACTAGCCAACCATGACTCATCATACCCCCACGACTAAATGAGAACTCATCCTTGAGTTCCTTTAAAAAATTGGGGAGGTATGGGATTATTGAATGACTCTTAATAAAACAAATTAACTTGAAAACACTGAGTGCTTGAGTGTATAGATTAACACATTACAAAAATTATGGTGTTCATGACACAAAAATGAACACCATGAAATGACTCTACAAAATTTTGACAACATTTCCTTCGATGACATGAAGGTTGTGGAGAAGATTAGATAGTCCTAGGTGATAGAGGTTCTTGAGGCTCTAAAGGACCTTTGCTGGCTTTAGGCACATGTGTCAACTAAGGCAACTATAACTATCTTGTTGCTGTTGCAACTTCTAGTGGGAGGAAAAAAGCATCCAACAATGCTTTTATTTTATCCTTGTTACTCTTGGGATTGTGCACGGTCCATGAAACTTTGTCAATGTGGGCCAAAATGGACACATCTAAAGGATAGGGAATTGCTAGGAATAACTCCTTAGAATTAATGAACTAGGCATCGAATTGTTTGCTCTCAATGTCAAATGCTCTGACTGCATCTTTCAGCTCATGGTAATCATTCATTCTCTTGGCCAAGTTCTCAATAGTTGATTGTTGATTAGTGAATCATACCTTGAGAACTTCAAGCTTAGCATTTTCCACCTTAAGATTTTTCTTGGTGTCCTTATGGTGCTGGTGCTTGAACTTAGCTCGTACCACAAGTATGAATTGGCCACTTACTTTTCAAGTTCTAACTATGGCCATCTAGCAGTTAGCATTACTAGGTTTGCATAGTAGAGATTGGCCAGTTCCATATACTTTGTAATTTCTTCAATTTGCACCTCCTTTAGCTAGATCTTCACTCTATTATAGGCATCTATTCCAAAAATGATGGGCTACCATACCTCTATTCCTTGTTGGAGTTGCTGAAGGATCTTGTTTACTTTTTCTTTAGCCATTTGAATATGCTTCTCATTTACTTTCTTCTGTAATCCAACCTAATCTCTATAGTGATTCTTAACTCTTTCAAATTTGAGAGCCTTATTTTTTCAGGAGACAATATTAATGGTAGATTTCTAGCATAAGGTTCAGATTTCCTCTTGTTGGCGACTGTTTGGGACGCGACCGCCAACGAGTGTCCTCAAATGGTTGCCAACAGTTCTTTTGGCGCTAGAAGGAGGGTAGAAATGTTGGCACATTGTGGCCATTTCATGGAATAGATTGGAAATAGAGATACTAGAAAAAGGGCAATTTATTAAGGGTCTCTATATATGTAAACAAATGCTGGATAACTATCATCTACAAATGCTGGAGTGATGCAGAGATGCCTTTGGAGGAAAACAAAAGAAGCCAACAATATGACATACCAGTCCTAAGCGTGAAAAAGAGGTTTGTACTCATGGATCTCTCTAACGATGTGTATAGCATCACAGTGGTCATCAACACCGTGAATGTTTATGTGTTGGGTTACTGTGCCTGTCAAGCTTCAACCCTGCAAGCCTACTTTTACAAAGATACTCTTCTGGTAGATGCCAACAATTTGTTCACCAACTCCAACAAGGTCAATCATGGCACTGCCCTCACTGTGCTGATCCAAGACTTAGCCATGACATCAATTCGTGGGCATCAGGGTTTGTGATTGCAACCCAAGAATTTGAACAGCGGCGTGTTGATGATAGAATGTGTGATAGACCTAGAAAAGATTACAGCGACGACAGCATTCGCATGCACAAATACAGCAATCTCTGCTTGATTGCTTGTGGCAGAAGCACAGGGTCTGCTATGGAAATGAGGCCATGCACCGTGGATACCAGTCAACGCTGGCTATTCAAGAATAATGGATTGCTCATAAACCCTGTGTCAGGGTTGGCCCTGGAGAAGAAACAAAATGATTACATCATGATCAATACACCTAGGTGTGACACACCAACCTCAGCAGCTACAGCACAGTCCCTTGAAAATATGGTGAATTTCAATACTTCCAAAATGATGCTCAATGCTAATGCAATGATTCCTGGAACTTCATAGCATGAGGTTGTAATTTTAGTTGAATATCGAATCATATCATTGCACATAAACTTGCGAGGAAACTACTGAAGCAAATAATATAAGGGAGGCACTACCTTTAAACATTTTTCAATTAAATTCGGCAGTCGTTGCAGAGCTGTCCATTGGGTGTACATTTGCAACAAATGAATGAACAATAAGAAGGCTTGGACTACTGTTCTTTCTACTCAATATGCAATCGAGCATTCCAGACTACTGTTCTTTCATCTCTATTTCCACGACTGTTTTCTTTAGGGTTGTGATGCCTCAATTATGATAAAATCAACACCATTTAACACTACTGAAAGAGGTTTACCGGAGAACAATATTTCCCAAAATGCTCTTGATATAATTTTGGCCATAAAAGAGTTTTGGTGAGGTCCTGCCCTGTCGTGGTTTTCTGTGTCGACATCATCGTCATGGCCACCAGAGACGCAATAATTCTGTTAGGAGGACCATCGTGGCCAGTTCAGAAAGGAAGATTGGATGTGCTAGTTTCACAAGATTATCCCTTTGGGACATGGTGGTTCTTTCAGGCGAGCACACAATAGGATTTGTAGAAAGCAAGGAATTCACCAACAGGTTGTACCACTTTAGGCCACTTGTTCAAAACTTTGAATGGATCCAAGCATGGGATTGGAGTAACTGGACAAAGAATCTGTACGTTATCATATGTTTTTTTTAGACTGTGGATTGGATGCTTGCAGCTATGAAATTGAAATTAGACACCTCATTATTCAACATCCGAAGATACATGTGCAACAGCGCAAACTGGTATTAACGTTCTGGGTAAGGTTGTTAAAATATGCATGACCGGGGATCCGGGGGCGATTGACCCACATGTTGGGTAAGCCAAGAGTCATTGATGTATGCAACTAGTGGTGCTTCACATGACATCTACCATATGCTGAAAATGTGGCATTGCAACCCCATTTATGTATTTGGCTATACCTACATACGTATATATTTATCCATCCATGTATGCCTCAAATCCATCGTTACTATTACTATTAGGATAAAAAAATAAAAATAATTAAAATATCTTAAAATGTATGCATGAGATGTTTATTCAAAAATAGGACACTTGTCAACTATAGCTTTTTTATCTCTATGGTGGTTATAACCACCCAAAATAGTTGTAACTTACCTAACTTGTTGGGCAAGTAAATAACTTCCTTACTTGGGAGAGAAGCTAGCTAAGATATTTTAGAATGTAAGTACCTTTTGAACCCTATAAAAAGGCTTTAGGGGTAAGAGGATTGGATCACACACTTGATCACACACTTGGGGGATAATTGGGCTCTCACTTGGAGACACACTTTGGGTCTTGGGAAGAGCATTTGTAAAGAAGAAAGTGTGAAAGATTGCTTGCAAGATGACTTGCTAAAGAAAAGATTTCAGCCTCTTTGTCATAGTCCTATGAGTTATGCTTATTATTTTCTATTTTTTTTAAAATTGTTTAGCTAGTGGTTTAGATAGTATCATGCTTGGCAAGTAATTTTTTGGATTTTTAGATTGCTCTTATTGTTCTTGTTGCACGATTGAAAATTTCTATTAAAATTTTGCCATAGAAGTGCTTGTGTTTGAAAGCCTTAAGAGCATTTTAGTAATAAATTTGATTATTGTGCAATGTATAAGAACTACTATTGAAATTGTTGTAAGAGAGCCTCTGCTTGTAGTCATGCCGTTGAACGATTCAATAGTCAAGAGGGTTCAGAAATTCTTTGGTATTTTGATGGGACCAGAATAGCTTTCTTTTATCTTTAAAGTGAATCTCCATGGTATTTCAATCAAAAATTTTCAAGTCCTTTGAAGGTTCTGTTAAATGCAATTGTTGACATCCATTATCTAGCCAAAATGAAGTCTCATACGTGATAGTTTACGTAGCATTTTCTGGGTTGCATAGTAGGATTGTCTTGAAGAAATTGCTTATTTGAGCCTTAGAAGTTTGAACAATTCGTAGTTATTGAATTTGGGATAGCTTTATTGCGAAGTGTTTACTCGTATCATTTTACCTTGTTTAAACATTTGAGGTTTTAACACAAATCTGCTTTCTTTTCTGTCTATTTCCATTGAATCTTGCTTTATTTCTAGTTTTCTTGTGGAACTATCTCTTTCTTTGGGGAAAATTAGAAGTAGATTCACAGAGTTGTACTTAAATGTTTTTGCAAAATTTTCTTTGTTACAAGTAGGTATTATAAGGACTGTATAGACTAAGCAATTGAACAAAATAGGAACACTCAACAACTCACAGTACTTGGCAAAGTTGGTTGAATCTCTTTAAGATAAGTCATTTGTAGTTTACACACAATGCAATTGTTTCATATTTCACAACTGCACACCACAACAACACATACACATATTCACATTAACTACTCAGTCTATTTGGAGGTATCTGGGCCTTGGTGTTGCCAGAGACCAGCAAGCACCTAAATCCTGTTTGAGGACACTTGTTGGCAGTCGCATCCCAAACGGTCACCAACAGTTCTTTTGGCACTAGAAGGAGGGCTAAAAATTTAGCCTCTAAGTTCATAAGCCTTATAATTTTAGCACATCAACTGTTCTTTGTTACTCTAAAGGCTTAAGAAATTAGATATTTTCAGTTCATGACCGAGAAGATTGATAGTTTGGAAAATTTAAAAGTTTGAAAAGATATTCTAGATTCTAAGACTGATTCTTCATCAAAAGAAGAAGAAAAGAAAGATTTTGAATTGGGAACAAGTAATGGAGTGAAAACTAGAAGATTAAGAAGATCACCCATTATATCTGGTTTATCGATTCATAAGAGAAGATCTAGAAAATCTAAGAGTTCAACTATCCAAAGGAATAGGATGGAAAATCCTTGGCAAAAAGTTACACCATTAGGATTTCAAAATTACAATGATATTCCTAAGGTAGTTTACAAATATTTTCCTGAGCCTTTCATTCTTGGAAAAGCTTATTTAGTTGAAGAATATATCCACATGTTTGAGTTAGCTTTAGCTCATGCAAATATTCAACATCAAGGTCAAGCTTGTAGGTTGTTTGTATCAAATTTAAAGGATATGGCTCAGATTTGGTATTCAAACTTACCAAGTAATAGTATTACAAGTTGGGATGACATGAAGAATCTTTTCTTAGCCCAGTTTGGTAATCAATTAGATCAACAACAACTATACTGTGGGCTGATACAAGCTAAGCAAGGAGTTAAAGAGTCAATTAGAGATTTTAACATCAAGTTTCAACGAATTTGTGGACTCTTTCAAAGACAATATAGGCCATCAGAAGAAATGCTTAAAGAAACTTATCTTAAGGCTGTCAACCCCAACATTTCAATTTGGTTAAGGAGAACTCCAAACTTAACTACACTAAATGACTACTTTAGTGAAGCTATACAGTTAGAAAAATAGTTGAACTTGAATCCTGAAGAAAATATTGCAATTCAAAAAAGAGAAGAAAGAGTTATGATTCCTATGCAAGATTTTGCTCAATTTAAAGCTTTACCAGGTCCATCTCATGTTAAGATAGAGCAAGAACATGAAAGAGTAGGATCTGAAAAAGGACAATTAATGAGAGATATGTCTAACAAAATAGTGAAGCTTGAAAAAGCCTTGGCAAGAGTTAATATCAAGGAAGAAAGGAAAAATAGAAAGCATAAACATCAAGACACTAAGTTAGCAGAAGATGAGGATGAAAGTGACCTTATTATGTCCAACTTTCTTGATATTGAATCTGATAATGAGTTATCTAGTGTTCATTATGCAAGTAAATCTTCAAGCAATGGATCAAGCGATACTTCTTCTCTATCAAGTTCTGAAGAAGATATGTCTTCAGATGAGGAATGTAATAACAATGAGGAAAATGGATATAGTCTTCGATCTAAGGAAACATTAACTACTTCTAGACCCCCAAATGTTATTACTGATCCATCTACTACGAGAAAAGCTTTTGAGCCAAATAGAAGAGATAAGAATAAAGGTAAAGATAATCAAGTAGAGCAAAGCATGCCAAATCAATATTTTAATAAATGGATAAAGAAACCAAGCTTTATTGGTGATGGAGAGTATGATTTGATTGAAGACCTTAAACATGTCAAGGCCAATATTAGCTTTTATTAGTTGCTTCAAATAGGAGATCAACAAAGAAAGGCTTTAGAGTTCATTAAAGGTAAAAGGAGAGTTAAAGAATCAGATTTAAGTTACATGTCTCATAATGATGAGAAATTAAAGACCTCGTATGATAAGGAAGCTCATCCTTTTCTTTTGATAATGAAATTAAATGATAAATACTTACACAATTTCTTGGTTGATTCTGGAGCTACGTCTACTATAATGCCATTGTCTATATATAAGAAACTGGGTTTGATTCCTAAAAAATAGAATAAAAAGATTGTTCAATTGCATAAAAGTAGAGTGAAGATTATGGGTCAATTACCAAATGTCCTATTGGAAATTGCTTTTGAACCTCGCATTAGAAGTAGAGTGACTGTTCAAGTGGTAGATATACTAGATTCACATAGTCTCTTATTGAGTAGAAGTTGGAGCAAGAATTTCTTAAGTTACATATCAACAGATTATTCTCACATGTGGTTACCTTGGAAAGGAGAACCAAATCAAATCTACATCTATAGCGAACCTTTGATGATTGATAACATTACTTCAAACGAAAGAAGTAAAATGGCTGAAAAAGGAGGTGTTAAAAACAAAATTTGTACACCAAAAAAATTATAGTTCTGAAAGAGAATACTCAAAGAATGAGGATAAATGGGAGTTATACTTTGACGGTTCATGTAATTCAAAAGGTGCAGGAGTCGGTATAGTTATATTAAGGAATGATTCACTTGAAATTCTCAAAGAAATTCATCTATCTTTCCCTTGTACTAACAACAAGGCTAAGTATGAAGCTTTATGTATTGGTATAAGAATAACTCTAGACAAAAAGATTAGAGTAATCACTATTAAAGGAGACTCAATATTAGTTTGTGAACAAGTAAAGGGTAACTATGTAGTAAAGAGCTCATTCTTAAGACCTTATAAGCAACTTGCTTGTAAGATGTTAGATCAGTTTCAACATTGCCAAATAGAGCATATAAATAGAGTAGAGAATTTTATAGCAGATGATTTAGCAAAGGCAGCTTCAACATTGGATATGCAAATAATAGAAAGTTACAAAGATGTAATGATTGAAGAAGAACATCAGTCATCAGTACTAGAAAATAATAGAACAACATTCATCGCTTCAAAGATGGATTATGAGAATGTTAGAGATATGAGGATTCCTACCAAAGTAACCCTCATCATTCTCTTTCCATCTAAAGAATAGTCCATATAGGACTTGATAATGTACAACTTGTTTTTTTTAGGAATGAGTTTTTTATACCACCAAACCTTATGTTTGATGGGAATTTTCCTCCAAAAAGATTTATCTTTTCAGCTGTAAAAAGTTCAAGTAAGCTTCAAGTACAGTTCAGTTTCAAAATGGGGCTTGCATAAATTTCTTTAAGATTTTTAAAGGGGACAGAAATGTTGGCACATTTTGGCCATTTCATGGAACAGATTGGCAATAGAGACACTCGAAAAAGGGCAATTTGTTAAGGATCTCTGTATATGTAAAAAAAATGTTGGATAACTATCATCTACAAATGCTGGAGTGATGTAGCGATGCCTTTGGAGGAAAACAATAGAAGCCAACAATAAGACATACCAGTGCTGAGTGTGAACAAGAGGTTCATACTCGTGGATCTCTCTAACGATGGATACAGCATCATAGTGGCCATCAACGTTGTGAATGTTTATGTGTTGGGTTACTGTGCCTGTCAAGCTTCAACCTCACGAGCCTACTTTTACAAAGATACTCTTGTGGGAGATGCCAACAATTTGTTCACCAATGCCAACAAGGCTGATCACGGCACCGCCCTCACTATGCTGATCCAAGACTTGGCCATGATGGCAATTCGTGGGCGTCAGGGTTTGTGCATACAACCCAACAATCTTAATAGCGCGTGTTGATGATAGAATGTGTGATAGACCTGGAAAAGATTATAGTGATGGTAGCATTCGCATGCACAAATACAGTAATCTCTGCTTGACTACCTATGGCAGAAGCATAGGATCTGCTGTGGAAATCAAGCCATGCGCCATGGATACTAGTCAGTGCAGGCTATTCAAGAATAATGGATTGCTCATAAACCCTGTGTTAGGGTTGGCCCTGGAGAAGAAACAAAATGATTACATTATGATCAATACACCTAGGTGCGACATGCCAACCTCAATAGCTATAGCACAGTCCCTTGAAAATATGGTGAATTTCGATACTTCCAAAATGATGCTCAATGCTAATGCAATGATTCCTGGATCTTCATAGGATGAGGTTGTAATTTTACTTGAATATCGAATCATATCATTGTGCATAAACTTGCGACGAAACTACTGAAGAAAATAATATAAGGGAGGCACTACCTTCAGATATTTTTCCATTAAATTTGATGGTCGTTGCAGAGATGTCCATTGGGTGTACATTTGCAACAAATGAATGAACAACAGGAAGGCTTGGACTACTGTTCTTTCTACTCAATATGCAGTCGAGCGTTCCAGACTACTGTACTTTCACCTCTTTTTCCACGACTGCTTTCTTTATGGCTGTGATGCCTGGATTTTGATAAAATCAACACCATTTAACACCGCCAAAAGAGATTTACTGAAGAAAAATATTGCCCAAAATGCTCTTGATGCAATTTTGGCCATAAAAGAGTTTTGGGGAGGTCCTGCCCTATCATGGTTTTTTGTGTCGACATCATCACCATGGCCACCAGAGACGTAGTAATTCTGTTAGGAGGACCATGGTGGCTAGTTAAGAAAGGAAGATTGGATAGGCTGGTTTTACAGGATTATCCCTTTGGAACATGGTGGTTCTTTTAGGCGAGCACACAATAATATTTGCAGAAAGCAAGGAATTCACCAAAAGGTTGTACCACTTCGGGCCACTTATTCGAAACTTCGAATGGATCTAAGCATGGGATTGGAGTAATTGGATAGAGAATCTGTATGTTATCATATGTTTTTTCTTTTAGACCATGGATTGGATGCTTGCGGCTATGAATTTGAAATTGGAAACCTCATTATTCAACATTCGAAGTTACCTGTGCAACGGCGCAAACTGGTATTAACATTCTAGGTAAGGTTGTTAAAATATGCATGACCGGGGATCCAGAGGCGATTGGCCCACATGTTGGATAAGCCAAGATTCACTGATGTATGTGACTAGCGGTGCTTCACATGACATCTACCATATGCTGAAAATATGGCATTGCAACCCCACTTATGCATTTGGCTGTACCTACATACATATATATTTATCCATCCATGTATGCCTCAAATCCATCGTTACTATTACTATTAGGATAAAAAATAAAAATAATTAAAAAATCTTAAAATATATGCATGAGATGTTTATTCAACAATAGGACACTTGTCAACTGTAGCTTTTTTATCTCTATGGTGGTTATAACCACCCAAAATAGTTGTAACTTATCTAACTTGTTAGGAAAGTAATATCTCCTAACTTGTTGGGTAAGTAAATAACTTCCTTACTTGGGAGAGAAGTTAGCTAAGATATTTTAGAATGTAACTCCCTTTTGAACCCTATAAAAAGGCTTTAGGGGTAAGAGGATTGGATCACACACTTGATCACACACTTGATCAGACACTTGGGGGATACTTGGGCTCTCACTTGGAGACACACTTTGGGTCTTGGGAAGAGCATTTGTAAAGAAGAAAGTGTGAAAGATTGCTTGCAAGATGACTTGCTAAAGAAAATATTTCAGCCTCTTTTTCATAGTCTTGTGAGTTATGCTTATTATTTTTTATTTTGTTTAAATTGTTTAGCTAGTGTTTTAGATAGTATCATGCTTGGCAAGTAATTTTTGGGATTTTTAGATTGCTCTTATTGTTCTTGTTGCACGACTAAAAATTTCTATTAAAATTTTTCCATAGAAGCGCTTGTGTTTGAAACTGTTAAGAGCATTTTAGTAGTAAATTTGATTATTGTGCAACGTATAAGAACTGCTATTGAAATTGTTGTAAGAGAGCCTCTGCTTGTAGTCATGTCGTTGAACGATTCAATAGTCAAGAGGGTTCAGAAATTCTTTGGTATTTTGATGGGACCAGAATAGCTTTCTTTTATCTTTAAAGTGAATCTCCATGGTATTTCAATCAGAAATTGTCAAGTCCTTTAAAGGTTCTATTAAATGCAATTGTTGACATCCATTATCTAGCCAAAATGGAGTCTCGTACGTGATAGTTTACGTAGCATTTTTTGGGTTGCATAGTAGGATTGTCTTGAAGAAATTTCTTATTTGAGCCTTGGAAGTTTGAACAATTCGTAGTTATTGAATTTGGGATATCTTTATTGCGAAGTGTTTACTCGTATCATTTTACCTTGTTTAAACATTTGAGGTTTTAACACAAATCTGCTTTCTTTTTTGTCTATTTCCATTGAATCTTGCTCTATTTCTAGTTTTCTTGTGGAACTATCTCTTTCTCTGGGGAAAATTAGAAGTAGATTCACAGAGTTGTGCTCAAATGTTTTTTCAAAATTTTATTTGTTACAAGTAGGTATTATAAGGACAGTATAGACTAAGCAATTGAACAAAATAGGAACACTCAACAACTCACAGTACTTGGCAAAGTTGGCTAAATCTCTTTAAGATAAGTCATTTGTAGTTTACACACAACACAATCATTTCATATTTCACAATCGCACATTGTAGCAGCACACACACATACTCACATTAACTACTGAGTCTATTTGGAAGTATCTGGGCCTTGGTGTTGCCAAAGATCAACAAGCACCTAAATCCTATTCGAGGACACTCGTTGGTAGTTGTGTCCCAAACAGTCGCCAACACCTCCATAGATAGATTATGATTCTCTGTGGTGAATTTCCTTAATTCCATGTTTACCATGGTGAGCTGCTCCTACTATTGATGAATGAATTCCTGCATTTGTTGTTTTTGTGCATCAACATTGTGTAGGTGATGATTTTCTTTGATCAATGATTCATTTTCTTGGCACATATAAACTAAGTCTTTTGAACCAAGTAGATTTTTCCTTCTATTATGGATTGGTTGAAGATGATCATCATCATTTCCTCCTTAGCTTGTTTTAATCATTGTTTAAGCTACTGAAAAGTTTCATCTCTAGTTATTGCTAGGCTAAGGAGTGCAGGATTACCAAAATGGACATGTAGTCTAACAACTTCTGTAGCCAAGTGTTGGATTTGTTCTTGAGTCATTTCAAGTTGCCCTTCTAGAATGATGCATTTTCCCTTTCCTTCAAATAGCTTTGACTAGGTTGCAGTAATGTCGTCTAGAAAATCAAAGATATTTGGAATTGGTTGCCTAGTTCCCGCCAGTAGATCTAACAACTCCTTATGCTAGGCTACATTCAATCTTATATTTACTATGCCTATAGATGTTTTCACATCTTGAATGCAAATACATTTGGTATAGACTTCACAGATGCATTAAGTACTTCTAGGATTCCATCAGTAACTACCTTAGTAGCAGTCTCCTATCTTTGGTGCTGCATCATCAATATAGTCATTCCCTCATCCTTCTCCAAGCACATAAAAAAGGAGGCAACATTCTTAGAGATTTCTACGAATAAATGATGTTGAGATAGAGAAATCATTATCTCTTAGGCATTGGGATTTGATCTCATGGATAACTACATTTGTTGGGTAGAGAATATTGATCAACCTCTTTCTATCTACCTTATTGTTAAAGCTACATCATTAAGGTGACTCATCACAGGTTGATATACAGTAGGTGGTAGAGGTGGTGGATATTGTTCTCCTTCTTTGGACATGGTAGGTGTCTTGTCCTTCATCATTTTAGATCATGAGGCTATAGGAGCATGCTTGATCATGTCATTTGCATAGTAAATGATCCTTGCCCTTTTTCAAAGTTTCCTGATGAGGCATGAAAAAGGCAAGGTTTTCCTTACACATTCATTTTGTTTGAAATGCTTCTTGATCTTTAAAGAGATCAATTATGGAAGGTTCATTAGAAATCTCCTACTTTGTGTGACGCATGCTTGGGTAGAAAAGGTAGTCACCTTGTTGGGCCTCACCATCAAATTGAGGTGATAGGCTACTATCTTAAAGTATATGCATTTTCTCGGTGTGAGTGCATTGAAGTCCTTATGGTCAACCTTGTAACAATGTTGGGTCCACTCCTTTTTGGCCTCCAAGTTAGCTTGTGTAAATAGCTTTGGCAATTATGTCCCAAAATTAGATAACCTAAGAACTTATGTGATAACTTTAGTTGAGTATGATACTTAAATGTACTTGATCTTCACTGTGGAGCTTTCCCTTCTATTGTTCGAGAAGAGGTACGTCTCTTCCATATACCACTCTCCACTAGAAGTGATGATTGGCCATATGGGAAAGGTTTGCAATTGTGTTTTTACCTCTATTGGAGCATGCTCTAAAAATGGCTTGAAGTTTAGTTCTTGGAGAACTAAATGTTGGATATTATGGGGCTTGATGGTGTTGAGGTAGGCTTGTGTTAGTGTGACTTCAAGCCTTGGTATGGGTCTTGGTGCTTTCCCACATTGTGATTATTCTATTGCAACTTCTTCTTCAGAAATTTGTCAAACATATTCAACTTCAAGCTCCTCGCAAAGAGGTCCTATTACATGGGTTTATTCTTGTTGATCCTAGGTTTGTTCTTGTTGGCCCCTTCTAGTTTTTGGCTATTTCTCCCTTGGTTACAATGGTCCTTCCTCCTAGGGTTATTTCAGTCTTGGTGCCATCTATAATCACAACATTATGATGCATTAGCAATTATTGTCTTTGGAATAGTTGCACTTTGCTAAGATGCAATTATGGTTAATTTAATTAAATTTAATCATTATTTTATATGTTTTTTTAATGTTAATAAGTCATTCTAAAGGGTTAACTCTCAAAAATTAATGGTTTGATATCATTGTATTCATTAACCCTTTGGGGAAGTTAGAAAAATTATCAAAAAATTTCATCAGAAACCTTAAGGTTTGTGGCCACCACTATAAAGAGCTTACCTCCGATAGTTGCAGGATCAAAGAATGGAGTGATTTGGACAAACGGTTGGAAAGTTATTGGTTCTAAAAAATGGTAATAACTCCCCTTTTGTTATGAAGCAAATGACAAAAAATTGTAGACCATGTAGTTGTAAATATAGATTTTTTAGCTTGCATTGACTAGGTCTAGTTGACGGGGCCTAGTCAATGGGGTTGGCTATGTTGACTAGGCCTAGTTGACATGGCTACTAACCATTGTTGACTTATGTTGACTTTGGTCAAAATTCCAAAATACAAGAAGTTTTTGAGTGAAATTAGGATCAAATGAAAGCCCAAAAAGTCACAAACATGATGAAAGTAGTAGAAGAGGGTGTTGGAACTTGGAAAATTAAAAAATTAAGAAAATGGTTTAGAGAATGAATTTAATGAGAGTTTAAGGAGCACACAACAAGGTACATAATGAAATATGTGAAAGATAGAATTATAGCAATGTCTAAGGTAAGGGACTTAACTAACCAAACCAAGAGATATGTAAGTGGGTCCCTCCCATAGTAGGCACATGCCCTTTTTGCCCTTGCATAACTTCAACTAAGGAGTTTTTGGGCCCCCATTTGATTAATGATCATGAAAAGTTAAGGACCAACTGAAAAGAATCTATTTAAGAATTCCAAGACATCAAACTAAGACATCAAGCATAACATAGAAACCAACAGTGAGGTTAGTTATGGTAGCATAGATGAATGACTAAGAAGGTGGGACGAAATCCCAAATTAAGGTCATAAGAAGTCTTGTGTGGAACTTGTGTTTAAAATGACCTAAGAAGATCCATCCTTATTCCAAAGCAAAACTAGCCTCTTTCAATGACTTTGCATTGCCACTCCAAGACTGATCCCTCCCCCCACCCACCTTAAGACACAAGAGCACTCCCACAAAACAACCACTATTCCATAAAGAGAAGAAAAGATAAGTAGGAAGTGAGAGAGGGCCTTAGTTAGAGGGGACCTTCAGGCATGGGTAACATGTCTTTCTAGTCCCATAACCCGTGCTTGTGGCCTGTTTATTTGTCTAAGGTATGTGCTTTGAATTTTCATTATGTTTTTTTGTTTTCTTTGTCTTTTTGGATGGGAACTGCACCATGCAAAGACTTTATTTAACTTCTTGTTAGTGAAACATGAAATGATAAGAAGTCGATGAAAGTAAGTAGAAGAGTACAAAGAGTATTGAGTTCCCTTGAAGTAACACCTTGTACAAACCTTTGAATCCTTCCCAATTCTAGAAAATACCAAGGTCACAAAATTATTAAAAGTTTCTTTAATGAAAGGGATCTCAAACTTCCAAAATAAGAAAAACCATAGATTTTGTGGATGGGTGGATCATGTGGACTCACTATGTATTCCATGAAAGATAAACCATGTCATAGATATGAGATGTCAAAATTCAAAAATAGAAACTAGACACTGACAATAACAACATTAAGCACAAACAATCATTAGCAAATAACAATAGTGACACTATGTCTTACGATAATAAAACACTTTTATTAGCAAAAATAGTGAAGATTCATACACAAAAAATTAAAATAAAATAAAGTAAAGTATAGATATATATAAATAAAATATTCCAGAAAGATAAAACATACTAATGATGTTGTAAAATAAAAATTGCGAAAATGGATAAAAATTAACAAGGTGTAAAACAAAAATGTATAAAAAAAGGTGAAAAACTAAGGAGCCACGTGAATGGTTTGCATGGATGGCCATCTCCTCCATGACTATGCCAAAGGGAAGAGATGCAGAAAATAGAGTGTGGTTGTCCATCCATTGAGGTATTTGTTACACTGGGTTGCTTGGTCTCATGGAAAAGCTTTACTTATTGGATGTTGAACAATTACTTTTTATTTGGGCTCTCAATTTTGTAGATTAACATGGACCTAGAGGGAAAGGTTTGATTAATTATTTAAGGTTCCTCCCATAACATTTGGAACTTTGTCTTCTGGGATATGTGTGTGGGATTCCAATAGAGAACCTTATCTTCCGATTGAAGTTTTACTTTGTATATTCTAAGGTCATGACGTTTCTTGTTGAATGACTTATGCATTTCATTCAAAGATAAGTCCACTAATCAATTTTCATCTAGCACATTCAGGTTGATCAATCTTTCTTTTTGTGCTAGACTTAGGTCAAGGTCTAGATCATAGGTTGTTGGGAGTGTATGAAGCTCAAATTCAACTAGGAGCATTGGAAGTTTTCTACACACTATCTTGTAGTGACCGAAAACGTCAGTGGCTAGAAACATCGAGAGGTTGTTGGGTGAATATTTTTAACCCTGGATCCATGCAAGGGCCATGCTAGATAAAATGGAAACGGGACGCCCTGAACGGTTTGGTTGATCAGACAGGGGCTTAGTCGATGTAACTTAACCTTTTGTAAACGTGTAATGCAGAAGCAATGTTTGCAACAAAATATAATAATTATTAAATGAAATGAAGAAAAAAAGATGTAAAATGCAATGATAATGAGTAGGAATGTAAAGCGAACTAGAGTCAGAAAATGCACCGCCTCAAGATTGCGGCTTTACTTTGTTGAGGTCGATACAATCGGTTGCGTAACACTGGGAAGCACAAAGATCCCAAAGGTAACTAGAATGTTCAAATTAGGCCAACTATATTCTTGAACATGGACTCAAAATCCAACAATGAAACGTGCTACAAATCCAACAGAAAAGTGCTAACAGGATGGCAACCAAAAATGCCAACCACTTAATTTTTCCAACTCTTTGGATTGCTAATTTGCCAACCAATTACCAAGAGCTGAAAATTTGTCAACCCTTGGAGCGTTGCTCATCGAGGTATTTATAGGGCCAGGAGCATGGGAGAAATGAGGCTTGGATGACACATGTCCTAGACCCACGAGACGCTGATGTGCCCTTGTTGGATGAACATTCAAAGCTATTCATGAACTTTTAACGCTGCAATTACGTTGTCGAAACTAGAGATGCTGGAATTAAATATGCCAACAAAGTAGACAAGGAATGAGGCATACTGAAGTAGCGTGGCTGCCTGCTACACTGTGCTACATGGAAAATTGCTTACCTTGGCTAGTTTTACATTGTAGTGGACATCTGCTTATCTTGCTCATGCATCAAATGTAGTATGGCTTGAGGTATGAGTGACTCATAGGATTTGCGAACTTGTTGCCATCCATGTCTACCAATTTGAAGGTCCCATTTCCATAGGCTTTTATGACCATAAATGGACCTTCCCAGTTTGCTGAGAACCTTTTCACATGCTCACGGATAGCCTTGAGAATGAGGTTTCCCTTTTGTATTGACTATTGATGCAGGTTTGCATGATGCTTCTACCGTTGCTTGTTTTGATAATTCTCTATGCAACTAAGTATCTATGTATGCGACCAAGTATCTATGCATGCTCCTACTCTATTGAGTTGAAGTTGATGATCCTCGACTGGTTGTTTTGGAGTTTGCTCACAATGCTCGATAGGATCATTAAAAGTGATGGTACCTGCAACTCAAGAGGTAACACCGCTTTAGATCCATAAATAAGACTATAAGGTATCTTACCTGTTGAAGTCCTACATGTCGTCCTGTAAGCCCATAGCACATAGAGGATTTGCTCATGCCATCACCTTTTGGTGTTGTTAAAAATTTTCTTGAGCAAGTTGATGATGGACTTGTTCGTAGCTTCTGCTTGTCCGTTTGCCTTTGGGTAGTATGGCGAGGAGAATGATTGCCTAATGCCAAGATTATTGCAGAAGGTTTTGGTTTCCGCACTACTAAATTGTGTCCCATTGTTAGTTACAATAGTCATGGGAAGCCCAAACCTTGTCATGATGTTGTCTATGATAAAGTGGCAAACCTGTTGGGATGCAGTCTTCCTTAGGAGAATAGCCTCCACCCACTTTGTAAAATACTAGGTGGCGATGATGATGAAGCTATGCCCTATGGAGGACTTAGATGTGATAGGTCCTATGTTGTCTAGTCCCCATTGCTAGAAAGGCCATGTGATCTACGTTGGATGCAACTTTGTAGGAGAAACATGTATAAGATTTGCATATCTTTGGCACGTATCACAAGTCTTGACTTTGGCTAGGAAATCATGCTCCATGTGAGGGAAATAGTACCCTAGGCATCTAATTTTTATAGCCATGGCCCTAGGTGCTATGTGTCCACCACACAATCCCTCATGTACTTCATTAATGACCTTTTGCGCTTCCTCCTTGTTTACGCATGCCAGCAATATCCCGTCATAGGAGTGTTTGCACAATGCATTGTCTCCCATGAGCACATATTTTCGAGCACGTTTGTGGATTGCATCTCTCTAGGTAGATGTCAATCCGCTTGGGGGTTCACCATGTTGCAGGTAGGCTTTAATGTTGGCGTATCACTCTTGGATGTCTGCAATGCTAATAGAGGCTACATGTACCGCTTGAGTGATAGGCTTTATACACTCGATAATCGAAGCTGGAAAACTTGTGAACATGTGTGGTGGCACATTTAATGCTAGGGTGGCCAAGGCATATGCTATGGTGTTTTCATTACATGGCATGTGTTGAAAATCCATTGTTGCAAACTATTTGAGTAAGATTTTTTCTAGGTCGCAGTAGGGTTGTAGGTGTGTAGCCTTGCAAGCGTAGACCTCATTGATTTGATTCACAACAAGTTGTGAGTCACTGCGAATCGCCAGGTGTTGGATGCTCAATGCTTGGGCTGCTTCATCCTCTACCATGTTGAATCGCCAAGAGTAACCCTTCGTCCTCTACCATGTTGTTTGTACAAAGGAATACAAAACGATAAGCAAAAGATTACATTTCCCCAGAGGGGAACATAATGATGGCAGCTGCACTACCTCCTCGCGTAGTCGAGGTGCCATCAAAATGCAAAGTACCTTCAAGATGCGATGGGACATCGTTGATAGTGCTAACATGCTTATTAGGGAATTTGGGATCTATGATTTCCTGATTGTCAATGGGCGAGGTCGTAAGTTTCATTGCTATAGCTTGACCCTTTGTTGATGATTGGCTCACATAATGCGAATCGAATTCTGCTATTATGGCTTTCCACCAGGCTATCCTACTGCTTTCATACAGATTATTTGTAATAGCCCGGAGTACATTGCCCTTGCAAATAATATTAACTTTACTACAAAATAGGTAATGCCTCCACTTCTTTAGCACAAAAACTAGGGCAAGGTACGTTCTCTACACCTCATTGTATCTTGCCTCATACATTATCAATGCATGACTTAGATAGTACACTAGAATCTCAAAGCTATCATCTCGTCTCTGACATAACAGTGTTGCGATAGACGTGTCCAAGGTAGTAAGATAGATGAAGAAAGGCTTATCCCTCTGTGGTGGGTAAATAGTTGGGAGGTGTAAAAGTTCTTCCTTCATATCATCAAAGGCTTGTTGGCATTGTGTTTTCCATTTGAAGTTAACCCCTTTCTTTAGTAGATGTTGCATGGGGTGTAACTCGTTAGTGAACTTTGCTATAAACCTTCTGATGAACTTTACCCTACCTTATAACCCACATAATTCTTTAAGGTTTGTAGGTGGCACTAGATTAACTATGTCCTTGACTTTGTTAAGGTCCACTCGTATTCCAGCCTCTAATACTACAAACCCTAACATGCATCTAGTTCTCACATCAAAGACACACTTTTTTGGGTTAACACATAAATAATGCATCTAGCAACGCTTGAGAACTACTCCTAGATCATTGGGATGATCAGCGGCCTCTTTAGATTTGACCACTATGTCATCCATGTAGTCATTCAATGTTTCTAAGATGTAGTCGCTAAAGATGTATGTCATGGCTCGCTGGTAGGTTGCTCTAGCATTATTGAGCCCAAAGGAAATCATAGTATAATAGAGGGTCCCCCATGGGGTCATGAAGGTTATTGTTAACTAATGCTCTGGGTTGATAAAAATTTGGTTGTAGCTGGAGAAACTGTCCATGAAAGATAACAAAGCATGACTAGCCATAGTGTCAATGAGTTGATCAATACTCGGCAGTGGAAAGTCATCCTTAATCATGGCTTTATTTAGATCCTAGAAGTCTATATAGATACGTATTCCTCCCCTTTTCTTAGAGACCACCATGATGTTCAACACCTACTCTAAGTAATCAATTGCCCAGATGAAGCCAGCTTGATATAGCTTGGTGATTTGATCCCGTATGACTAGTGTGATCTCTGTTTTAACCTTGCGAGCCTTCTACTTAATTGCTTTCATTCGCAGATCTAAGATAATGTTGTGTTGTATAAGCCTTGGGTCTAAACCCAACATGTCATTGTAAGACCATGTGAATACTTCGATGTTTTCCTGCAGTACTGTAGAGACATCTTTGTGTGTCTGTGAATCTAGGAGGGAGCTAAGATTTAACATTTTTATTTTTCCCTTGGATGTGGTCATAGGTGTTTCAATGAGAGGATCCTCAGTTACATCCCCAGCCTCTAAATCTAGGGCTTGGACTAGATGTTCGAGCTAGTCTGGGGATGCTTCTAAGGATGCTATAGTGCTATCTGCAGATGATCCCCAGTCTATTGACTTGGGGTCCAGTTGTCTTGCAAGCTTGCTTTGTGGACCTGTCAAGGCTAGAGGTGAAGAAAGACCATGGTGCATTGCCATTCTTGCTCAACCTGCCACAATGAGATGAATTCCTAGTCAAGGGATACCTGTTTGTAGCAACAGTCCATAGTAAACATTTGTAAAGCAGCCATAAGGTGTGAACAGTTGAAATAAAAATGAAGTATGATACAGAATATGCAACTTGGCAGTTTAAGGTCGTAGCAGACCGCCTGAATGCAAAAGTGTAAAACTGCTAGTTTAAGGTCTTTACAGACCGCTAACAAGTTAAATTTTCAAATTAAAAGTATTAGTTTAAGGTCTTTGTGGACCACTAACATGCTACTCTAGAAAAACTACGAAGTATTAATTTAAGGTCTTTATAGACCGCTAACAAGATCAAAGCTACATGTTAGAATTGCTAGTTTAAGGTCTTTGCAGACTGCTAACTTGTTAGAATTGCTAGTTTAATGTCCTTGTAGACTACTAACTTGTTAGAATCACTATTTTAAGGTCTTTGCGGACCACTAACTTGTTATAGCTACGAAGGAAAACGACTAGTTTACGGTGGGTTAAAGGTTTTGATCGGGCCCACCTGCCATAATGCAAACAGTGTTGTTACACTATGGGAGAGTGCTACGCTATATGGGACATTCCCCATTAATCAGGGAGAGAAAATGGTAGGTTTCTTTTCATCGTTTTGGGCTATAAATAGGGGTTTATCCTGGTAAACTCGTCATTTTCACCGTAACAGCGTAGAGCCCACATTTAGAGCATAGAGTGATTATGCTAACTAAGAGCAAGGCGATTCAGCATAGCGAGCAAGAAAGAATCAGTAATTGAAATGATGGCTCCCAAGAGAGAACACAAACACCTAGTACTCTCCAACGTGGATGAAGTGAAAGAGACCCTGAGGCATGTGTTGCAGGTGCACGTTGCGGTGTGAAAGGAGACCCCATTGGCCCAATAAGTTGCTACACTATTCTCCTTTGTTTTTTTATATATGTTGCAGTTATTGCTTCTGCTTTCTCTGTTCTCATTTCTGCGATTCTTGTTATGAAATCTACATTTTCTATTATTGTTTTGTTATTATTTTGGCCATTACACTATCGTTGTTGCCGATTTGGCCATGATGACTGTACCAACGCTACACTAAGGTTGGATGCAGTGTTGTCTAAGCTACCATTGCTATGGCTAGCTTGCCGTAGAAGCTTGTGAAAATTTAGCAACTAAACATGTGAATAGTGTAGCGTATGACCCTTAGGAGGGTTTGGCCATGCACGTGATTTGACAGCGTAATACTTGTCTACCATGGCGTAATGCAAATCATTCTGTCAGGTAGAATATTTGTTAAAACTAGTGTAGTGCATTGAATTCTTTCTTGTCAAAATATTTGTGTTTATCTTTTCATTGTTATGCTAGGCTAATTATGCTATGTTATTACCTTCGTGTTTTTTTCTACGCTACATGCATGAAGAGAATCATGCTACGCTATCTGTTAACTGCTAATTCTACTACACTATATGCAAATCTCACTCGAGCATGACCTTAACATTTGCAATTGTGTTATGTAAGATGGTGCTAAGGCCAATCTTAATTGTCCTAAAAATTGTAGGGGTCTTGTGCTGCCTAAGAGAATTGGTGGCCAACATTCCTCTGCCTCATGCGCGTGTGGGGCAACAAGTGGTCTAATTTTGGGAAAGCACACAAGAATTCCTACAATTTCTCCTCCAGCACTTCAGTGTGATTGTTTGGTCACACTTGTCTGAGGAGGTAGCAGCCATAGTAACAGAAACCCTACTGCTTGGGGCAAATTGGGGCATTCTGAGATTTTTGATGGATGGAGCAATTAGGAGCAGGTAGGGAGAAGGATCCAGTCAGTGTCCAAAAAATTTGAGGCATCTGGCTTGGATCTAGGAGATGCCCGAATACAATTGCTACCATCTATACAACACTTTGTTTATTACACGCCATATGAGAACTTGTTTTCAAAACCCACCAGGAACCATTTGATGTGCTAGCAGGTGAGTTCTGTAGATATATCCCGCTATGCTATGCAATACTTGCTACGCTAGGCAAATGTTAACTGCATGTTTTTATTACTAGGTTTTTCGTCAACAAGAATGCGCTTCACAGTGATACAAATGTGTTGGCCTTGGCATGGATGGCACTGCATGATTTTTCTTCGTCTGAGAATATGCACGTAGGTGTGATAGGCCAATGTAGGGGTGAGTACAAAACCTACCCAACCCGGTACTCCCAGCTCTATGACAAGTGGAAGGAGCTATATTTGTTGGATGGGGATTGGGCACCCTTTAAACTGATCACCATTGAAGATGTATTGGTGAATCTTCCACCATTCCCATCTCCATTTAAACTTGGTAAGCTAAACAGTGAGTTGTTTTCATGTTTGAGTGTTGCTACTATTTTTATGTTATTTTTGCTTTTATGTAAGTATTTTTTCTTTTCTTTTTTCCTATGCAAATTGCTACAACGACGAAGAAGTCCTAGGAGGTGATGATGATCACCTTTGGGCATCATGAGGCCAACATCTACTTCAAGTGTAGGGAACTAGACGAGACCCAATGCTGGCTTTGCAACGGAGCCCTAGAATCATTGACCAAACACCTTCGGGACACTAGGCTCATGGAGTTGTTCCTAGCTGTGAACCCAAGCATTCTTGCCACTAAGATGCTTGCCCTAGCTGACTCCTTCCCTGAAAAGGTAGACCGCTTCTACACACGCGTGCACAGTGTGCTGGTGGTCTGTGAAATTAATGACCAATTATTCATGGACCTCTTTGGTGTCCTCGTTGATGGTATCCCTGTAGGGGTAAAGACCAAAAAAGAGGTGAACCATCAGGGGAACATTACGGAGTGGCTAGGGATTGCGAAAGGGCAAAAGGGGATTCTTATGGCAAAAGCAAAGCCAAGAGTGGCCAAGAAAATTTATCCTATCTTCTATGCCCATGATTTTCCTTAGCTACTTTCCCAAGAAAAGATCTTTGGGATTGAGCAGGCTTGGGTGATGAGGAAGGTCATGGAAGAGGGAGCCACTACAACTAGGCTAGGCATCTCTGCAAAGGCTTGCAAGCTAAAATGGTTAGGCTTTATATGAAGCGAGAGTCTTGTTTCAACATGCATCATGCTTTTTATAGAGCTTGCTTATGGCATTTCATGGAATTCTTGGTGGTCCATGAGAATGGAGTCTGGGTTATGCAAGATCGTAACCAGATTTCCAAACCATGGATCTGCAAAGTTTTTTGGACCACCCAAGGCTAGGATCCCCTAGAAGCTATTGGGGAGTTATTTTCCATGATGACTAAGGATCGGGTGGCCCGCAACTTCCATGGCCAGGATAGTGTAGGCGAGGCGTCCCCTGCTGCTATAGGTAGCGTATCATAGGGGAAACATCTCATCGCGGAGACAGTGGCCACCAAGTTGCAGTGAAAGAGGTCTCGTCCAGCTGAGAAGCCTCCCCACATAGAAGAAGAAGAAGGGCAAACACTGCAGTTGAAGCTATGCAAGATACAGCCCCCCATTGGTAAATTCTTTTGTCTACACTTGTTTCTTTGCTTGTTTGATTAATGTCTGCTACGCTGTGCTATGCTAGGTAGCGTAGCATAGCATATATTTTAAGATAACATGTTATAAGCCAATGTGAACACATTTTGTTGCTAGAGGAAGAAGAGGAAGAAGAAGAAGGTGATGAAGAGGTATCGACCCCTGAAACAAGGGTAGCTAATAAAGGTGTGAGGACCTCAGTCAAGAGAGAAGGAACCCCCACCACAAAGGAAAGGGCTCCCATTGAGAAAGAAAATGCTCTTGCCAATAAGAAGGACGTTTTGTTCGGCAAGGAGGATCCCCCCATTGATGAGGAGGATGCTTGCACCTTAAAACGAAAGGCCCCAGTGAATAAAGAGGAAGCCTATGTCAACAAAGAAGGAACCTCTGCTAATGATCCTTTTTTTGAATTCAATTCATCACTGGATGAACAAATGAATGTAGAGGGTGCTGCCATAGTTTTAAGTTAGCAAGGATGGGATCTACAACTAGAAGCTAGTGAGTTTGACCGTATTTTTAATAGTATGTCGATGGGCGACCCCCCCGCTATCACCCTTGAGGATTTTCTACGTAGGAACCTTTACACTGTCATTTCTGTTTCTCATCCGCTTCAATATAGTCTATCTTGGTCATGACTGATGCATTTGGTTATATGGCAAAGACTGCTATTAACATTGCAGGACCTTTCTTGATTTGGCTGGAACCATGGGTTGAGACTCCTGACAAGCTTACATTCATGCAGAAGGTTGTTGACGACATGATCAACCATCTCAAACAGGTCGATCTAGAAGTGGGTAAGTAAAGTGGCTATGCTAGGCTTTTAGCTTGCTATGCTAGCCTTCTTGAGTTGTCAAACTTTGCTACGCTACTGTGAATAATGTGCTTTTATGTGTGATAACAGTCTCTTACCTCAAGTGGGACCCAAAACGAGTAGTAAAGGTGGACGTTGTGCCTACATTTCCATCTGAAGTGACCGAGGTGCCTCATCACATATATGACGAGGTTAGCAAATGTGCATTGCACTCAACATGCTCCTTATGGGAGTGTAGGCACGTGAATGAAGACTTGTGGAAATGGGTCTATAGGCTAGAGAGAGAAAAGGCCAATCCGACCACCGAGGTGGGATACCTCCATTCTAGAAACGAGTTCCTCTTGGCTCATGATACCAACGATGGCAGTTGGTGCACAACCGTCATAGATTATGCAAGATATTGTACAGCTATGTGGCACAACAATGAGGCCACCTATGAGATAATTGAACAGTGGATGCAGATGGACTTGTTGGCTTAGAAGAACTAGGATTGGAATGATTATAGTGCTAGAGTTTATGAGTGGGGGCAGTCCTAGAAAAACCATAAGCACATGTATAAACTGGAACGTGCCACCTATTTTAAATAATACTAGGATGCTTCAGTGAAGTTGTATATCCATGAAGCATTCCTGGATGTCATTGGTGCTTCTGAAGCCTAGAACAAGTTCATTCGGCATGTGATGGTCAGTGAATTGCTTGAGTGGGAAGTGAATCTCCCCACAGGTGAGACAGCCACTGCCTCCTTTTCTCCAGGACTGCCAAGATGGATAGCCATTGAAAAGGAGAAAGTTGTAGCAAAAACTAAACTAAGTAATAGGCACTGGGTAGATATCACAGAGGAGGAGGTCTGGCACCACCTTAGGATCAGATTGGACCGCATATCCCCTGAGATAGACGTGGGACCATCTCAGGTCATTCACTTTCTGCGATGCAATATTTTATGTTTTTCTAGCCTTTATGTGTGACTCTAGCTAACTATTTCATTTTATGGTGTAGATTCCATATGAAGAAGCAGGGCCCCTAGAGGGAGGAAACGATGATGCGGAAGAAGCTGATGCAGAGGGAGAGGATGCAGGGGAAGATGATGTGTGATAGCAGGGCTTTTGATTTTTGTATTTTTGAAAACTATTGCAAACCTTGCTTATGTGAAGTCTTAAATGAAAAATGAATTTTGGCAAGATTGGTGTTATTTTTTTACGCATTATCTACGTGATCTATTTTTATGTGTTTTTTTGCTTTTTTTCTTAGTTTTAGGCCATTTCAGGCCGTCGCTAGTTTTAGGCCATTTCAGGCCATTACTAGTTTTAGGTGATTTCAGGCCATCGCTAGTTTTAGGCCATTTCGGGCCATGGGGTAATGTAATATAAACAAAAGAAATATTTTTTCTAGTTTTAGGCCTTAGCAGGCCGTATGTAGATTTAGGCCATTTCGGGCCGTGTGTAGTTTGAGGCCATTTCGGGGCATGCATAGTTTTAGGCCATTTCAAGCCATGTGTAATTGTAGGTCATTTTGGGCCATGCATAGTTTTAGGCCATTTTGGGCCATGGGGTAATATAGTTTTACGTCATTTCGGGCCATGGTATAAATAGAAGATATGCTAACGATTTTAAATAAGTAAATTGGTGTACCTAGCATAGATGGATGGATGCAAAGCCAATAAGCGGTAAATGTACAAAGGATGTTAACTAGGGAAGAAGCAATGGGGTTACTACGCTATGCGTAACTACTTTCTGAGCCATCATGGATTCGGTGAGGTGTATGGCTGAGACACTTTGCTAGGGCATTCATCTGCATTGTTGTCCTCCGCTTGGAAGGACAACTTGGCCCACACATTTTCGTTTTCCGAGCCAGCGTGTTAGGCCAACTCTTTTGCTAAGTAGTTAGTATCTATGGACACAAGCACTTCATTCTCAAAGGTTATGACCTCTGAGCCCTACTCCATATCTACGTTATTGATTTCTTGCATTGCTACCTCATGGTCGTGGATTACCACCTCCCTGCTTGCATAGGGTAGATGGATCTCTTGATGTATGGGCGAAGAGACGACCCTAAGTTGTGCTAGCCATGATCTCCCCAAAATCAAGTTAAACCTAGGCATCTCTTCCACCATGATAAACGTTGCATTAGTGGGGAAATGATCCCCTTCCACAAAGTCAATGTGGATCATACCTTTCACCACAACCCATGCCCAGTTGAAGGACTTCAAGTATGACATTGTTGTGGGTCTGATTTGGTTGACCAAACCCAACTTATCCACAATAGGGAATGGGATGACATTTGTAGTAGCCTCATCAACAACATGTACCCTTCAAATCTTATGCTGGCTGACCCGAATTATGATGAAAAGAGGCACTGTAGTTACTTGACCCTTTTCAGGGTCTTCCCTAATAGAATCATTGCAAAAAGTCATTTGGGATGGCTTTGGTTCTATAGGTGTAGAAGGAAGCATAACTAAGTGGATTGATTTTTCTTCTACTAGCATGTTCTCATCAATCGGTATTGACATTAGCATGCGAACCAGAGCCTCACAGTGTGTAGTAGAAGTCATAATCATGTCGTACAGGCTCAACATTGTGTTTTTCTACTTTAGAGCTTGCTTGACCTGAGTGAGAGTGCTTAAAAGGTCAAGGCCACCTTCCTGTTTACTACCTTTCTCCTCTTCCATTCATCCCAGAAGATGAATTTCCTAAGGAGGGACAGTTTTGGGTCTGGGATCAGACCATTTCGAGCAAGGTGGCGATGACTGTGCATGCATAGCAACATTATCCTTTGGCAATGAGGACATAGATGAAGAGGAGGAGGGCATAGGTTTGGAAGTACCTGGGATGGTACGTTCCGTTGATGCCTCACCTGTCAAACGCTCTTCTTGTTTCTTTGGATGAGAAGGTTGCTGTGTTGTCTTAAGAGGGGTAGGGATGGTTGAATGACTTGGTTTCCTGATGATGAATGGTGCTAACGGTGTTAGTACATGCGACGGTGGTGCAGTTTTGCTAATAGATGATGTAGGGGTGGATGTTTAGGGAGGGACTCTCAAGACAAATGGTTGATGTTGAGTTTGTTTGGCTGGTGGTGATGTTGGTGCACTATGCTGAGGCACACAAACCAAAAACGGTCGTTGGGGTAGTTTAGGATTACTGTCAATGCCAATGGTGTTGATAATGTAACCGACGTTGTTGGAATTAAGAGGATCCATGTAAACATGCAAAGACTAATTTTTGGAATGCACTGGGTTGCTTTCATCTAAAACAAATTTCCCTTGATCAATCATTCTTTGGATGTCATCCTTCAATGCCATGCAGTAATCCGTGTTGTGACCACAATGTTGATGGTAATCACAAAACCGCTCTAGCCTAAAATTCTTAGGAACTGGTGGCTCATTGGGTAGGGCCAAGGAGCTCATTAGCTGATCCAATGTAACTTATGGTCTCAAGATATACTTGAAATTCATTACAAACTAGGTCAAGCTCTCCTCTAGAGTTGAGATGGAGGAGCATGGAAGCGCACGGTACCAGTCCATGGCTTTCCCCATCAGAGACATAGTAAAGACGTGGATGATTATGTGCGGCCATTATTGCAAAAGAAGGAAATTAGATCTGAATGTAACAAGATGTGCGTTGGGATCACCCTCCCCATTGTATTTTGTGAAATGGGGGAGTGGCATCCCAGGGGGTAAAGATAGCATGGGGATTTTTGGTAGGTGGTGTTGTTGTAGCAATAGCCGCTAGTTGTGCCATGGGGTAGGCCACTTGTGTGGCCGATGGAACAGACCATACTTGGTTGTATAGTTTTCAGGGCTTGGTATGTTTGGTGGTGAGCATAGTGGGACATTTGAAATGGTTTTGAAACAAGAAGGGAAGTGAATGGGGTCTACCATGTGAACGGGCCTGGGCCCGTCGCTAATGGTGCGATAGGTGTAGAGACAAGGATGGAGAGGGAAAATTCATGGAACTACGAGGTAGGTACAGTGTGAACATAGGGTAGGGTAGCTATGATAGGTGCATGATACGATGCATGAATGGACTGGGAAATAATTTGCAGAGGAGTAGTGGCTAAGAATGAGACAGGGGAGTAGGCATGCTGATACGCCAAGGGCATGGTCTGGCTACCTATTGCCGATGATAGTGTGGGTTGCGACGATGCAGACGTGATCATTAAGGGAGTGATGATGAAGAGAAGATTCACCCAAAAAGACAGGGTGGGAGGGATGGTGGCAGGGTTGGCTTGACCCTCACCCTCGGACTAGGAGTCCAATTCCTCTTGCCCGTCTTGGAACGCCTCATCATGGTGAGACACTATGTCTTGCAACTCCCTAGACCTAGTCACCCCTATTAGCTGATCTATGAGCCACTAATGAGTTTGTGTCAAAGGAATGGAAACACCAAGAGTGGGAATAAATTCCTTCCCATTACAATAGGTGAACTTGAAGCTACATTTTTCTTCGAGTTCTTGTGCATCTAAGGGAAGATTTTCCTAAATCTTAACGTAGAGAAAGTTATATTACTCGGTTTGCATTTCTTGTCAGGGTATTTATAGGGCCAAGAGCAGGTGAGAAATGAGGCTTGGATGACACGTGTCCTAGACCCACGAGACGCTGATGTGCCCCTGCTGCATGAACATGAAAAGCTGTTCGTGAACTTGTCATGCTGCAATTACGTTGTCGAAACTAGAGATGTTGGAATCAAATATGCCAACAAAGTAGACAAGGAATGAGGCACACTAAAGTAGCGTGGCTACCTGCTATGCTGTGCTACGCTATGTAGCATAGCATGTTGATGTAGCATAGTTGCTTGCTACGTTGTGCTATGCTATGTAGCGTAGCACAACATAGCCACCAGTTTTAAAAAGAAGTTTGCATTGAAGTCAACTGCATCTACTGGAAGCTTTGACACACGTCAGGTTAACCTTTGAAGCGTTCCCTTTTTTTATGCATCTTTGCTACGCTATGTAGTGTAGCATAGCGTAGCATCTAGTTTCATTTGTGACTTGTGTTGAAGTTGCAAACATTTGCTTGAAGCTTGATCATGCTAACAACTACAACTTTTTCTCGTCGCAAAGGGGAGCTCTTGAACTTGCTGCACTTGCATTTGAGACACCTTTTGCTATTTTTGCATTATTGCTACATTGCGCTACGCTACGTAGCATAACAGCCATCGTAGCCTACTTTTTGCTTAATCCAAAACTTTCTAGTAAGGGACTTTTGCTGAAGGACTTGAAGTCGAACAAGGCAACAGGTTTTGAAGGCTAGAGTTCTTGCCTAGTGCAAATGGAGTTACTAGGTAAGTTGAGTCTTTCTATTTTGCCTTTGTTGCACTGTGCTATGCTGCGTAGCGTAGCATAGCATAACACTCTATTTTGCAATAGTTTGTACTTGATTTCCTGAGTGACTATCTTCTAAGGCCTGCTACACTACATAGCATAGCAAAATTCTTCACTAGAAAACTTGCCGAACTATTTTGCACATCCTAAGCACCATCGACAACTCCATGTATGGTTTCTAAGTAAACTGTTAGCTGGGTGAATTGTCTAGGTGGGTAGGCTAGAGAGTCCATTGGGCCTGTCAACACTGGAGGTAGAAAATTTACCGAACTGGATAGTCTAAACTTAGAGCATTCATTTCTTGCCAAGTGATCATGAGGCTACACTTGTGGAAATCCTTGCCTCATTTCTGAGACCCTGGTGAAGCAAGAGTGCCTCAAAAATTTTAGGGTATTTCATACCTCGTAGGAAGAGTAGGTAATAGAAAGTTTCCATGTTGAGTAGTAGGCCCAAATGGCATCGTTGAGTTTTGTGCTCTAGTCTTTCCTATATTTGCTTATGGTTCTTGTTAGAATCTTTGTAATCTCCCTATTAGTTTCCTTTGCTTGATTGTTGGCTTGGGAGTGATAGGGTGTTGTTAGTTTATGTTTAAGTGTTGCATAAGTTTTTGAAAGGTGACACTTGTAAAGTTAGTTCCATAGTTGATGATGTACAATTAGTGACAGATGCTACTTGTGCCCATTTTGGGTATTAGTCAACTACTATGATGATATATGTCATTTTATTGAACATGGGTGTGATGGGATTCATGAAGTCTATGTTCCATATGTCAAAGGGCTCCAATGGTAGAATCCACTATTGAGGATCCTCCATTCAAGTGGTCATCCCACCATTGCTTTAGAAGCATTCACAAGATCAGACAAACTAGTGGAAATCCCTAAACATTCTAGGCCAATAGTATCCTACCATCAATATTTTTATGGTTGTGTGTCTCCTTGCATTGTGACCTCTATAAAGGCCTTCATGAGCATCCTAAAGAACGTGTAGTTGATTCACATTAGGGACACACCAATGAACTAGGTCATTAGCTCACACTTTATATAAATATCTGTTGATTTCCATGAAGTACTTTGCTCAATGAAGAAATTATCATTTCTTCCTAAAGTCCAAACCTTGTGGCATCTCTTGAGTGAGAAGGTAAGTAAGAATGCAATCATAAAATTTTTTTCTATGGAAACTTGGTCATTTATTGCTCCTGTAAAGAGGAGTTCATCTAGAAATTGATTAGAGAAAGGGCTCTCCTCCTCTTTTTTATCCCATCTTAACTGAGAGAGGTGATCAAAAACCACATTCTTAGTTCCTTTCTGATTTTCCATCATGAGATTAAATTTTTTCAAGATCACAAGCCACTATATAATATGGGCACTCACCGTCATCTTGTTCATTAGGAAGTGGATGGCACTATGGTTTGTGTGCATAAATACTTTATAACCAAGCACATAGTGCTTGAACATTTTAAAAGCACACACCACTATCATTAATTCTTTCTTCATTGTGGTGTAATTCAATTGTGTAGTGGATGTAATATGGATCTTTTTTATCATCCAACTATGTAAGCATGACTTCTAAAGCATAATTAGATGCATCTGTCATTATGTGAAATGGTCTAGACTAGTATGGTGCTTGTAGAATTGGAGTTTCTATGAGTTTGTCTTTTAATTATTAGAATGCATGTTCACACTCCTTGGTCCAAATGAATGGAGTATCTTTCTTCATAAGCTCAACTAATGGCTTTGCGATCTTAGAGAAATTCTCTATGAATCATTGGTAGTAGCCAATGTATCCAAGAAATGATCGGACATCTTTAACTATCTCTAGATAGCATGTGATTCCTTGGATGATCCTTATTTTTTCTAGTTCTACCTCAATCCTTGCTTGAGAAATTCTATGCCCCAATACTATGCCTTCCTAGACCATTAAATGGCTTTTCTACCAATTGGGCTTAAGGTTTGTGCAACACATCTATTCAGTACTTGCTTAAGACAATCAAAGGGTTGCTCAAATGTAGCTTCATAGGTAGAGAAGTCATCTATGAAGACTTCTATCCCATTACCAATTTTTTGTTGGAAAATACTAAAGACTAGGCATTGAAATGTTATAGGGCCATTAATGACATCTTACAATATGTAAAAGTTCCCCAGGAACTTGTGAATGTTGTCTTGGCTTGATCTTCTAGCTTAATTTGAATTTGGTTATAGCCACTATAATAATCCAAGAAGCTATAATAGTAATTCCCAGAGATAGTGTCTGCACTTGGTCCACAAATGGCAATGGGAAATGATCTGTAAATTTTTCCATATTCAACAACTTGAAGTTAATGCAGATCCACCACTTACCATTTTTCTTTGGCACAATTATGAGTGGGCTAATCCACTCACTATCTATGATGGGATAGATGAACCCACCCTGAGGAGTTGTTCTATTTCCTCCTTGATGATCTATTTTAACTTGGAGTTCAGACACCTCTATGGGAACCTTCTTGGCTTCATGGCTAGGTCATTGTAAATGTAATGTTAGTATATCCTTGGATCAATTCTAGTTAGCTTGGGATATGACCAAGTAAAGCTTATTGGCCATTTGTTGACTACCTGCAATAGCTTGTCTTTTTATTAAAGAACAAGATTTTCATTGATGATAATTAGCTTGCCATTGTTTAAAAATGCATATTTCATTTTGGTTGGAAGAGTTTTTAACTTTAGGCACTCATGCTTGAAATTATCAGGGATTTTCAACTCTTCCCAATAAGTATCATCATCTTCATCATTGGAGAGTTGGTGATGAACTTATGCAAGTTCATCCATCCCTTCGACATAAGCACATGTTAGGCTTTCAATAGGTTCTATGAATAGTGTGCTAATATCTAAGTTAGCTATCAATCACTAGATGCCCTCTTATTTTGTGGCTGCTACATATAGGCACCTTTGGATATCTATGTCTTGTGCACACTGATTTCATGCTTAAATGGATGTACTCTTGATAGAGTAGATCTTTTACATGCAATTGCACTTGTTATCACTATATGCGATGCATGGAACATGCTTCTTCTTGAACCTTCTAAATTCATTTTCCATAGAGATTTCCAAGGAAAGTTCCTTGATGCCCATTCAAGCATCAACTATGCTTCACCATGCCCTTTTCATAATGATGGAAAAGTCACCGTTGAAATTTTCTACCTTGATCACTAGAAAATTAATAGGATAGGACCACCCACAAACTGTGGTCATAATTTTCTCCATTAGTCCCAAAGGAATAGTGATTGACTATTCTACCAATTCTAAATGGATGTTACTCTTCTTGAGAGGTGGTAGGTTCCAGGCCTTGTACATGTCATGGGAGATGAGATTGACACTAGAACTAAAATCAAGAAGAGCCTTGCATGGCTCATGTTCAATGATTTTTAAGTAAATGAGAGGACTTTCCAATTTGGATCTTTTTTTTGGAAAGATTGTTAGCCTTGATCTAATTGAAAACAACATGAGTTAACATCATAGTGCGAATCCAAGGTGGTGTTTGGTTTGAAGGGCACTTAAATGTGTTCGATGCAAAGGATGGGTGTTGAAGATACAAGGTGACCAATCACATTAGGGTGTGAGGGTTTTGGAGGACTTTTAGGTTGAAAAAATGATCATTTCCTAGATTGATTGTCCAAATCACTTGTTTGGAAGGCCAGTTATGAATGTATAGCCCTCATAGCATTTCATTGCTGTGGTTGTGTGGGAATTTCACTTAGCATGGATGAAATAAGAGGTAACTAAATTGAGGGTGGAGGGATGTGTGTAGACACATGTGGAGGGTGGTATAAATATGGGTGCTTCCCTCGAGTATATGGTGAATTAGTTTGATGGTACTTTGGAGGGTAATAGTGATGTTGAAATGAGGCATGGCTTGTAGAGCTTCATGGAGAAATAGGCTACTGAACATAGTATTCTTATGGATATGGTTTTCTATAAGGGTACTATTGTCTTAGCAGTGGCATTCCCCATGACTATGGTTATTGTCACTATTGATAATATTCATATGGTTGTAGTGGAGCCCCACTTGGATAGTAAGTGTGTTGTTGCTAGTGGAACTACCTTGGATTGCCTTGAGGATAAGGCAATCGTCTAGGTACTTGTCTTCATGCTAGTTGAAGATTCAACACCAACGTCCTAGACTCTTGTAGATGTGACACCACAAGGAAACAACCCTTAGGACGTTCATACTGATAAATGTCACAACCAACGTCATCATCAGAGTCTATCTTCACAACTTCTTCTACTGTAGTAGCTTTACCCTTACCTTTCTAGTAGGCACATTTAGCTTTTCTCTATTTCTTACAATTATGATCACTATTTTTTTCTTTGGATTCTCTAAAAATCTTCATAGTAGTTTGGAATTTTTCATCCAAAGGGTCCCATAATTTGTTAACCTTTGTCAAAATATCAAAAATATATTTTTGGATGGGCAAGGTTTTCTTATTCACCATTTCATCAAGTGGTGACTCCTCCTTATCATAGAATCAGACCTTCCTTTTTCCTTAGGAAAGGGTTCCTATTATATTCTTCTACGCTTTCCCTTTTTAACAAATCACCTTATTTTTTGGCTACCTATTCTATTAGCCTTTGTATCTGATGAGCTCTTAGTTCAGATAATGTTCCTTAGGTATAAATCCCAAGAGTTCTTCTGGTTTTTGCTCTAAGCCCATCTATTATGTGGTGGGGTTGTTCTCTCTAAGAACAACCATGGCCAAGGCATTAATGTAAAAGAAAATAGTATCTACCCATGGCAACATCCAAGGATTCATGTGTTTCCTATTTCTAGCCTTGGATTTTCCTTCTTAGGTTAGACATTTTGAAGTACGTCTTATATTTTTCATTAAATAGTTCTAGCATGGTACTCCATCTATGAATGGATTCCACCTCCAAGGATTGGTACCAGCCTTTGGCTTCATTAATGAGTATCCTAGGGAATAACTTGAGTTTTTGCCAATAATTCTTGATGTTTTGTAAGGTGCAAGCATCATGAAAGGCTTGTAGATGGTTCTACGGATCAAAGTTATATCCCCCCTTGGATCTTGGGATATTGTCCATGTCTAAGTTCTTGATCTGACTATCTTTTAGATGCCTAGTTGGGATCTTAATTTCCTATACGATGTTAAGCATACTTCAAGTTACCAACAAAGGTTCATCATCATTGGTATTTGGTTGTTACAAATGATGTCCTCTATTACCACTTTGATTATTGTGGGCATGACAATTAGTAGTATTGCCTTGATGCTCACCTCCATCACGATTATTCCTTTTGTGGAATATTTCAAAATTAGAAGAGGAAGAAGAAGCAGATGTAGATGAAGAGGGAAGAGAATTACCACCACCATGGTATCTACCAATTCCCCTTGGGTTATTATGGCCACATTCATCAGTATTTCCATTATCGTGCTGCTTATTCGACCCCTTGATTGCCATCTTTCCCTAAACTTGAATTGTGGGTTGTAGATTGTAGATTTAGGGTCCAACCCTCATCACCAATAACAAAGTGTAGAGAATATTCATGATGAGAGCCCTTAGAGGAAGGGTCCTCATTGTCATCTTGGTTTAGTAGGAACAAGGGATTTATGAATCATTTTCTCTTTGCATCCTCATGATGCCTCTCCTAATGTCGATCTCACCAACATTTTGTTTCAGTGGGATGGTAGTCTCGAGTGTCATAACCATTCACAACATATTTCTCTTAAATATTTGAGATGCTTAACTTCTTTAGAGTTTGAAGCAGCATCCTAGGCACAAATCAATTGGGAGGCAATACAATGTTGCCTTTCATGTCATGCCATCGTAGTTGATCATCCTGATGCAAGATGAAGGTGAAATTAGGTACAAACTCATCTAGATGAGTATATATCACTTTGCACTCTTGTGGGACTGATGGCTTTGTATCATTTTTCCTATGAAAAGAAGACATTTTACAAAATAATTAAAATATTAATGTGTTTTTGTAATTATGAAATATGGGAATGATATCGACCTCCAATGATATTAATGATATCCACTAACCCTAGATAGCACACTTTTCAACAAATAGAGTCCCTGGAAATGGTGCCAATGATGAGAAGTGAAGGGTACCACCTACGCCCAACCATACAAGTCATAGAGCACTCATGCATGATTTTGTCGAATTCTGTGGACTTTCTAGTTTTTGGTGCACTTGTCTTCTAGGAAGTGAATTTTATCCTAATAGTCATTCATTGTCTTCCCAAATACACTTGTTAAGTACAAATGTATGGTTAAGTGTAATCGAGGCATATGATTTTTATCATTTTATTTTTTATGTTCTTTGGAGCTTGAAGAAAGAGAAAAAGTAATTTAATGACTAATGTGATTTAACTAACTAACTGATCTCTAACTAGTCCTAACATAAGCATTTGGTCCCACTTTTCATACATGTCCTAAACCCACATATCCATTGCTGGGTTACCAAGCACTATGCTACTAGGTGTACCAAGTAGTAACGTAGCTAGGATTACCAAGCGAATATATGTTATGTTCAAAGAAGTTGTACTTATGTATTTAATCTATCTAGCTTATCTCACTTAATTCACTTAATTAGCTTAATTATGGGAAAACATTAAATAAATAACTAAAAACATTAAATGCATAAATAAAATAGCTAAACTATCTAGAATGCTATAAGGTTTATCAAAAAGCTCATCTTTATTGTTGTACACACTGTCGTGCTCAGGTATAACAATGGTCGAATAAAGATATGTACACTTAATGACTCCTATTGTAGGCACTACTTCAAGTTGAGTCTTGGTGTAGATAAAGATTAGAGGTTGTCCCTGCTAGTTTACATTGTTCTTTGTGATTAAGAGCTCAAAGTTTTCTCAAAGCTTGAAAGTGCCAAAAGTCCTTCGAAAAGTATTAGTTCTACCTTTTAGAGTCATGAAGTGTATCATTTTCATGTAGGGGTAGTTATGCAGTGTGATGGAAAATCCTATATGTTCCTATGTCAACTTTTATAACATACTTTCCAACATATTTCATAAAATACGTTATGAAGAAAATTATGCTAGACTAGAATTACACTAAAGTTATGTTCAAAAGATTTTGAATAAACAAGAGAAGGTCCACAAAATAATTTTTTGAAGGAGTTATAAGATTACTCTTATGCTTATTCTTAGTTCAAAATTACAAGTAAATCACATAAGTAAAGCCTTCATGTTTTAAGTCTACAAATGAGTTTCTTGTAAGGTGTTCTATGTTAGTCTTTCCAAGCTATTGGCCTTCCTAAAAAATTTCACCTTTTTTCAAAAACATTAATTTTAATGAAACTATGAGTGACTATAGATCACAAGTCCCTCATAGCTTTAATATTTAGATTGAATTACAAATGGTATCCTATTACACTAGTAAAACCTAGATATATTGGCCACTATTTCTTTGTCAACTATGACCCTACTATGATAATGTCTCTCTTTATATAGGCATGATTTGATTTTATTGATTTTGTTAGCACTTAAGACCCAATTTAGAGTTTCTCACTTCATATTTATCTGAGTTCATGAAAAAACCAATGTAAACACACATGGGTGTACTAAAAAAATATGATAAGATATGTGAAGACCATCCTAAACTACTCCATTAATTTTATCAAGGATGATAAAAATTTTCATGCTTTTAGTGATGCTAATTGAAGAGGAGACATTGAAGAAAGGAAGTCTATAAGTGGTAGCATCATCATTCATGGTCCTAATATAATATACTATAAAAGTAAGAACCAAACATTAGTAGCATAATCTTCTTATGAGGTAGAATTTATGACTATGAAAAATTACATTCAACACATCCTTTCACGAAAAAAGTTGAAAATTAATTGGACTTTTATGCCAGTTTGTTCATTAAGATTTTGATTGATAATTTAGGAGCAATTTAGTTTTCCAAAGAGCATGTTATGTATAAGAGGTCAAAAAATATTGATATAAAATGTTAGTTCATCAAATTAGAAGTGAAGGAACACAACATATTATCAAAATACATGCCAACAAGTAATCAGTTAGCATACTAATTCACAAAACATCTATAAGCATTCAAAATTAACTCCCTCTTGAAGATTATTAGTGTCGAGAAAATTGAAGAAGAAGAATGGATTGATCTTGAAAGCATAATCTCCATGCTTTCTACATATTACACACTAAATAAGTCTATGTTAGGTATAGTTTGAATGTGATTATTGTTCATGTTTCATGATTAGATTTTATGTTTAATGATTATTGACCTAGTTCTTATATTTGTTCTCATGGTGGTTGATGAGTGGCAACTATCCCCTATGCCCAACCATATGAATGACAAGCACGTACATGTGATCTAGTCAAATTTTGTAAAACCTGATTAGTTAGTATCCTAGATAATTAAGTGTGATGTGGTTGGTCGTTATCTTCCCAATCATCACTTGTGTTAGCTTAATTATTATGATTAAGTGTGATTGAGGCATAAGATATCTATATTTTTAGTACCAATTGATGTCTAAGTATTTTAATATGATTTTAATATATAATCTATGGGGTGTTAGAAACATTTTTAACAAAGCCTAGCATTCATTCCCCCATGAGAAAAAGTGTACCTTTGGAAACTCAAGGATTCAAAAACAAGTTAAAATTGATAAATGGTAAGGAAGCTATGACTCTAGGAATGTTTTGGGCTTAGCAAAATTGTAAAAATTTCCTTGATAATTGATGCAAAATCTAAGAACTATGTAAAGTATCATACAAATATATAGTATTTTTATATTGCATCAACATGGATTCATCAATGTATATGACCACATTGATAGGAACGTGTTGATGTAACCCTTTGCATCAAATTTTCTAATTAAAAACTAAGGAAATTTCAAAGAATCTAGAAATGAAACAAGACCCAAATCAAAGCCAAAAAGCTATGGGATGAATGCAACAACAACTCATGAGATTATGGTTCATGAATTAGAGTGAATTGAACATCTAGAATGGTTAAATAGGATATGTTTTTTGAAACAAATTAAGCAAAATATTGGATGGTGCAATTTATCAAGATTACTAGTAATTGAATTAAGGCTTGTGATCATGGGACTTAAACTGAAGGGACAAAGAGCTATCCAAGTGGATCCTCCTCAAATCAAGTTGATGCCAAAAATGGCCTTGAATAACCACATCCTAAGGATTTCATAGGCACCTTACATATTAAATGATAATTTAGGTTAAACACCATATGTTTATAAGCAATTTTTTGAGGATCATGTAATCCACAAAGTTAAAATTCTCAATAAACCATGGTATAGGATAGTGAAGTGAGAAAATGGAATGTTAGAATTGGCCTTGAGAGACATCACAAGATGAAAACTTGAATCATAGTCATAGGATATCCTTCTAGAATGCATGATTAAGGTGATCTAGATACCAATTTGGTCAGAGTCTAGACCAATAGTGGCATCGTGAGAATATGCTCCTCCTTTCTTACCTCTGAGAGACTATAAGAACCATAGAGAATGAGCATCACTCCAAGAGAAGAAGAAAATAATTAGAGATATTTAAGGAAGAAATTTGAGCCTTGGTTAAAGGGGTGTCTTTAGGATCTAGCCCCATAACTAGTGCTTGTATCCCAAGAGATCTTTAGAGAGGTATGGTTTTATTCTCATTTTTTGAATTTCAAGAACCATACTTTACAAAGATATGCTTCCTTTATGGATTATAGAAGGAATGATGATACGTTCCATGTGGATTCATAAGACTCATGAATGTAGTCAAGAAGAGAACTCAACAAATCACCTTGAGATCATACCCTATTTCTTTCTCACTTGGTTCTTTCCTAGTTCATTGGGTAGTAAGATCACAAGTTACTTTTAGTTTTAGTATTAAAGAATCATTGTGCTATCATGAGATAGATTTCACTATGAAATAAATGAAGTAGGTGGATGTTTTGAGCTCAATACCTAGTATGATCATAAAACTGATAGCTTGTTAGTAAAGAGTGTAATCCAAGAAAAAGGTTGACCTATATAAATAATTATAATCTTGATAGTTACATTTAGTAATCATCAAAATTAAAAAAACAATGGGATAAAATTAGATATCACAAGAAAAGAAAGAAAAAGTAAAAGTAAAAGAAAACACAAAGGTAAAGTAAAATAAAGTAACAAATAGAAGTAAAATATATAAGAACATTAAAAGGTAAAGAAAATAAAAACTGTATAAAAAATAATAGAAAAAAAGAATTAAATCCTCTAGCCTCTATAAGATACTAGGGTAGATAATCTTCTCCCCACAACTAAGTTGGAAGTAGGAGATTCTAAAAATGGAGTGAGCTTGATCTTTTGTTAAGATGTTGTGGTTGCAGTTGGTTACTTGGAAGTCTCTAAAGGGTTTTAGCTATTGGATGTTGACTAGCATGTACTTGTGAGGACTTGTTGGGTGGTAAATCATCATAGTTCTAAAAGGAAAAGTTGCATGTACAATGTATAATCCTTTCCATAATGCCTAAAACTTAGTTGGTTGAGGTACATGCATGGGATTCCAATAGAGACACTTATCTCCTAGTTGAAATGTAGATTTTCTTATTTGAATGTCATGGCATTGTTTGTGGTATGTCTTATGCACTTCATTCATCATCAAAGCTACCCTTTGATTCTCATTGAGTACGTTGAGCACCATTAGTCTTTTCTTTTGCACCAAGTCGATGTTTAGGTCATGATCACATGTAGTTGTAAGTGTATGAAGTTTAGTTTGAATTGGAAGCCTAGGAAGTTTTTCATACACTAGCTCATAAGGAAAGTAGCCTATAGGAAGTTTCCATGTTGAGTTATAGGCTCATAGGACATCATTAAGTTTTGCACTCAAATTCTTCTTATATCTACTAATTATTTTTATCAAAATTCTTGTAATCTCTCTGTTGGTAAGTTCAGCTTGTTTGTTAGCTAGTGGGTGATAAGGAGTTGTAAGTTTATGTTTCACATCTAAATGTTATGTCAACTTGCGAAATGTAGCTTTCATAAAATGAGTTTCAATATAAAAAATTAATGCCCTATGTACACCAAACCTTAAAACACCTTTAAAATTCATGTAAAAAATATAAAAAATTCTTAAAGTTAGATTTATCATTATAATTTGGTAGATATTCAAAGGAAAAAATAATTGCCTTATCTTTCTATCAAAAATCCTATTCCATGACCATATTTCAACAAAATTTTGGGTAATTAAAATATGTAGAAATGATATTTACAGGCCACATGCTATAAATTTTGTTTATGCTAGCATATGGAAGCTAAAATGATTGAAAACATTGCAAAAACTAGGCTTTTGCTTCACATGCTGCAAAACTAGGTTTTTGTTCCACATGTTGTAACAACATGTGGAGTTGTGTGTAGAACTAGAATTTTCCCATATGTTGTAGATTTTCATGGTAAAAATCTTATATGCTAGTGGCCCATATGCTACAAATTTGGCAGCAAAAGCTTCACATGCTATGCTAGTGTGTGGAGTAGCGTGTGTGGGTAGGAAACTAGTCAAAATTGATTACACATTATGGAAGAGCATGTGGAACAATGTAGAGATTTGGTAGAAATTTGACAGCAATTTGGTAGAAATTAGCTAGAACTAAATTAGTGGAGAATCAGTGTGCATGACCTATTTAAGCCAAAATTACCAATGTTTGAAGGACTTTTGGCTTCCATGCAGTTCTTCAAAACTTGAAATTTTTGAAGAGAAGGAGATTTGAGAGTCTAGAGGTATTTTCAAGTGCATATTTAGAGTGGTGAGACTCTATTACAGTGTATGCCAGCACATTTGGGAGGACTACAAGACATACTCTACTCATCCATAAGCCATATTTGCTATGCCATTTTGCGAAAAGACCATGGAACAACTGCAATTTCACATTTTGTATTTTTTGAACCCTTTACTTATTGAAAGCTAATATAAATTTTGTAATTTTTCACATATTTTCTTATCATTCTTTGTGAGTGTACTTTAGTGTAGGATTTTTTATTTATGAATTCTTTCATATGTTTTATTAGCATTTTGTATTAGTAACATATCCTCCTAAGTCCTCAAGTGATCTACTGAATCATTTGAGGTACTCCAGATCCTTTTCTGAGGCCCATTGGATCTAGAATTAGACTATTCTATGCTAAAATTTTTGAATCTTTAGCACCAAATTTTTTAGGCATTATATTTTTTGATGCTAGAAGAAGGACCTTTCCTTAACTTCTCAACCTTAAACTCGTTTGTAGATTTTCTGCCATTTAACACCCAAACCCCAACATGTAGGAAACAAGTCAAGTTAAGTGTAAGAAGAAAATTTTTGTCACTATTATTACGCTATTAAGTTTATAGTTTGTAGTGATACTCTTGTTCCATATGCTACTGGTAAATTTTTACTTTTGTATTTACAATTTATGTTGTAGTTGTCATTGAAAGGTTGTACTCATTAAGGAATCAGTTGATGAGTTTCATGCCAGTAGATGAGGATTATGAGAGTACTTTTGATAGGTTCAAAGGGTTGTGCTTAAATACTCCCAACCATAGATTTCCAGCCCAACAACTTATCCAAATCTTTATAGAAGGCCTTGAAACACCACCAAAATTGCATGTTGTAGCATTTGTAATCCCTATCCCATGAAACTTGAGGCTAAGTTTCATTGTAAATGTGAAGATTGTAGACTAGGAGGTGTAGTCTCACATATTTATACTTTTGGGGTTGAAAAATGCCTCATAAGTGGTCAAAGCCTCTTCCCTTAAGAGAAAAAATCCATTTAATGTCTATGTTTGGGCTTGGGAGGGTTAAAATGTCTTTTGGGATGCCAAAACTGGCATTTTGATGGGTTATTTGGGAGGGGGGGTCTAACATTTTCCATGCTGGAGATACTTGGTTGGGGGGGGGGGGGGGGGGGGGGGGGGGGGGGGGTGTACAACTCCTACCCCCTTGCCACTTCATCCCCCCAATGTTGCATCTTCCCCTAGTAAGCATCCTATGTGGATTTGGCATAGCTCCAGTAAGGGTGGCCCACCTATCCTCAGCGTTAGAGGGTAAAACATCAATTATGCTTAAGGTGGGGGGTGTGGGGGGTGCACAACTCTTACCCCCTTGCCACTTCATCCCCCCAATGTTGCATCTTCCCCCAGTAAGCATCCTATGTGGATTTGGCATAGCTCTAGTAAGGGTCCAGCCTTGATCTAGCGAGGATTCAGCATGGGTCTAGCCTAGCTCCAATGAGGGTCCAGCATTTCTCTAGCATGGGTGCCAAACCTCCAATGAGGATGAAATTCCCATTTACTATTTTTAGTAAATGGAATGGCTTTCAGTCTATGGGGATATAACACTTACCATACATAGTAACCCCTCCTAAATTTGAACACCCACCACACTTGCATGTAGTAGAATTTGCAACCAAATTTGTAGTAATCAACTAGAATTTGCAACACCAATTAAACATAATTTGTAGCAAAATTATAGACATAAAACCTATAGAATCCAATCTTGTACACCATGAAAGGGTTCTACTCCTTCGACATTCAAGAGTTTTGAAAATTCATTGTAGGCACAAAGCTTTTGGAAGAAAATTTCAACATGGAACCTCCATAGCCATTACCCCCCTTTGAGATTTTGTGAGTCTTGGATACCAGCGTTGAGCATTTTGGGCTTTGCCCCCAACGTGGCTCTTCTTGGTAGCAAAACCTACTCACACATCTAATCCCCTGCATCAACAATGTAATAGATCTGGTGCAAGAGCAACAAAAGTTTGAAAGCATTGAGAGTGGTAGAATCTTTGGATTGTGAAGATGATCATAGTAGTTTCAATGAATTCTATACCCCTACCCTAGTGAACCCCCCTACTCTCTTCTTAGGCATAATTTTGTACACATTTCTAGTTTTGCCTTTATTTTTTAAAATAAACTTTATATTTCCATTTGTGTGCAAATCAAATTTATTTGTTGTATTTTTAGTGCATTTATTGTTAGATCTACATTTTACATATTTATTTTCATTACATTATTTTGCCCTCCTTTAGTCCCTATGTGATTTGCTAGACTATCTAGGGCACCTTGGATCTTGTTTTTCATGGAGGCCCTTGGGATCTAAGGTGAAGGCTATTGTGTTGGGAATTTCTCAGTTTCTCTAGCAATTGCAATTTTTAGTCGCTGTAGTTTTCTAGTGCTAGAAGAAGGGCCTCTGGCCAAGTTGTTAGCTTTATTTAATCTACCTTTTTTCTATCACCAAGCCCCTAGCATGGGTGTTTGGGCTTTGAGAAAATTAACAATAGTTGGATTTTCTAAAGCTAGTGTGGGTATCATACTGCCCAAAGTGGGTGTTTGGGCTTTAGCAGAAAATTGATAGTAATTGTTGGAAATTTTCCAGCAAGGCCAACATTGATACCCTACCAAAACCAAAATAAAACCTTTGAAAAATAAACCAAATTTTCACTTTAATTTTTAGCAAAAAAATTTAAAACTTATGAAAGGGTAACCTCCCAACACTATGCAGAAGGGTGTAAGATTTTTTTAATCTTACCCCCCTTATTCCCCCCTCTCCACCTTCACCATGGATGTTGCATCCCTCACCTAGGGTGTCATATCCCCCTTAGTTAGGGTGTCATATTCCTAGTGTGGGTATTAGACCATTAGAACATCCAAACCCCCCCCCCTATTGTAAAATTTTCCTAGCAAGGTCAATGTTGCCAATTTTCTAAAAATGTAACCTTTGGAAAAATCAAAGTTTCCACTTTGGTTTTTTAGCCAAAACCATAATTGACATAAGTAAACCCCCTCCCCCAAACATTGGAATGAAAAGTTTAAGATTTTATATCTTACCCTCTTTCTTTCTCCTTTTCTCTCCTAGAATTTGTGTGGCTAGTCAATCTAGTATGGTTAGGATTTGATACCAACCTTTTTGCCATTTTACTTAAAGGAGTACATCCGCTTTGGCCCACAATGTACAATTTATTGTTAACAAACCTCTTTCAACCATTTTTAAACCCCTTTTAGCATTTTAAGAATTCCACTTGTTGGAATTTCTATTTACTCTACTAGTTTATCCTTCATCAAGTCTTTTTTTTTTCAATTCCTTACATAAGGTCTTTTAGTTGATCAACCATCTTGCCTCTTAACTTGACAAATATGGTATCTAGCTAAGATGTAGTTTCATGTTTATGACTCAAAATACCCCATGGTTATAGAACAAAGGCAATGGCTTAGGCAAAGAGGAAAAAACTTGGTTTTTTGTGATCATTAATGAGGAGTTCTACAGCTTTCTCTATGTCAAGATACAAGGCGGTCTCTTGATACCATGCTCTGAATTTGATGCTAGGCATCAATTCAAAATCATATGCAGGGATAGGAAAGAATACATATCATCCCCTTATGAACAAATCCTCCTTATATAATTTTATGTATAAATGCTCATACAACTCATAGAGGTTGATGAGTTTAGTAAGGGAATTAGCTTAGAGGATCAGCAAGAAGAGAAAGATGATTTTTAGGGTAAATAAGAGTTGAACACCTTTATTGGAATTCTTTTCTAATCTTCAGCTCACTAAACAACTACACCTAGCACCATGTTTTTTGTCTCATTGATGGAACAAGTTCGTCCATCCAACTCTCCTCCTATCCATTCTACCATGTTTGGGCCCACACCCATCATCGCCACAGACTAGACACAACCCATGTCTCAATTCACCTCCTTGTTCTCATCAATGCACTTTACCACATACCCTAACTCCATTCATCCAGCCTTGGTTATTTCTACCTCATCATCTTCCTTTCTCATACTGGTGGAACCCTCACTGGGACCCTAAGCAACACAAGCCTCTCATACTCATTTCATCCCGTTGGTGCCTCAAGTTCCAGCACAAACATCCTTTTCTTTGTTTAGCCCACCTATGACCACCATAACCTAACCTCTCCCTTCGATATTACAACCTATTGCAGGGTCACAAGCCTCTCAACTCCCTCCTCAATCATCAACACAAGCATTGAAGCCCATGGGGATGCCCCAAGGCTTGGATCAAGCCTTCCAAATAATCCAAGACCTTACTGAAGAGTTGCAGAAACTTAAGGCTGATACAACTCATATGGTCAAGGTTCTAGATTTTTACCAAGATGATCATATAAGTCCTATGATGCCTCAAATAAATTTTCCCACAGGCTTGTCCATTCCAAACTTCAAAAAATACAATGATGAAGGGCATTCCAATGCACATCTAGTCATCTTTCAGTGGTCTAAGTGCCTCTTTTTACAAGCTTAGCCACATACAATATTTGAGGATTTTCCCCATGTCCCTTAAGAAAAAGGCTCTAGATTGGTACCAAACCTTGCTTAGAGGATCCATCTCTTCCCTTGAGGATTTGATTAACCAAATGTTCAATTGCTTTAGATACAACTTGAAGATAGATGCGACATTGGATCAATTGATGAAGGTGAGGTAGGGGCCACTTGAATTGATCAAAAGATTCATTCAAAGGTGCAACTCAACACTTAATGAAATTCCAAAGCCTATTTCTAAAAATCACCTCTTGAACATCTACAAGGAAGTAGTAAATGATTTTATCAAGTCAAATTTGTACTACCTAGGATCTTGGTCCTTAAGCCAAGCCTTCTTGAAAACCAAGAACATTGAGGAGGTAATTGAGACAAGCAATGACCTAGCCTATGTGGCTTATAAAAGCTAACATGTAAGGAGAGATAGGAATAAAACCAATCAAGAACATATAATTGTGGCTGTAGTAGAAAAAGACTTGAAACAAGGAGAAATGTGGGGATCACCATCACACAACATACTTCCCAACTCATCCCAACCATCCACTTCCTACACTCAAAATCAACCAGGACCAAACTTTGGGCTAAAGGATAGGTCTAAGTACACTAGGTTTCCTATGAAGCCCTTTGAGCTTCTAGAATAGTTCAAGATGATCGTATACAATATAAGCAACTATTTGAAGAGGCTCATAAGAGGCATGATTGTCTTTATGACATAGCTAGAGACCCAACGATAGCTACTAATGATGATTTGAAGCTACCAAAGTATTTCAATCTGGATAGGTATTGCCATTATCATCAAATGGCTAGTAATGACACTAATTTTTTTCCTAGCATTAAAGAATGACCTCTAGAAAATGATAGACCATGGAGAGTTGGTGTTGAATGAGCCCAACTCTCCAAGAGCTAAGAACAACCCCTATACTATAGCCTCATTCATAGAAACCAAGCGATCTAATCCTCCTAGGGAATCGTTTGTCATTAGAGTACCATCATAGCCTAAAAAAAGCCTAGAGAGACCTTCATTATACAGGTACCACATCCTCAAGTCCCTAGAAAGTCCTTCAGCATATGTGTCCCCCCTTTAGTGACCTCAACATCACAATGTAATCAATGAGTTGCTAATCCTCCAAGGCTTAGAGAACCATTTTTTATCCAAGTCCCTTTGCCTTCAACAAGTAAGATCATAATAACTTGTGATCAAAGCCCCCCTATTATGGCCAATAATTTGGAGGTTAGCAAGAAACCATCATCACAAAAATGACAAAAAAACCTATTTCCAAACCAACAAAAAAGTCCATTAAAGGTAGCCAATGAGAAAAGGCTTCAAAACAACCTATGCCAAGACAAAATATGCTAATGAATAAGGGGCCCAACTCACACATGTTGAAACCTAAGTTACAAACCCAAGAGAGAATGGAGGAGGGTAGAACCCCTAATGCTAAAACATCATAAGCCAAAGGAAAGAGCTTCCTCGTAACCATGGAGTAAGCCAAATAGTCCCTCAAACAAAAGAACACATCACCAAACTTGTATGACTTGGTCATGACCTCTCTTGCACATAGGGATCCACTAGCTCAAGTGTTAACCTATGTCCTTGTAAACATAAACATGTTGACCAATAAAGAGTCAATTCACTCTATCGTTGAGTGAGCTTCACTTAGGAAAAATGGGCATTAACTCATGTTCAACTTCCATGATATTGAAGTGAAGACTAACTCTCAAAATGGAGAAGTGCTATCGACTCCTCTCCTTATCACCATACATGTTGGTAGATACAAGGTTTACTATGTTCATGTAGATGATGAGGTGACCATGAATGTGATACCATATTCCATTGTTGATAAGTTAGGCTTAACCAAAAATATCCAAGTGACCACTACGTTAGCACTTAAATCATTCAATGAATCATGAGTAGCAGCATGAGGTTCTATTTTCTTGGATTTCGTAGCTAGGGAAAAATTTTCGACATCCAACAACTTCCTAGTAGTTGAAGAGATACCTAAGTTTAGCTTGATCCTAAGGAGACCATGGTTGGCTAAGCTTCACACAGTCTCATCCCCTATACATCAAGAGATTCACTGATCCTACAAGGGAGGGGAAATTATCATTCGTGAAGACAATGTGTCATTACCTTCGATTAACTATGTTAACATCAATTGACATTCGGAAGTGGAGTTTTTAGAGGAGACAACTAAAACTCAAGCTAGGGTTAGAACCAACAAAACCAACAATATCAATGATGAGGTTGAAATCACCAAATCTATGGCATTTAGAAATTAATGAAAATTCCTATCAATTGCCACTACAAGTAAGTAGCATGATGAGAGTGCAATCATGCACATTATATCCTTTGGCTTATCAAAGGTTAAGAAACAAATGCATTGTAGATATGTTATCCCTTCTTTTGCTAAAAGAAGATTATTCACCTTCGCAACCTTATACCATGTTTCATGGTTCATGTTATCCTTACATGCTTTTTTGACACTTGCCCATACTTGCTAGGTAGGTATGACCTCAAGGGCCGCTAAGGCCTAAAACTGGCACTATCGCTTGGTATGGCCTTAAACTGGCAACATTATGGCATGTTAGGGCCTAAAATTGATGAAACAATGGCCTGTTAGGGCCTAAAACTAGTGATCATTATGACCTTTTAGCCAATCTAACTGATGGCATCATATGCAAGTTATATGCATAAATCTTGGTTCACCATTATTAGTGTGACACATTTTTATCTCCTAGTTTTAGTTTATGGCCTTATTACATTTACCATATGTGTTTATATGAAGCATATAAAACACTAAATCCTTAGACTAACATATAGCCATAGTCACATTATGTGACAATAATTAAAAAAAAAAACCAAAATGTCCATATGTCTATGACCATTGTTGCATTATGCAACATACAACAACAAAAACAATAACATGGTCTTTGTGAGCATTGTGGCCAAAGGAAATAGATACAACAATGATGTAGATAAAAGGACTAAACATAACTAGGCCATCAGTGATCAAGACTGAGCCATAAGAGGGGGAGGAAGACCATCATCAATGTTATTACTAATTCCATCAACGTTTTAGCTTGAGGCCTACAAACAATAAAGGAGATAATCATTAGTGGTGTAGGAATAGAGGACCCTATTAGAGGCCAACAACACATACAATACTACTAAGAATTCCAAAAATATGTAAATTATAATGATGCTTAAAGCACTTGTGTAACAAGAATTGTTGGAGCGGAGGTGCTCCACAGTGACCATGGTTATCATGCTTGCCCACCAAAGTACCTCACATAAATACGAAAAAATCTTCTTTTCTTGTATCTCTTTGAACAAGTGTAAATTCATTGAGTTTCACCTAAAAATATAGATAGAAAACTGCAAATTAATTAAATTTTTATCATATGCATATATCACAGTAGGTCTAAGAAACAATAGCTAAACAATACAAATGTTTAGCATACTTGGATACACATTTAAAATGAAGTGGTTGGCATAGATCTCCCAAACAACCGTCACGTTGATGAGTAACTTGAGCTATTGAAATAGCTATTCACACAATTGGATGGAAGAATATCATATTCCTATTAGCTCCTATTTTGGAACAACTATTTGCAAGAACAATAATAATTCACTTCAAACTCACTCACGATGAAAGAAACAAACAGAAACAACGATGTTATTTACTTATGATATTTAAAAAATATATTGTAGGAATAAAATCCTCCTTGCCTTTTGGAGTTGGCTTTCGAAATTATTTGAACCCGAGTACACTTCTGTCAGTAGCTACATGTCTTCCCAATCAGCTGATGCCTGACAGTTATTAGTTGACCACCTCTGCATTATTCCAAATTTCATATAACAAATGGCTTGTCCATCCAACGTGTACGACACCCACGATTTTGAAACTAAATCAGGGGTTAAGCATTTCTTCAATGATGTAGGAAGCTTAACCTTCTTCAAACTTTTGCATTCATTCAGGGCAAATATATAACTGTCTACTATAACATTTCTCATGTGAACAACCTTCAAGTTTTGCAGACATTTCAGCTGTGCTAACGTTGAAAGCTTGGTATGAGAAACAGAGGAATAAGATATATTTATCTGCCTAAGATTTTGACGTCACTCAGCTATTAATATAATATTGAAATCATCGATATTGTGCACCTCTTGATGTCCAATTCAACTATGCCCTTACATCTCAGAGCCATTGCAGAGACTCTAGCAGAGAAGATTTTCATGTAGCCTTGAATTCAAAATTATGAATTCTCTGCAGTTGTGCAAGGGATCCCATATTGTTGTCAGTAACCTTGGTGCAATAGGAGATGTTAATGCTCCACAAGCTTGGGCAGCCATTGGCTATTGCAGCTAAACCCAACAAAACAACCCATAATACCTTTAATCCCACCTTTTCTTCTTTCTTCATACCTGTGTAGAAGTGGTAGCTCAAATAGTTAAAAAAACCAATACCTCCGCAGCCACGCTGAAGCAACACTACCCAGTGTGGCTTGGGAAGGGGGCTTTACAACCTTACTCCCTCATTCACACTAGAGCAACGCTACCCAATGTGGCCTGGGGTTGGTGGGGGGCCTTTCACCCATGCTGGTTAGCGTGGATCCAGCATGTGTGCCTTTTCACTAGCATGTCTGGCATGGGCTTTTCACACAACATAACTCAGAAGCAACGTGATCGTTCGGAAATCTGCAGAGATATGGACATAATGTGAATAGGATCATTGGCACCCAGCTACTTGCACCTCGGCCATGGGGTTGTTCAACCACACCTGTGCACCATTGTGCGCTACACACCGCTGCTGTGGAACAAGTTTGTGGAAAAATTTTACTGTGTGGACGTCCGCGAACTCTGGCTCGGGGAGCAGTTGCTGCAACTAAAGCCATTGGTGTGGAGCATCGATGGCCATGGTCATGGTAGAACGATTGTGGTTTCTAGGACGATGCTGACGTACTTGGTGCAACTGGTGTACTAGATCACCATGGTAGCATTCCGATGCACTTTAAAGTACCCACGTTTATTGATCGCAGGGCTTGAACCTTGTTATAATGTGACGGGGATTCGGGGCTTGTGATTGCTAGCATTTGGGATTATTTTTTGAGGGTAGCGCTGTCCAAGAGCCATCGTTGATGAATTATTTTGTGGCCCTCGATGGCGATTTGCAATGCCTGGCCTTCTACGATGTTTTGTCGCCCTCGATATTCTTCATCATCGAAAATCTTTTGTAGTGGAATTTCTTTATTATTTACAAGTACCACAGATTCGCCTTCACCGGTGCTCTCCCTCCTCCATCCACGCTCGGCCACGCTGCCCAGCGTGGACAAAACATAAACACCCACCATACCTTCTCATCCACACTAGGGCAATGGTACCTGGGGCAGGGGCAGGGGCGAGGAGCGGGGTGTAATAACCATGTTGTTGCCTCACTACCCCATCGTCACTATTAGTGTGCATCTCTCTCCTATGTTAACGAAACCCTCCTTCACGTGAAATTCTCTTCCCCCTCACTATTAGTGTGCATCTCCCTCCTACACTAACGAAACCCTCCTTCACGTGAAGTCCTCTTTCATTGTCATGCTTCCTTCATGTGTTGCCATTGTGCAACCTACATAGGCTGGCCTGCTTGCTACCTCCATGCAGCTATGCTTCCATAGTCCACCCTTCATCTCATGCTGCCTATTATTAAGTACAGCCTATCTCACACAACATATCGAAACCCTCACAGGCACCTTTGTCATGTCTCTCTCCTACTATCACCGCTTGCTCACCTTCCTATGTAGGTAATAAGGCTACATGGCTTGGTGAAGGGCCATGTAGGCCTTGCAGATAGCCACATGCCACTGGGTTACACAAACGCCAATCACCACATTGTTCTATGGTGAGGCCCTTTGGCTCGAGATTGCAAGGCATCGCAATAGGCTGTTGCACTATTGTTTGGGGCTGTTACATGGGCCTTACTGCCATAAGGTCATCATGTTGTTAGATTCCCTACTACTAACTCCCTTGCTTCTACCTTGTGCTTCCACAGGCTTGCACTACTTGAGCCACACCTATCACGCGGCACTCCATCGTGCTTAGCTTTCACGGTTGTGCATTCACTTGCTCCCCTGCCATCCTACCTTTGCCTTAGGGAAAAGTAAGAAATAATAATAAACAAATAAAAATAAAAATTATATTAAACATGTATTAAGTTCAATACTATTTTGACCTTGTTCATCATATTTTATTCTATATTTACTTAAATTTACCTTGATGTTACTTTATTTTACCTTGTTTTATGAAGTTTTGCCTTGACTTTGCCTCCCAATAACCTTGCTAGTGAAACAAGCCTCTACCATGGCCCACTAAGGCCTAAAACTAGCAACACGACCTGCTAAGGCCTAAAACTGGCAGAGTGTGACCTTGTGTGACTGCATTCTTGCATCACTTGATATTGCTTAGACCTTGGTTGACTTGATTTGATATGAACGAATACCCTCTGACATCAACATAGCCTCATTTGACCTTATTGGACACCATTTTATGTGGTTTTAATTATCATTTGGCCTTTTGTTTAGCTCCATTCCACATTATTCCACATCGTTTAGCATTTGTTTCACACTATTTGCTCCAGCGTACCCGTTATAACCTTTATTAACCACATTTAAATATTTTTTGACCTTTAATCTAGTATGTTTTGACCCATTTAAGCATTATTATTAATGTATTTTTTACATTATTCAACAATTTTATTACACAAGTTCCACTTGATGCACTTATGTTGTCATGTAGGATTAAACCAAGAGGATGAGGAAGCAAACTGGACTAGCTTTAAAGCCTTAGTAAACTACTCTCATGATGTTGTTAGGCTGAATTGACCTTACAGACCCAAGCCTTAAACCTTAAATCATTCCACTATACAACTGTAACATGCTGAAATAGCCTAATGACCATCGACCTTGAAGCTAGAAACATCACAGAGGGTTCCTTAGTCAAAATTTCCACCTAAACCATGATGGTGAGGGGAAAATACCTTGCACCAAGTTCCTCACTAGAACTTAAATTTGCTCAAGACCACATCAATCCCTTGTTATGCAACATTAAAGCCATCATATAGCCCCAATTATAACTAACTTTTCCATGTTTTCTTGTTGAAACTCCACCAAAAATTCATGTTGTAACCTTCATGAGGTAAGGATTCATTGTAAATGTGAGATATGTAGTCCATGAGATACAATCTTACATAGTGTAGCTTTTTCAAGGAAAAAATGTTTCAAAAGTTGTTATTGCCTTACTTCCCAATTAGAAAAAGGTATCCCATTCCATATTTGGGCTTGGGAAGGCTGAAAATGCCTTGAGAATGGCTAACATTGGCATTTCCATGGTTTTTTGTAGGGGTATAGTCCCAACTATGCTAGAGCCATCAATTTTTGACATGGTGCTACAGTAAACATGGTGCTATAGTAGATGTGAAGGTCAATTCCGAAGAGAAGATGATAGTAGCCAACGTACTCACCACTAAGACCCAGTAGAAGTGCAACGTTGGAATTGTTGGAATTTTCATTTTTCCAGTAGTGGCTAGTGTAGTCATCCCAAGTCTTCAATGGCTAGCATAGACTACATTTTCCACCAAGCACAACATTTCCCAACAAGGTACACCATTTCCACAGTTTCCAACTCTCTTCACATTTTCCACCAATTTTTGGCATTCTTAATAACCTCAGTGTAGTCCACCAAAGCTAACCTAGTAAGGATGGTGCTAGCATAGTCACAAAAGTTCATTTACTATTTATAGTAAACATATGGGTATTGTGGTTGTAGTATGTACCAGACTTATTATAAATGGTGACTACACTAGAATTTGATGATTGTTGCACCTACAAATTGACACTAATTTGTCAGTAATCATGGCAGTGGTTTACAAACCCAAAAATAGCCAATTCTACCTTATAAAAAACCAATGTAAACATTTTATTCCCTCCTAAACTAGCATATAAGCAATAGCATTTTTTTGCATATTTACAATCATAACACCATTGTGAATTACCTCCACTATGGCAGCAAAATTGGTATTACGCTAGGCATAGGGACTTTTGTGTACTATTACTACACCCAAAAGTGGAATACCACTTGTAATCCTCATTGCCTATTTTAGTGGAAACTAATGGGAAGTTGCTAGGAATTAAAGCTAGGAAGAATTCATATTGTGGAGTTGACATAGAATAACCATCTCAAATGGACTTTACGCTTTTGCAAGTAAGCTTCTTATGCTTTTAGCATAGAATATGTACTTCGTGAGCCTTATTCTTTATTTACATTGTAATAAGTTTATACTTCATGTTGTGCAAATTTTAGCTTGTGTTTCCACTTCTATGCTTATTTTCATTCCATATTTGCAACTTCAACTTCATTTCCTTTTTTATTTCCAAAGCCATTTACATTTTCTTTTGCATTTCTATTTACACTTTTGTAAGTCCCTAGATGATCAGCTAGATTGTCTAGGATGCATTGAATCTTGTTTATGGAAGCCCTTAGGATTTAGGATTAAAACTATCTTGACACTTGGACTTTTTTGTTTTCATTCCAACAATAAAAATTTCTAGCACCAATAGTTTTCTAGCACTAGAAGGAAGGTCTCTGTCCAAATTCTTGGCTAAAATCCCTTTCCCAACTATCATGTTTTCAAGTGTTGAAATCTACAAACAAATTTTATTAAAACCTTGGAAATTAGTGTAGTTGGGTTTTTTTTGTATTTTTAGAAACGTTACTGGTTTCCTTGAAGCTAGCGTAGTTGACTGTAATACCCTATCTACTATAGCACCTAGTCTACTATAGTGCCAGTGTATTGTAGCATCTGGTCTACTGTAGCACCAAATCTACTATACCATCCAGTCTATTGTGTAGCACATGTTTCCGTTCAATAGATAAATCATTTTTTCCCATTTTCACCATTCCCTAGTAGTTTTTTATTACCTTTTTCTATTTTTAGTCAATTGCATTAGTGGATCATCCCACTTACTGTGCTTTTACTAAAAATAGTAAAAAAGCTAAAACTACAATTTTCACCATGTATTTCAACTAGTCAACCAAATTGGCCTTCAACTTTATAGCCACATATTTGGTCAATAGGTTGTGAGGGTCTATGACCCCAAAGACCCTACCATGGCTGAGTGTAGGTAGTCCTTGTGACTTATGGGGCAAAGTCCTAGGTTCTCGGTGATAAATGAAGATCACTACAACTACATTTGTGCCAAACTCTAGGTTGGCATGCTAATTCTATGGTTGGAAGTAGAGGAAAAAAGGAAATACAAGCCCATACATCGAAATGGGAAGGAGTATATTCCTTCCCAATATGATTAGATACCCCTTATTAACACCTACACTCACATCCTATCTTAGTTTATTGAGATGAATGGAGAGGATGAGAAGGTTAGCTCAAATGAGTAGTAAGAGGAGGAGAAGGGTGAGTTTAGGGTGAACTATGAACATGAAAATATCCTAGATGGGATTTCTTAACAAAAAACCTCCAAGGACATAGTTCCTACCTCCACTCCCTTTGTCTATATCCTCTTTTGAAGACTTGATATCAAAATTTGGTAATTAATTCAAGTACAACTTGAAGCCCAACACCATACTTGACTAGCTGATGAAGGTCAAGTAGGGACCACTTGAATCAGTGTAGAAGTTCATTCAATGATGGAATAGTCTGCTCAATGAGATATTGTAACCTATAAATAAAGCCCATATTTTAGCTATATTCAAGGGGATGGTTAATGATTTCATCAAGTCCAAGCTATACTACCTTGACATGCAATCACTCAGTCAAGAATTCTCCTAGACTAAGAACATAGAGGATATTGCTAAGGCTAGTCATGATCCTATATACATGGCATACAAAAACCAACACATGCGAAGGGACAAAGAGAGGGGCAAGCAAAATAATGTGGATTTGTCGACCATGACCAAGAAGAACAAGTCAACTAACTAGGGGTCAAAGACTAACCAATCCAATGCTCCTACTACCAACAACAACAACCAACCCTCAACACTTGGGGCTACCACATTGACCACATCTAGGCATAACTTTACATAGAAAGAGTGGTCTAAGTATACCAAGTTATTACTTAATTTGTCAAAGATCTTGGACCAACTATTGAAGAGTGGTAGGATCCAATATAAGCAAATGATCAAGAATGCTTGCAAGGGGCATGATAGGTTATGTGAAATAGCTAAAGACTCTACTTGAGCAACTAAAGATGATCCTCCAATGCCCAAGTGCTTTCAGCTTGATCACATCTACCACTATCATTAGTTGCCAGGTCATGACATCGACTTCTACCTTGCACTAAAGGATGACTTGCAAAAAATGATAGATAAGGGTGAACTGGTACTAGACAATTCAAACCTGGTCAGGCCTTAGAATTATTTGATGCACATATACAAGGACCAACTAAACATGAATAAAAGCCTATATACCATAGCAGCATTCAACCTCCACAATGATTAAAGGCTTGTGAGAGAATAATTTTGTGATTTGGGTGCCTCACAACGAAAGGAATCCTTCAGCTTCTGCTAGCTCAAAACCCCATTTTGTTGTAAGGGTGCTATCACCACCACCCCTTAAGGAGTCCTTTGTGATCAGAGTACCCCATCCCATTCCAACCAAGTCCACCTACACAACAAAGTAATGTGTTCTTCCTCACAACCAAGGATAATAAGAAATTCCCAATCAGATAATAGAAAAAGGATATACAGAATGACAAGAACAAAAGTGATAAGAAAGCCAAGGAATAGAATGAAGTGGGCTAATTGAAGCGTACTTCCTTCTCATCTAGTTCCACAACTTTCACAACCCAGGTTGCTTCAACAAGTAAACCACAAGAGGAACCCAAACCTTAATAGGAAAGAAAAGAGGCTAGGCTACAACAACAACCTAAACACAAAGTTTGCATTTTGGGACATATGGAGGAAGTCAAAAATAAAAAATCAATGATGAATAAAAAGAATTCCTTAATGCAATGGAATAGGTTAAGTAATCACTCAAGCAAAAGAACATAACCATGAGCATGTATGACTTGGTTATGATTTTGACCTCTATTTATTTTACTGAGGACATCCTTGCTAATGAAGAGTCTATTCATGTAGTGATGGTACCCTCTTCACCTAGGCAATCAAACTCAACATTGCTAGTATTTTATGATAGCAAAATCAAGATAAAATACCAAAATGGAAAGGAAAATGATGAGTCATCATTGGTTGGCTATGTTGATGAGGCCTCATCAATGTAGTCGACCACATTCATGAGGCCTCATTGATGAGTCCCCATCGATGCATCTCACCCTGCATCGACAAGGCCTCGTCGATGTAATGTCTATCCATTCCCTATAAATATGTGCCTACCAGTTGCATTTATGAGGAGTCTAGATTTTAGTAGTAGCAAAACTCTTGCATTTTTTCCATTCAAAAATTAGAATTTTTTCCTGAGTGCCTATGGCAAGAGTCATTGAGTATCTGGATCTTTATTTAGGCATTGTTGTACTTGAGCATGATAGTGTGTGCAGCAATAAAGATGAGCTTTCTGATAAACCTTGTAACACTTTGGATAGATTAGCTATTTTATTTATGCATTTAATGTTTTTAATTATTTATTAAATGCTTTCAATTAGTTATCAAATATTTTCTAGTTATTACATTAATGAGACAATTAAGCTAGATAGATTACACACATAAGTACAATCGCTTTGAGCATAACACATATTCGCTTGGTAATCCCAGCAGCATGATCACTTGGTATGCCTAGTAGCATAGTGTTTGGTCACCCAGTAATGGATATGTGGGTTTAAGATGTGTATAGAAAGTGGAAACAGATACTTATGTTAGGATTAGTTAAATGATTAGTTAATTAGTGAATTAGATTAATTAATTAAACTCCATTTATCTACATTTCGAGCACCAAAATATAAAATACAAAATGATAAAATCAGATGCCTGAATTACACTTAATCATACCAATGAACATCACAAGTGTAATTGGGAGGACAATGATTGACCTTAAGGCTAGATTCACTTCCTAAAGGGCTAGTGCACTAGAAATGATGAAGTCCACAGAATTTAACTAGATCACACCTGAACGCTTTATGATTCATATGGTTGGGCATAGGGGTACCTTGCCACTCATCATTGGTGTCATTGTTAGGGATTTTATTTGTGGAATGTGCGCTATTTAGATCTAAGTGAATACCACTAATATTGTTGTATGAATCTAAAAGTCAATAACATTTCCACTATACATAAATTATAAAAGCACGCTAACAATTTTATTTTATTTCATTTTACAAAATGTCCTCTTCTTCTCGTAAGCCTGAAGATACTAAACCACCAATCCCATAGGAATGTAAGGTGGTATACACTCATCTATATGAATTTGTGCCAAATTTCACCTTCATCCTACATCAGGATGAATAGATGTGATGGCATGATATGGAGGGAAACGTTGTTTTACCCCTTGATAGATCTGTGCCCAGAATGTTGTTTAAAACCATTAAGAAGTTGGGCATAACAGATCTTCATGAAGAGTACGTTGTGGATGGATATGAAACTTGGAACTATTGTCCCACTGAAACACAATGTAAGTGAGATAAACATTAGGAGAGACTCCATGAAGCCACAAAGGGGAAACATTACACTAACCCCTTGTTCCTACTAGATCAAGAGGACAATGAGGATCCTCCCTTGGAAGGCTCTTAACATGAAGATTCTCCACCCCATATTACTAATGGTGAGGGTGTGAACTTGACCCTGCGATCAACTATTCATAAACCAAGTTCAAGAAAGCGTGATAGCCAAGGTAAGGACTAGGGTGAACATCACAATAATAAGGGATCTAATGATGGTGAGCATAAAAAGTGTAAAAGTGGTGGTAGAGACTATGGTGGTGGTGGTAGTCCACATTCCTTGTCATCCTCTTCATTTGATTCTGAACATTCCTCTTCATTTGATGGTTCTCATGGAAGCCACCATTGAAATAATTGTGATGAAGATGATTGACAAAATAAGAATGACTGTGAAGGTCACCAAAATTGAAGGGATGGCTGAAACCATCGTTGGTGTTATCAATGCAACAATGATGATGAACTTTTACTAGTTAATTGAAGTATTATTAACATTGTAGAGGTAGTAAAAATTCCAACTAGGCATATGAAGGATAGTCAGATCAAGTGCCTAGATATGAACAATATCCCAAGATTTGAAGGGGGGATACAATTCTGGTTCACAGACACATCGACAAGCTTTTCAAGATGCCTATGCCTTACAGAACATTGAGAATGAGTGGTAGAAACTCAAGATTTTCCCAAGGACACTCATTAAGAAAGCTAAAATTTGGTATTGGTCCTTAGAACTAGGATCTATCTGAAGATGGAGTACCATGTTAGAACTGTTCAATGACAAATATCAAATGTACTCTAGAGTGTTTAACCTGAGAAGGTAAATCCAAGGTTGGAAATAAGGAGCACATGAACCCTTGGATATTTCCATGGGCTAATGCTATTCACTCTTACATAGATGCCCTAGCCATGGTTACTTTAAAAGGGAACAACTTTGCCACATCATAGATGGGCTCAGGGTAAAAACAAGAAGAACCCTTTGAGTGTATACCCAAGGGAGGTTGTTTGAAATGAGAGCTCATCAAATTCAAAGGCTAATTAAGTAGGTAGCAAAAGAAGAAGGTGAGTTACAAAAAGGGGAGAGTGTTGAAAAGTATAATAGGGATCCATCCATCAGAAAGCAAGAGGTCTAATTTTTTGATGAGGAGGAGTCACCACTTGATGATGTGGTGAATAGAAAGACCTTGCTTATCCAAAAATATATTTCTAACATTTCGGCTAAGGTTGACAAGTTATGGAACTCTTTGGATGAAAAGTTTCAAACCACTTTAAAGATTGCTAAAGAATCCAAAGAGCAAAATAGTGATCATAATTATAGATGGCAAAAGAAGCTAAAAATGCCTACCAAAGAGGTAAGGGCAAAGTTGTTGCAGTAGAGGAAATTGTGGAATCTAACTCTGATGATGAAACCAAATGTAACATCTATTAATATGAACATCCAAAGGGATGTTTCCCTATGGTATCACACTTATAAGAGTCTAGAGTGTATGCATTAAATCCTCACCTAGCACATAGGCAAGCTCCAAGATGATTACCTTATCCTCAAGGTAGTCCAAGATAGTTCCACCAATAGCAACAAGCTCACTACACAAGTGAAACTCCTCGACAACCTTATGAATAGTACCAATAGTGGCACCAACCACAATCATGGGGAATGCTACCACCAAAGAAGAGGTACCCTTATAGGCAACCAGATCCATATGGGTAATATGTTCAACAACCCATCTCCCCTAGAAGTTTGGCAATTTATGCATCATTCCAGCATCACTATTATCCTTTAGAGTACCATCAAACAAATTCACCATCTACTCGAGGAGAAAACCCATATTCGTATCCTTATCATCCTTGACATTCATCTACACCTACACCTCCACCTTCAACTCAGTTACCTCCTACTCCATCCATGCAGGGTGAAATTCCTTCATAGATGCAACAACAAAATGATACAATGGCTGTACACTCACAACTAGTTTTTTAAACAAGTGGTCTAGATAATTGATCAAGGAAACAACATTTCTTCTAGACTAGTAGTCCTCTCTGGCCCTCACAACTTGCTCTAGCTGATTGCCCTGCATCTCCAATACCCTCATCCTCTATATCAAATACCTTTGAGCACCCTTTAAACCAAGTGTTGCCTAGGATCCACATTGTAATGCTAACTCATGCTATTTTTGACTAGATCAAGGTTGACAACCTTCCTACAAAAATATTTGATCTAGGAGGTCTACTCATCTTTCTACAGATTTCCAAATAAGATTGATGCAAGGCTCTTATTAACTCTAGTTTTAGAGTTAACCTCATCTCCCTTGATATGTATAAGGCCTAGAACCTACCACCTCTTAAGAAGAGAAATATCCATCTAAAATTAGTAGATCAGTTGATTATGATCCCTTTGGGATTAGTAGAGGACATTGTGAACATAGTTTGTGGATGGTCCTACCTTGCTGACTTTCTAGTAATCAAGGTGGACAACTGCAAAAGTGACTTTCTCATCATCATGGGAAATAGTTGATGCACGAATGGATATAAGGGACCTATCTCTCAAAATATCTAAGGAAAATGAGTTAGGAAAAATTAAGAAGAAGCGTATTCCATGCATTGCATACAATGATAACGGGTGCAATTGTGCACAAAAGATTTGGTCAATCAAAAGTACATGCATTAAGGCATGTAATAATTGTGCATAAGAAATTAATATTTAACAGTGTTTGTACACAACAACCACAAAGTAGGAGGGCACCCAGTGGTTCATAACTAATTCAGATAGTAGCACAATATGCATGGAGCCAACTAAGATTCTAACTTATGCATATGTTAAAGGCATGGATAAAATTGAACAAGTACATTACCAACTCTTTAATGAGAATGATGATAACTATTGGGGAGAGTTGGAGATCCTTGATCACTTCAAGTAGGAGACCTTAGAACTAAAACATTTACTAGTTGGGATGGAGTATGAATTTCTAAAGAATGGTAAACTAGTCATCATTAATGCCAAACTTGCTCTTGAACAAAAAGAAACATTATTGAAAGCAATGAATAAATGGTCAACAACCTTTGCTTAGTCATATCTAGAGCTAACAAGAATTGATCTAAGGATATGCCAACACCACATCTACATTAACTTGGCCATGAAGCCTAGAAGGCATCTATAGAGGTGGCTGAATCCCAAATTAAAATAAATTTTCAAAGAGGAGATAGAGAAACTCCTCAAGGTGGGGTTTATCTATTCAATCGTGAATAGTGAGTGGGTTAGCCCACTCATAATTGTACTAAAGAAGGGTGGTAAATGGTAGGTTTGCATTGAATTTAGGTTGTTAAATATGGCAACATTTAATGATCACTTTCCTTTGCCATTTGTGGATCAAGTATTAGAAACCATATTCAGGCATTTTTTATTGTTTCTTGGATGGTTATAGTGGCTATAACCAAATCCAAATTATGCCAGAAGACCAGTCCAAGACAACATTCACGAGTCCCTAGGGGACTTTTGCATACTGTAAGACTGCAACATTTCAATGCTTGGTCCTTACTATCTTTCAATAACAGATTGGTATTTGTGTTGAAGTCTTCATGGATGACTTCTCCACTTATGGAGCTACCTTTGAGCAAGCCTTGGACCGACTTGAGCAAGTACTAAAGAGATGTGTTGAGATAAACCTATGGCTTAATTGGAAAAAGAGCCATATCATGGTCCAAGAAAGAATTATGCTAGGGCATTGAATTTCATAGAAAGGGATTGAGGTAGACCTAGAAAAGATAAGGATCATCCAATGAATAACATGCCAACAAGAGACCATTAAAGACATTCAGTCATTCCTTGGACACATTGGTTACTATTGGCACATTATTGAGAATTTCTTTAAGATTGCAAAGCCATTGGTAGAACTTACAAAGAAAGATGCACCTTTCATTTGGACTAAGGAATGTGAAAATGCATTCTAATAATTAAAAGAGAAACTCATAGAAACACCAATGCTACAAGCCCCAGATTGGTCTAAACCATTCCATATCATGATAGACACATCTAACTATGCTTTGGGAGTAGTGCTCACACACATAGATGATAAGAAATGTCCATATTATATCTACTACATGAGTTGAAGAATTGTGGAAGCATAGTTAAATTACACCACCATAGAGAAGGAATTAATGATAGTGGTGTATGTGCTAGAAAAGTTTAGAAATTATGTGCTAGGTTACAAAGTATTTATACATACAAACCATAATGCAATTTGCTTATAACTAAGCCAATAGTGAGTCCTCATGTTATACAGTGGCTTGTGATCTTGTAGGAATTTGATCTTACTATGGTAGATCGAAAAGCAATTGAGAATGTGATCACTGATCATCTTTCTCACTTAAGATGGGATAACAAAGAGGAGGAGAGCCCACTCTTTGATCAATTTGTAGACAAACTTCTCTTTACTAGAGCAATAAATGAAGAAATGCCTGAAAAAGAAATATGGTATAATGACATGCTCACATATCTTCTTATTCAAAAGATGCCACAAAACTTGGATTTTAGAAAAACGTAACAATATCTTTATCAGTTCAAATAATTCATGGAAATCAACGGACACCTTTACAAGGTGTGTGCTAATGGCCTAATCCATTGGTGTGTCCCTAACGAAGATCAACTGTGCATTCTCCAGGATGCTCATGAAGGATCTTGCGGAGGCCACTATGTAGGGAGACACACAACCATAAAAATCCTGATCGCAAGACACTATTGGCCCACAATATTTAAAGATGTCCACTAGTTTGTCACATCTTGTGAATGTTTTCAATGTGATGGAGGGATGACCACTCATATGGAAGGTCCTCAATAGTGGACTCAACCACTAGAACCTTTTAACATATGGGGCATTAACTTCATGGATCCCATTACATCCATGTCTAATAGGAAAGCATATATTATAGTAGTAGTTGACTATTGCATAAAATGAGCTGAAGCAACATTTGTTATAGATTGCACATCATCCACTGCCACCAGATTTATACAAAAACATATTGTAAATAGGTTTGGGGAGCCACGTTCACTAATTTCTGATAATGGGACTCATTTCATAGGTGCCACATTTAGAAAATTAATGCAACACTTGGGGGTAGAACATAAATTAACAACACCTTACCACCCCTAAGCCAATGGTCAAGCAGAGGTAACCAACTAGGAGATTACAAAAATATTAACGCAAACCATTAGCAAATATAGGAAGGATTGGAGCAAAAAACTTAATGATGCTCTTTGGGCTTACTGATCAACTTGGAAACTTCCTATTGGATATTATTCTTACGAGTTAGTGTATGGGAAACTTCCAATGCTTCCAATTCAATCTGATCTTCGTACACTCTCAACAGCTTGTGATCTAAACCTTGACCTAAGTTTAGCACAAAAGGAAAGATTGATCAATCTGAATGTGCTAGAGGAAAATTGCTTAGTGGCCCTATCTTTGAATGAGGTGAACAAGGCATTTAGCAAGCAATGCGACAACCATAGAATTAGGAAAGTAAGGTTTCAACCAAGAGATAAGGTTCTTTACTACAACCCCACACATGTACCTCAAGAGAAAAAATTTCAAACATTATGGGAGGGACCTTATATAATTGATCAAACCTTTCCCTTTGGGGCCATGATAATTTACAAACCTAAAAACGCAAATAAAAAGTGGTTGGTAAATATCCAACAAATTAAACCTTTCCTAGAATCAAGACAAGCTAGTGTAAATACCACCTCAATTGATGGACATCCACATTATATTTTTTGGATCTCCTCCTTCCAACTCAGTCATGGGGGAGATGGCCATTCATGTTGACCATTACCATGGCCTCTTAATTTTTCAATCTTTTTTTTTCACATTTTTTAAATTTTACAAATTTTTTGATTTTCAAAATTTTTAAAATTTTACACCATCTTTAGTACCTTTAAACTTTGTTGATTATTTTACAATTTTTTATATATTTTACTTTATTTTGTTTCTTTTGATTAAGTATGATATTTTCTCATTTTTGCTAATAAATCTACTTTATTGTCATAGGACATAATGTTGCTATTGCTATTTACTAATGATGGTAGTGAGTCCACATCATCTGCCCATCCAATGAACTCTATGGTTTTCTTTGTTTTTGGAATTTGAGGTTTGTTTTTCATAAGAAACTTTTAATCAATCAGTGACCTTGGTAGTTTTGGAATTAGGAAGGATCCAAAGGTTTGTAAAGGGTGTGAGTTCAAGGGGACTCAATACTCTTTGTACACTTCTTCTTTCTTGAGTGCTTGAGTGTTTTTTTGTGGACTTCTTATCATTCCATACCACCCAATGATAGGAAGACAAATAATGTTGTTGCATGGTGTGGTTCCCATCATTAAGAAAAAAAATGATGGCAACTCAAAGCATACCCCTTTAACATGAATAAGTCCTCGCATGGTGTGGTTCCCATTTCAAAAGAAAAAAAGAAAACAAAAAAAACTAATGGGAATTCAAAGCACACCCCTTAGAGAACTAAAACAACTACAAGCATTGGTTATGGAACTCAAAAGATATACACCTATTCCTAAAGGTCCCCTCTAACTAAGGCCCTCTCTCTCTCTCACTTCCTACTTCTCTCTCCTCTTTATGGAATGGTGGTTGTCTTGTGGGGACACTCTTGTGTCTCAAGTGGGTGGATTGGTCTTAGAGTGGCGATGCAAAGTCATTGAAAGTGGGAGGCTTTGGTCTGGACTAAGGATGAAACTTCTCAGGTCATTTTAACCACAATTCCACAAGGGACTTATGTCCTCAATTTGGAACTCCATTCCACCTTCTCATCATCCATCCATGCTGCCATAATGCACCTCACTACCAAGTTCTATGTTATGCTCTATGTCTTAGTTTGACATATTGGGATTCTTAAGTGGATTCTTTTGGGTTAGTCTTTAACTTGTCATGATCATTAAATTGACTATGGGGCCCATGGACTCCTTAGTTGAGGTTATGCAAGGGTAAAAAGGACATGAGCCTGCTATGGGGAGGACCCAATTGCATATCTTTTGGCTTGATTAGTTAAGGTTCCTTACCTTTGACATAGTTGCAATCTTATATTTTGTATTTTCCATTGTGTAAATAACTCAATATCGATTAATCTTTCATTGCATTCATCCATTAAATTAATTTTTCTCCATTTTTGCAAATTTATGAACTTCAACATCCTCTTCTCATGATTTCATACTATTATTGGCCTTCTAAGCTTTCATTTGATCCCAATTTCATCAAAAAATTCCTTGTATTTTGAAAGTTTAACCAAAGTCAATAGAAGTCAATGATGGTTAACAACTGCATCGATAAGGCCTTGTCAATGAAACCAACTGTGTTGATGAGGCCCTGTCGACAAGGGCTCATCAACGTAGTGCAAAAATACTATATATACTACTAGAAACTTTGGAATTTTTTGCAAACTTCTCCTAACACATGGGGAATTTTTTTAATTTTTCGAAGTCCACCAAGTTAATCCTTCCAACAATCTCCAAGATGATTTATCAATGATAAAGCATAAATAAAAATAACAATTGAATGAATTAAATCAACCATAATCACAACTTAGCCAAGTGTAACTACCCTCAAGAGTTAAGGTATTTCAATTGTTTTAAGGTTACACAATGATTGCTAATCCATGGTTCTAATGTGATTACAGATGGCACCCAAACAAAAATGTTCATAGGAAGGAGAACCCTCACAACTATGGGAGAAGCAACCTAGAGCTAGAAGGGGCTAGTAGAAACAAGGCCAAGAACAACAAGAGGCAACCCATGCAATGGGACCTCTTCATGAGGAGCCCAAAGTGGAATCTGTTTGATAGATTTTAGAAGAAGAAGTGCCTATAGAACAATCCCAATGAGGAGAAGTGCCTGGACTTGTGCCAAGGCTCGAGGTCACTTTGACTCAAGCCTGCCTATACATCATCAAGTCCCATGAGATCTAAAGATCAGTTCTTCAAGAGATAAAATTTGGGCCATTTTTGGAGAAAGTTCTAGAGGATGTTAAGACACAATTACAAACCTTTCCCATGTGGCTAGTCATCATGTCCAATGGGGAGTCGTACATGGGAGAGACCTATCTCTTTTAGACTAGCCGAAGGCTAAGGTCGGTTGTAGAAATCAAGGACATTCAAGTGTCCTATTCAGTGGAGGCCATTACATAAGCACTGGGGTTGCCAGACATTGGAACACAGTTGAAAGAGATATCAACAAAAGGTGATCCCAAGGAAAAAAGGGAGTGGAACCAACGATGCTATGTGGTGGACCATAAGGAGTATGATGCGCTCACAATGGCAGAGTAGATTTATTTCAAGATTGTGGCCTATCACCTCAATCCAATGGTGAGGCCAAGCAAGGTAACTAATTTCTCCCTCAAGCATGCACCACTCTAAGTGAGAAATTTCTCATTAACTTTCCACAATTGATTTATTTGGAGATCAAGAAGTGTTTTAAGGAGAATGAACATGGAAGGAAGACCCTACCCTTTATATGCCTTATTAGAAAAATATGCAAAAGGATAGGTATGATTCACTATTCTAATGATACTCTTAAGCATGGTTCCTTAGCCTCATGGGAAAAAATCATGAAAGATAAAATGCCAACAACCATTTAAGAAGAGAAGCTACCACCACCACCACCCATTGGGAAAACACATAAGAGGCCCATGCAACCCTTGAACATTTGTGAAAAATCCAAGAACAACTCTTGAGTGAACAATAGCAATAAGTAGAAATGGGGCAGATCCATCTATGTATTGGCTAGTAATAAGTCACCTTAATGAGATGGCCTGAATAGTTAGCTAGATGGAGAGTGTGATTTCATTTTCTCTGCCCAAAGAACATAGCTACCTTTCAGGTCAGATCCCAATGCTTGAGAGGTGATAGTGTCATTAGCAGCACATTATCTATTCCTAGAAATCTCTAGGAATGTTGTCACTTTCTTGGTCAGTTTGGAGGAAGGTGAAGAGGTAACTGTCTTGGTGATGTAGCACCAAGGGCAAGAAATAGCGGTAGAAGTGGTAGCTGACCATATAGCTGAAGCATTGAGTGCACCTACAACATCTATACTAGGCTTATCTGCACTCCAAGATGTGTAGATGTCCACAGGCATAGTCAGTAGAAAATTGAACATAGTTGAGCACGAACAACTGCTAGAACAATTGGTAGGAACTGAACAATCAACTCTAGATATCTTTGATCTTCTGGGGAACATCATTGCAACCTAGTTAGAGTTGCTGAATGCAAGGGGTAAATGCATAATTTTGAAGGGGCAACTAGATATGGCCCAAGAGAAAAATCAATGCTTGGTTATAGAGGTTGCTGAACTTCATGCTTGACTTGAAAAATAAGTAATCTTTAGCTTGGCAATGATAAGAGATGAAGCTATCAAATAGCTTTAAGAATGATTTCAAAAGGTTGAGGAGGAAGCAGTAATGACCATCTTCAAACAATCCATAGTAAAAGTTGAAATGCACTCAATCAAAAAGGACTTGAATTAGATGCACCAAGAAAATGAAAGCACTATTGGATGCTTTTTTCCTTCCAACTAAAGTTTCAGCAACAATAGGACAACCAAAGTCACCTCAACTACCGCTAGTGTGTGAAGCTGATGAAGGTTCCTTAGAGCCTTAGGAACCATCATCGCCTGGAACCATTTCATCTTCTCTACTAAGCTTCACATTATCAAGGAACATGTTGTCCAATTTTTGAAGAGTTGTATCATGGTGTTCAATTTTGTGTCCTAAACACCACCATTTTTTGTAATGTGTTGATTCGTAAACCCAGGCACTCCATTTTTTGTCAAGCTAGTCAAGTTTGTTTTGTTGAAAGAAAAGTCAATCAATAATCCCATACCTTTCCAATTTTGTAAAAGAACTCAATGAAGAGTTTTCACTTAGTCATGGGGGTATGATGAGTTTTCATTAGTTAGCTACATTGATGAGGCGTCGTTAACGTAGTCGACTACATTGATGAGAGCTCGTCAGTTGGTTGGATCGATGAGGCTTTGTTGACGAGGCCCCATCAATGCATCTCACCCTACATAGATGAGGCCTCATTGATGTAGTGTCTATCCATCACCTATAGATATGTGCCTATCAACTGCATTTATGGGAAGTCTATATTTCAATAGTAGTGAAGCTCTTACAAATTTGCCATTCGAAAGTTAGAATTTTTCCCCAAGTGCCCGTAGCAAGAGTCATTGAGTGTTTGGATCTTTATTTGAGCATTGTTGTACTTGAGCATGATAGTATGTATGACAGTAAAGATGACCTTTTTGATAAACCTTGTAACACTTTGGATAGATTAGCTATCTTATTTATGCATTTAATGTTTTTAATTATCTATTAAATTCTTTCACCTAGTTATCAAGTATTTTCTAGTTATTACATTAATGAGACAATTAAGTAAGATAGATTACACACATAAGTACGATCGCTTCGAGTGTAACACGTATTTTCTTGGTAATCCTAGTAGCATTATTTTCTGGTATGCCCAGTAGCATAGCATTTGGTTGCCCAACAGTGGATATGTAGGTTCAAGATGTGTACGAAAAGTGGGAACAGATACTTATGTTAGGATTGGTTAATTAGTAAATTAGATTAATTAATTAAACTCCTTTTATCTACATTTCAAGCACCAAAATATAAAATATAAAATGATAAAAATTGGATGCCTCAGTTACACTTAGCCATACCAACGAACATCACAAGTATAATTGGGAGGAAAACGATTGACCTTAAGCCTAGATTCACTTCCTAAAGGGCTAGTGCACTGGAAATGATGAAGTCAACAGAATTTAACTAGATCGCATGTGAATGATTTGTGATTTGTGTGGTTGGACGTAGGGGTACCTTGTTGCTCATTAGCAACCAAGGCATTCCTCTTCATAACTATATAGGTTAGATAATACAAAGTACATAGGGTACATGTAGATGATGGGGTAGCTACGAATGTCATATCTTATACCATTGTTGAGCACTTGGGCCTGATAGAAAAAATGCAACATATGTTGAATTTAGCCCTTAGATTCTTTAATGGATCATGAGTTGTGGTCAAAGGCTCCATTTCTCTAGATTTTGTACTAGGATAATAGTTCCCCATAATGGTAGATTTCTTTATGGTAGAAGAAACACCAGGATTCAACCTCATCTTGGAAAGACCTTGGCTGGCTCAACTGCAAGCTATGTCTTCACCTATTCATTATCCATGGTGATAGTGCAGTTCCTTTAGCTATTAACCATATTAATATAGAATAAGGATTTCAAGTGGAGGTTTAGGAAGGACTGCTATCGTTGGCCACAAAATTGAAGAGTTTGATAGAGAAGAATAGGCCAAAAGGAACAATGAGAAATCCATCAATGTGCTATGGGAAGAACTCCTCTTTCACATTGTCAGTGAAAGAGATGGAGAATATAAACTTGTGCAAAATAGACCGTACACATTTCCTAATCTGTCGAAGATTAGGAAACACTTGCACAAGTGATATATGTTCATGATCCTTCTTAGACCCTATGTGCTTATAATCCTCTAACTATATGTAACTATAGCCTAGTCTATGCTTTACTTATTTGTGTTATCTATTTTTTTTATGTTAAATCTAAATTTGCCTATAGTTTAAAGTTTACTTTGGTTTTACATACTTTTACTTTTAAAGATCTTTTGTATTTTTTCTTTCTTCTTAATAGACAAAAACCTCATAAAAAATTTTAAAGGTAAAAAACCCATAAAAATTTTAAAACACAAAATAACCAAAAAATATGTTTTCTTTTGCATATCGTATGGTCCCACCATGGCCTTAAACTAGCAAATACCATATGGTCCACCATGGCCTAAAACTAGCAAACAACCTTGCAACTCATTTTCATGTCAGTTTATAGCAATGTTTTCTAGCTATTGCAACCTTTTATCACATTATAACCAAGTTTAGTCAATGTAGCCTCAAAACATAGATTACAACATAAAACAATAACATGAGCAAAACCAAGATGCTAGAACATTATAACCAAAATTAGAACTAAAACTTAAAATTAAAATTAAAATTAGAACATCTACAACATCATAACCATAGCCACATATTGTGGCAAAAATGTCCAAATAATAAATGTTCAAGAAATAAATTATTTTGGCTAACATTAGCCATACATCAACATCAAAGTTAAAATCAAATCAACAATCATAACAAGAGGCAAAGGATGGAGATAAGGAGCATCTAGAGGAGGAGGTGGGGGATCATCTTCACCTTCATCACTAGGGCCACTACCATAATCTAGTGCTTGTGACATGACAATAAAAAATTAATTAGTAACCAACACATAGAAAAACAAAATAAATAACTTAAGAAAAAATAAAATGTAATAAAACCAAAGATAAAAAAGGAAAACTTGAGATGGTTTTGGGGTCGCATGGTTTGTGGAAAAGTTTTGAAGACCAACCTCTAGATGATGGAGAAGTTGATCTTTAGACATGTTAGCCTAGTCTATGTTCCCAAGATTAATACTTATAAGGATATTAGTCCTATTAATGTCACTCCATGTAGGTGGCTCATGTAAAAATGTGGTGGTAGTTACCTTCCTTGAGGTAGTAGTCATTTGGCGAGTGGGGGAGTTGGCTACAACTAACCTCTTCACAAACATCTTATAAATTTCCCCTGTATTGATGCCCATCATGGACAACTCTAGTGTCTATCACTCTATGGACTCCTTCTTTAGCCATTTGAGGTAGGCATCCCACTTGGCCTTGTACATCCTCTTATGATCCTTTTGTGTGCAGCTCCACTTAAGAATCCAAGTGTAGTAATCCTTCCACTTACTAGCCTTGTAGTTTATGAGATCAATCTAAGACTTTTTTTTTGCCACCTCTTTGGCAAGGAAAACCTTACCATTAATCACATTCTAGTAGTGGGTCCAAGTTATCTCCTTGGTACACAAGGAGTCTCGGTTGGATACTTAGGCCTTTATGAAGTCCTTATGATCCTTGAGGTCTTTCACGTCTGTTGTGAAATTCTAGTTCTTCCTCCTCAATGTTACATCATGTTCCCATAGGAACTCACTGGAGTGTCTATATTCCCACAAAGACTTAGCATACGAGAGTGCACATCTAGTGGCACCCTCGTATAGCTTTCATGAAACATGCTCTACATTGGGAGGTAAAGGAGGAAATGCGACAACCTTCACTTGCTAATTAGGATCCCATCTTAGTTTAGGCACTGTAACCAACATAAAATGGGATTCAAAAAATAAAATTAGTTAATAACTAAAAAATGAAAGATGACCAAAGACTTCATAATGATACAAAACCATATGAAAACCAAAAGCATAGAAACAATAAAGGCAAAATGGGTTAGTGCTATTATCAATTTCAAGGGCTATCTATTACAATCAATTAACCATGTCTTTAGCTACACCCCACATGGATTTAAACTTATCTGGGGTATCCACCCATGGTTGCATATGAAAGGTGGAAGTGGAAGCTTCAGCTTGAGGCTCTTGGGCTACAAAAATCATAACAAAACAATCAACAACTATAGCTAAAGACAAACATGAAATAATGAAAGAATAATATGTACAACATATAAAAATGAAAATCATAAATATCTAAGATATCCTCTAATGTGATGGTAGGGTGTTCACCCAATTGTGGATCCTTAAGCAATGCAGCAAAGTGGTCCATCGGAGGAGGGGATAAATGCTCATCCTCCTAGTATTACAACGCCTCATTGTCATAGTGTTGTAGTATCTCCTCCTTTTAATGTTGTAACTCCTCTTCTTGACACCTTTGCTCCTCCTCAGCCACCATTGCTATTTCCATGGCTTCATGCTCCAGTTTCTTATCTACAAGAACAGCAACCATAAAACATAAAATAACTTAGCACATTTTCCCTAAGACAAAACCATTAGATCAACTTAGAACCATAACTATAAAAAAACTAACATATCAAAGTAGAACATACCTCTAACATCATGCTGCACCTCTCTAAGCTTAACAATCAAAGTTTTCCTTGAGGTCTCCTTAATCACTGGTCCTATCTCATCTACCAAGGGCCTCTTAGGCTTTGCATTTGCTATCCCATCAACCTTAGAGTGAAATGCTTAGGCCCTCTTGACTTTTCCTAGCATTGTAAGAGGCTCCATTCCCATGTTGTTAGGGGATGCATAACACCTACTGCTAATCCCCTTGGTGGTTATGGATAGTGATTCACCCATGTTTGCCAATGTGTCTTTGGCCTTTATGGTTGAAGCAAGATGCCTCATCCAAGGTTTGGTGAGTTGGGATGGATCTTGGGTAACCCATAGTCCATCCTTCTTCACCATGAGGAACTCTACAAATATCCCAAGATAAGCTACAAAGAGTACAAAAAGCACATGAAACTTTTTCTTAAGATTATTTCTAAGCTTTAGGATCTCCCATTGTAGCCTAGAAACCAAGTAAGTAGACTAGTTGAATTGAGCATCCTTGGTGAGTACCTGCTTCATGGCCCAAGCTTTCTCCACATCTAGAACCTTCCCCTATGATAGTAACTTGGGATATGTATGGGATTAGAATAAGGAATACATCTCTCTAGAATCTAGATCTTGGAACTGGCTTAGAGAGAATTCCTTAATGCCATGATAAGCATTTAGCCACTCTTCCGCTTCCTCTTGGTACTCCACCTCCCTCTTGCTTTGGTGACAACTAGCATACCATAATTTGGGACACCAAAGAGGTCACTGAAGGTGGATGCATTAATATCCAAGATGACGGTCATGCCATGAACATGGATGATGAATCTGTTGACTTCTTAGTTAAAGGAGTCAATGAGGTTTAACATCTTTATCATGGGAACCATTGGGCATGGGGCCATGAAAAGGTCAAACAAACTCACATGAATGATCCTCACATGGATAGCATAGAATGCTTGGTTCAACAATTAGCTTTGAAAAATTTCCACCTCACCAAACTTAAATGATTAAGTTCTCTTTAGTACATCCTAAATTGATAGCTATAACCTCAACTGATGGAGTGGCCTTTGAAATGTAACAAAAGATATCCTGTTAACCTTAACATAGGTGCATCATGTAAAACAAAATGCAAGAAATATAACTAAATTAAAATGAAACCAATGTAACTACTTAAACAACCAAAACCAAAATAACTTAATAACCACATAAGTAGAAAAAAAATTAGCATAGAAATAACCCAAGATCAATAAAAAAAAATACTCACTTCACTTATATCATGCAGGCATTGTAGGAGCTCTAGGAGATGGGTTTACTTCTATGTCATTGAGAGATTGGTTTTCCCACCAACTATCTATTGTCCCCACTAGACATCTCTTATAAGCCTTAGGGTGGCATCTAATGCATCCTTCGAAGTTACCCTTCAATTGTTCTATTATGAAAAGCCTTACATTTTTGCTTTTAGTAAACACCTCTAAAGCTATTTGGGCTATGAGAAAAAGGTTGTCACCTTTCATTAATCCTTGATCGTCCATCCTATACTTGTAAGTAAGTGAAACAACATAACTTAAGAACATAATAAAAGAAAGTAATCATAAACCAAAGACCACAATTATACTTACCTCTCTATGTGGTAGATGGTACCTAAAGGGTTTTAGAACAATGTATGGACATGATGGCCAATAATCAAAGTGTTTTCCATATTGTACTAGATGAACTCAAGCATCTCCCAAATTTTCAACAATATGTGAGTGTCCATAGTAGTTGTGTCATCATTGTTCTTTCCCTCTACCTGAATATCAAGTTCATTAATCAAGAACTTGATAATTAGGATAGAGGAACTAGGTAGAAGGGTTTCCACTCTCGATATTGTTGTCTTAAAGGCTAGGTGTGACCAAACCATCATACTATAATTCTGGAGTAGGTAGGTGAGGAAAGTCCTTAGCCCTTGGCCGAAACCATAATCTAAGATATCCTCACTTCATATTAGGAATTGGAGTGTTGGGTCTTGGAAGATGGATGTAGCATAGGAGCCCACCATCTCTATAACCACCAAGATGGGCTTCAAGAAGGTCTTGTAACATCCAACACAACTGTTATAAGCATGCAAACCAAAAACTAAAATTAAAAATTAAGAGAAAAAATATCAAAATAATAACAAGATAACATTACAATTCCCATATCAACCTTTTTAGCCATATAACCACACAACATTGAAAACAACACTTAGGAATAATTCAAAACATGATCCAAGTCTATAATCCAAATTTTACATTGCACATTGAAATGGCCATGGGAAATTACTTACAAAAAATGACAAAATATTTTATATTTGATCCAAACCACATCCAAACCCTTTCCAACATCCCAAAAAATCCCCAAGATCATGGGATGTTGATGGAAATTTTTTTTCAAAGTCTCAACATTGCCCATCTTCATAGGAGTAAATGTGTAACAACCTTAAAATCTCAATTTCATGTAACTTTATAGAAACATTTGTAGAAAATTAACAACTTAACCATTTCTTATGATTCTATAGCCATTGAAATTGTAAAACCATGAACTATAACCTCATAATAAGAAATCATAAAAAATATTAATTAATTTGTTTAGAAAAAATTACACAACTGAACTAATTGTGGCTATCATACCAAAAACCCATTTTCGCATGAGCTCACAAAAACAACAATCAAAATCAAATTGTTTATCCAAATTTGATGGTTCAAAATTTATTAGAATCCTTGAATCTTAAAACACAAACCCATAACCATTAAATTTAAAATTTCATAGATTTTTATTATAGAAAAAATACATGAATTAGGCAAAAAATGGCCAAAAAAAAAAAAACCCACTTGACATAGCCTAATGGAAACAACCATAGAAAATTATTCATATGGAAAAATAAGGTGGTTGAAAAATATAGATGAACAAAAAATAGTAGGAAATAACCTCATAACCTTAGAAAATTGAAAAACATTACCATTTTCTTAGGAAAAAAATTCACAAGTGACATTGCTCTTTTGGATAGAAAAAGCAAAAACCCATGGAAATCATGGAAAGAGCATTTAAACTTCAAGGTAAACAAAACCCAAAATCCAAAAATTTAATGGAAAAAATGATTAGAGATGTGTATCTGGTGCAACTAGTGGTTGAACCTACTTTAATCCTTAGATGGGGAAGATGTGATAAGCTCTGGGTAGTTGCATCTACCTCCTCCAATGTAGGATTCTTCATGGGTGTCTTCTTCTTCATGCTTATTAGCACAGAGAATGCAAGAAAGCCTTGAAATTCTAGTAGACCTTAGGTGACTACATTAACACTATTGGTAAGGAAAGCCTTGAGTATTTTGGGGCTAGGTAGTAGTGGTAGTAACATAGCTCTTTATTTGGGTACAACAATTGAGAAGTGTAAAAACAATGATTTTTGCAAGTTTTTCTAAGTGAAGTCAAGCCTTAAACCTAAGTTTCCACCTTGAAACCCTAGTTTTCTTCCATAGCTCCACTTAACTTGGTAATAAAATTGGAAACTAGGGACTATCCTACGTTGTGATGATAATCTTAATAAAAACTTGCTAATTTCATGAGGGTCCCATTAGGTTCTCGAACAACAATGTAAAAAGCCATGACTATGATGAATATTTTCTATTTCTAGGCTTGACTATGTTGAGGCTTCAGTACATGAGAACTTTGAGATAAGTATCATATCCCAATCAATCCCAAACATCAATCCCTAGTGCTAAAGAACCTCACAACCAAGCTATAACAAGCAAATATTAAGAGCAATAACAAATGGGATTGTAGAAATCTTCAAGACTCATGTAGAAAATTGGTTCCACATGAGACTATGCTGGTCTAGGGGTGGACTATGCAAATCCAATGTAGCTTGTTAGAACATGAGATATTTGCCTACCCATTTACAAACCATTTACCTTGCAATAGAAACCCAAGAGATCCATGACCAAAGATTAGTAACTGAATGACAAGATTACTAGTTAGAAGGTATGATAGCATCAAACTGTGGCATAAATGGGATTTGTAGTTTGACTACACTTGGCAATAGTAAGACTACACTTTTCCAATGTAGTCCATGGTGTAATAAATCATGCTAAGCCCATCCAGCCTTCAAATTGACTCTGAATGATCATCCTACCATCCCAAACCCTAGCTAGAGCTCCCAATAGTCTTGAAACTTGATTAAATTCATTTGTTGATCTAAAAAATCCTTAATTTTCCATGACTACACTAAGAAACCTAATGAATACATCAGGCCAATGTAGTCATAGCTATTATCCAATGTAGTCCACTTGAAATCTGCAAATCAGTCATGTACAAACCCTAATTCACCTTTGGAGACCTCAAAACCATGCTTGACGAGAAATGGAAGCAAAATTTTGACTTTTCTCAATCCAAATACCATTTCCCAAGAGTGAATACACTGGGCTAGCATAGTTATTGGTGGTTTCTAGCATAGTCAATTGAAGAATCCTGGAATAATTTATTTTGTAGTCCAAATCACCTCCTGAGAACCTTGAAACTGAGTAGAACTAAGGATTGAGACAAACCTTATCACTTTTTCTCATTCTTTGCATTACCAACCCCAACTATACTAAGGAATGAGGTGGCTATGTTGGGCTTGCATAGTTATTTCTAGAGCCCAATGTAATCCATCAAAAACTAACAAAAAAATGTCAAAAATAACTCAAATCCACTATGAGTAAACCCTAGAGCCCTACCTAAGTCATTTTTGACCATGAAAACCAATATTTCCCATTTGCAAACATCAACTATGCTAACAACTACTATGACTATGATTTGCCAATGTAGTCACTATCATAGCCTAGCATAGTCCACCCAGAGTTAGTCAAAATCCATCATAAATCATTTAATTGACTTGAAAAAAAATCCTAAAATACCATCTAAACTTGTCTGACCACAAAACTTGCATTTTTTCATTATTTTTGATAACTACATCCTTGACTACACTGGAGGATGATGTGACTATGCTAGGCTAGTGTAGTCATTACAAGAGCCTAGTGTAGTCACTACCATAGCCTAGTGTAGTCCATAAAAAACTAACCAAAAATTAACACAAACAACCTAAATTCACTTTTGGTAAATCCCAGAGCATTGTCAAAACCTCTTTTGACCATGAAAACCTATATTATCCATCCCAAAGTGTCAACTACACTAAAAATGAGGTGACTATGCTAGGCTAGTGTAGTCATTGGTGCTGCCCAACATAGTCCACATTTTGGAACTTAAACTAATTCAAATCCAACCAATAGAACACCATTTCCAACTACAAGACCTTGCTGGAACACATTGGGACCATCAAACCTTGGAGTTGAGATAAAATTCACCATTTTCCACTACCAAAACCTTAACTATGATGAGGAAAATTATGACTATGCTGGGCTAGTGTAGTCACTATCAAAATTTATCATAGTCCACTCCAAGTTGCCAAAAATTGATAGTAAATAGGTCAAACCCAGTTTGAATGAATCCAAGAACCTCACAAAAGATTGTCTAGTCATGAAATCCATATTTTCTCATCATGTTTAACAATCCTTGTCTTGATTACACTAAAAAATGATGTAACTACCTTGGGCTAGGATAGTCACTACCAGGGCCTAGTGTAGTCCACATAAAATTGGTCAAAATAACCAAAAATAAATCAAAGTTGAATTTTAAAAGTCTTGGGGACCCTTTTGAAGTCAATTTTAGCAATAAAACTCTATTTTTCATCTTTTGAAACTCAAATACATTGTATTATTGCATGTCTATGCTAGGTCAGCGTAGTCACTGCTAGAGGCTAGCATAGTCCACTTGAAGATCGTTAAAACAACTCAAAAGCTATTAAAATCAACTCCTAGAAAGATCTAGAACCCTACCAGAAGATGCCTAGACTTTGAAACCTTGGGAAAAAAGCCAAGATTCATCCTTTTTCATCATTTTTCCACCCAAGTCCCTCAACTACATTGGGAATTTCATTCCTAGTGTAGTCACAGGGTATTTGAAAATTGAAGATCTAAACAGGCACCAAAACTAACAAATTTGGCACTGAAACCTTAACTAGAAGCACTATTAACCTCGGCAGCCTAATAGCATGGTTGATTGAGGTTTGAAATTGACCAAAATCCATTTCCCATTCATGACTATGCTAAAGAAGTTGGTGACAATAGGAAGGAAAAATATGGCAACAACAATCAACAATATACCACTTAGAATGGCCCAAAACTAACCTAGAATGCCCAAAACCTTGCACCCATGTCACCTAGTTGCAGTTCCACTTTATTTTAGCCCTGGAAGCCTCATGAAATCATCTATTCTTTATGGTTACACTGAGGCTTGCTAGCCTAGTGTAGTCACCATTAGAAACATACTTTTTAGCCTTTTGGAGACTCAAAATAGTGCAAAAACTTGCAAATATTCAATATCCACCCCTTGTGCTAGCTGTCTAGACCATTGGGAGCCCAAAAGTGATGATACTAAACCTGGGAAATTGCCCCTAAATTTTGACTATGTTGGAGAATGCATGACTATGTTGGGCTAGTGTAGTCACTAGTAGGACCCAACATAGTTATAAGGAAAAAATGTTAATTTTGTTTCAAAACAGCCTTGGAATGATCTCCTTATGCATCTAAACTTCCCTAGAAACATTGTAGCCTCATACCATGACCCACTAAGGCCTAAAACTAGCAAAATCTAGCCTTGTTTGACTAGTGTTAACTAAGGTTTACCATATGCATTTCATTTTGATTGATATGACCTTTTTTTATGGTGTTTTTGACTTTTTTTGTGCTCTTATCTTGCATTATTAACTTTATTTCTCATTAATCGACCTCATATGACCTCTACATAGCTTTAGTATTACCATATTCACCTTATTTTCCTTATTATGGTATTTTTTGGCCTTTGTTTAGCCTTGGATTTATGTTAGGTGGTTGGGTTTGGCCTTCTTTGACCATCATTTGATACTATGTAACCATGGATTTCCAAGGCATTAAATTGGCACCGTGTAACCTTAGTTAATCATGTTTGACTTGTTTTTCATATTTTTTCATTTAATTTAGCTTGCGTTGACCTTTTTGTAACGTCATGTGACTTCTATCTAGTTCTTTTTATTACTACTTACCTCTCATGGCCTTGGTTGGTATTGTTAAAACGTTGTTTAGTATATGGATGACATGTGTTTTCATATTTACTTAGATATTTTATGGAAATTTGGCATTATTTGTTCTTCTTTAACCATGTGAAACTTAGTGTGCTTATGTTTGATATGCAGGATTTAAGTATGGATACCTAGAAGTGAATCACCTTACTGTTGAACCTATGTGGGCCTCATGGTGTATTGATCCTGATTGTTTAGATCTTGAGCTTGAGAGTCTTGTTGACCATGTAACCTTAGTTGAAAAACCTCTAGAATGGCCTAATAACCTTGTTAAAACCCTTGACCCTGAGGCTAGTGACATAATTGAAGACTCTCTAGTTGAGGTTCCTATCACAACACACAATGGTGAGGAGAAAACACTGATATTCAGTTTCTCACTAGAACCTCAACAGAATCAAGACATCACCAAGGTCCTAAAATTCTAATTAAGATAAATGAAAAGAATATTGAGAATTCCCTCTTGGATCTAAGAGTAGGCATTAATATTATGCCACTTGAAATGGCTAGATCACTTGTTTTAGAGGATATAAGGAAGGTGAATATGACAATATCTTTGGATGATGGCTCCAATGTAAAATACATAGGAGTAGTGGAAGATTTAATAGTGGATGTTGAAAGAGGAAAATACCCATTTGAATTTGTTATGTTGGAAGTAAAAGATCCAAATTATTTTCCCATCATATTAGGTAGACCTTGGTTAGCAAAAACTGATGTCGTAATCAATTGTAGATCAGGAAAACTCTAATTATATTTCGCCAATATTACTTTTATGCTTAATATATATGACAAAGTAAAGGAGGACATATTTAATCAAGATACAATGGAAGCAAAAATTCTCTACACAATATCCATGTTAGTAATGACATAAGATAGGAAAACATTAGTATTAGATAAGGACCTTTTTAGGTCCATCTACAAAAGAACAACAAGATCTTCTTAAGAAAATTTTGAATTTGGGATGAGGAAATATTGGAGAAATAATTCAACCACCAAATAATGATTCTTTGGATATTTGGAAATTACCTTGCACTCTTAAGTATATTTTCCTTGATCAAAATAAACCCTTAATAATAAACTCCCAACTTTCCAATGAGAAAAAAGTGAAATTAGTAGATGTTTTACAAAGAAAGTCTAAGGCATTTGCAAGAAGTTATAAAGACCTCCATTAAGAAATCTCACCCAACATATGGCAACATCACATCTATTTAAAAGATAATGTGAAACCAGTGAGAATTGCCCCTCAAAGAATTAATATAGCCTTAAAAAATTGTTAAAGATGAAATTTCAAAGCTTTGGAAGGAAGGGATTATCTATCGAATAGTCAATAGTGAGTTGGTAAGTCCTATCATTGTAGTTCCTAAAAAGGATGGATAATGGCAAGTTTGTGTAGACTATAGGAAGCTTAATTAGAACACAAAGAAAGATATTTTTTCCCTACCTTACATAGACCATATTTTCGAGAGATTAGAAGGGCATGAGTACTATTTATTTTTGGATGGGTTTAATGGTTACAATCATGTAGCCATTCCACCTAAATATTAGCATAAAACACCATTTACATGTTCATATAGAATATTTTCTTACCATTGGATGCCTTTAAGCCTTTTTAACACACTTTCTACCTTCCAAATGGCCATGAGATTGGTATTTTCTAATATGTTAGAAGAATATGTAGAAGTATTCATGGATGATTTTTTAGTATATAGGGATACTCATGAACAAACATTACAACACTTAGAATGTGTTTTAGATAGATGCATTGATAAAAATTTAAAATTAAACTGGGAAAAAAGTCATTTAATGGTTACAAGAAGTGTAGTATTAGGACATGTTATTTCTAAGGATGGGATAAGAGTGGATAAGGAGAAAGTTAAAGTAATATCTACACTTCCAGATCCAACAAATTTAAAGACTCTTCAATCCTTTCTAGGGCATGCTGGATGTTATAGATGTTTCATTAAATATTTCTCAAAAATAGCTAAGCCACTTTACATGCTCCTAGAAAAGGATGTTCTTTTTACATGGACTAATGATTGTCACGAAGCATTTTCTAAACTAAAGAAAAGGGTAACTACTACCCTTATACTTGATGCACCTAATTACAATTTTCCATTTAATTTGATGTGTGATGCTAGTGATACTACTGTAGGGATAGTCTTGGGCCAATATATAGATAATAAACCATAGGTAATTTATTATGTATTTAAAAGTCTAGATCAAGGCCAAGTAAATTACATAACTATAGAAAAAGAACTCTTGGACATTGTTATGCTCTAGATAAATTTAGAAATTATTTAATTAGATATAAATCTAGAGTTTACATTGATCATTCACCTATTGAATTTCTAGTTACTAAAAAAATAGAAAATGCTAGGATAATGAGATGGTGCCTATTACTCCAAGAATATGACCTTGACATTTTAGATAAAATGGGTAGAGAAAATTTTGTGGTGGAAAACCTTTATATATTGGAACCAATGGATGAAAATAGGATGAAAGAAATATTTAGTGATGAATTCCTTGATGAACAAATCTTTTGGATAAAGAAAGATCCTTGGTTTGTTGATATAGCAAATTACCTTGTCACTATGAAAATCCCAACTCAAAGAGAAGAAATATTTCTTAAGAAACATCTTCAAATACATTTGAAATAAATCATACCTTTATAGAATATGTAAAAATGATGTAGCAAGATGATGTGTAGCTAAGGATGAACAACAAGAAATCTTACATATGTGTCATGATGACCTTGGAGATGGACATTTTGATAGTTGATGAATTGCTATAAAAAACTTATAAAATGGATTTTATTGGCCTTTAATATTTAAAGATTCTCATAAATATGTTCAGGGATGTGATAAATGCTAAAGAATAGGGGAAATAACAAAATGACAAGAAATGTCACTAAACCTAATTTTAATAATGGAACCATTTGATGTGTGGGGTTTGGACTTTTAGGACCATTTCCACCATCTAATGGATGTTAATACATATTATTCAACATAGACTATGTCACTAAGTGGGTAAAAGCTAAGGACACCACAACAAATGATGTTAAAGTCATGGTAGTTTTTTTTAGGGAGAATATTTTGACATGATTTGAAACTCCATGAACAATCATAAGCAATCAAGGAGAAAAAATTCCTTAAGTCTTGTGGAATTCAAAATAAGATAGCTATGAACTATCATCCTAAAGTAAATGGTTAAGTAGAAAATGCAAATAGAATCATTATAAAGATATTAACAAAAATTATATGTGTTAAAAAGAAAGAATGGTCTAAAAAATTACAATATGCACTTTGGGCTTATAGGATTACATATAAACCAAGTTTATGATATTTAACTTATTAATTGGTTTATGGAAAATAATGTTTATTACTTTTAGAAATCAAATACCAATCTTTACGATTAGCACAACAATTGAATTTTGATGAAGAAACAAATCATAACTTTAGAATGATTCAAATACATGAAGTTGACGATATGCGGTTGCATGCACTTGACAAGAAAAATATTATAAAGAAATAAATGAAGATTTTGCATGATAAGAATATATTTAAGAACCACTTTTTAATAGGTGATAAAGTCCTTTTGTATAACATGAGACTACATAAACTTCTAGGAAAGTTAACAACTCAGTGGAAAGGCCCTTCCCTAGTGGTACAACCCCATAATAATGGAAGTGTTTTAATTGCACCTATTGATGATTTATCTACTACATTTTTGGTCAATAGCCAAGGACTTAAAAAATATCATCAACATCATATTGAGGAATTAGGAGAGGATGAATTAGTAGAGTTAGATGAACCAACTTATCTTGAGGATGATAGAGAAAATGAAAAGACTCAATTAGAAGTATAGGCCATGGGTAGTGACCTTCAAAAAATGCCTTATATAATATTGTAATATAACAAAAAAAGTAATTTAGTATCCAAATTTTTCCTTTAAAAATGTAGAGTATATTATGAAATTCTATTGTTATTTGGGACTTTAAAGAATTCATTAGCATTATGTTTGGAATGCAAGGGAGAAGGACAACTTCCCTTACCTTGAGATAGGTTAGTTTAAACCCAACATCCATTTAAGGGTGTGCCTTACACTAATAAACCAATAAATTATGTAAATTAATTATTTTTCTTCTTTACAATATTCTTTAGGTTTTATAAGTCTCATCAATCATAGGAATAATAACTAGGTTTGGTTCTTGAGAATTAATGAATGATTATAGTAATTACTTTCTTGGGTAAGTAAATGAGGAGTAAAGGGTGTGTTATATTGGGACTATTAATAAAGGTGATACTAGCATGAGAAACTTAATTAGCATCCAAGTGAGCATCCCATTAAATAGATCCAAAAATATCTTTAGCTTCCAGAAGAACCTCATGATTGAAGATGACCTAGTTATCTACTTCCATATATATATATATATATATATATATATAAAGAAGTGAATCAAAGAACAAGTAAAAAAAAAAAAAGTCCCACAAGAACCTTCACTCATGAGTAGGGTCACACTTCTACAAGAACCTTAAGGTTGGACCAATGCTTAAGGCTCACAATTTTTAACATCCTCAAGAACCTCATTTCGTAAGCAAAATGTATATGGGTGGAGCAACAATTTCTTATACTTATTCTCTATGCTATCACCTTTTATCTAGGGTATGACATTGGATAAGATGGATTGATTTATCTTAAGAGGTATTTTATTACTTCCTTTCATTTTGGACCATTTACCTTGGCTTATTTTGTCCTTTGATTCATGTTACTCCATACTTTTAAGAGTATTCTTTATTTCTATTTTTCTTCTATATTTTTGGCTATATCCCTCCTACTTTCTATTGAGTTTTCATTTGTTATGTCTACTAGACTTTTAACTCTAGGGTCTTACATGTATTTCCCATTATGCCCTCCATAGGTATTAGTGGTCAAGATCCCTACTATGGTAGAGCATTATGGAACATTTGCAAGTCCCAAGTCTATGAGAATTCCATTCATAGTGAAGGATATATAAAAACCATTACATTTTTACTTCTTGGTATGTCTTCTTGGGTAGCCAAATTTCCATTTACTTAATAATTATTTAACAAATTAACCTAGGTATGGGAAATATCCTCATTTAATTAAAACATTGAAAAAGGGGGGGGGGTTTTCTGTGGTGGGGGATTAGGCATGCATGCAATGAGGGATGATCAACTTTAAATGGATAGGATAATAGGGTATAACCAATATGGAAGCTGATTTGAGAGAAAGTTAGGGAATGATCTTCATACATGAAATACATCTCGGATTCTTAAAACTTACGAAAGATAAAGACCTAGAGTTTGTAAGACATTCTTGCATCAAATGAAGAAACCCTTATGAGGTGATGTCTAGCCCAATTAATTGTAGCAAGGGCCTTCCTAATAGAGTTATATGTAGAATCCTACCCAAATAATAATTATGTGAAGTAAAAAAGGTAATAATATTTTATATATTATTAAGGAATTAAATTTATCACTCTACCATCAATTTGTATCACATCACATGATGCATAGTGATTAGGATAAATTATTTTATCAAATGATATCGTAGAATCAATGTGTCAGTGGTAGAAATCCAACTTTTGGAAATCGAAAATATTGAAAGACATTGTGAGTTTGACATCTGTTAAAGGTAAACTTATGGTATATTGATCCTAGTGACATAAATAGATAAGATGTGGAACACTATTCAGATTATCAATATAATTATTGATTTTATTAATGCAAATCGAGGTGTTAGAAAGCTAAGATATTGATTCATATCGATTTAATTGATATGGATCAAGGAGGAACAAATTTTTTGAAATATCTCACGTCTAAACAGTATGGCCTCGATGGGGTTCGATATGTTGTTTAGTCATATCGATTCATGTTGGCTGTATCAATGAGGATCTATAAGACTAAAATTTGTTCAAATGTTTCATGTGTTATCAACATGATTGTGATGAAAATTGATATATTATGAGCCTAAGCACGTTGTGTATTGATCTCTATTCATTCATCAATAAAGTTAAATCTAGTTTGTGTTGATCTAGGAGATACCATGATGGAAATTGATATCATTAAAATATGAAAAAAATAAAATATAACAGTAAGGTGATGCCCTATTATAAAGCCATCACCTCATGTGGGGCTAAGGGGGTAGGGGTGGCAAAGGAGAGGGTATAGGTGGGATAACCATTATTCAAAAACCCCCATAGTAGAATTAGGGCATTTGATTTCTTTTCTTCTTTACCCCTAAAATAAGTAGTTCCTCCTTAGTTGAGGGACCATGGCCAAAAGTGGGGTCTCCACATCAATCCCTACCATTCCTTCTACAAGGTGGATTAAGGATAGAACAATAATTTTTTTTCTTGTGTGTAGCCTCCTACCCTAGTATAAATGGTTGAGTCCTCTAATGCAGTGCAACAAGCCAAGGTAAGTATGAGGATTATCAAGAAGATTGATAATAATTTTAATATGTATAATTGTTTTTTTGTATTACAAGCACCTAGGAGTGAATGCCTAAAAATTGCTTCCTAGTATCATGAAGCTAACTATTTTGAGTGGTTTGACCACACAAATGCTGCAGTGCAACAAAAATTGGAGACAATGGGGTGTGAGGCCTTTATTTAACTTTCCATTGACTAGTTCATACAAGAAGAGATTCTTAAATTCTACTAGAACCTCAAGTTGCATCTCATCAAGGTCGATCCTCCAAAGTGCTATTTGGTCTCCTTAGTAAGGAAGACATGCATGAATGTGAGGGTGGTAAAGCTCTAGGAGTGGTTTGGATTACCAACTAGGGGGGATGATGTTTCTTGGCTCAAGGCTAGCATGGAAGAGAAGTACAATATTTTTCATGAATTCATTGGTGAATGAAACTCTAGGTGGCTATAGGCAAAAGGTTTATATTTCATAAACCTTCAGGTGAAGCACCATGTGATGGCACAGGTCATTGTCATGAATGTACTAACATCCATGCACACAACCTATGTGTTGAATCTTGCACTTCATATGATGAAGGCCTTGAAGTTTGGGGAGGAACCAAAATTTTCTTATCTCTTGATCAAGTATCTTGTTGATTATCACAATGATGATTCCTTGAGCCTTTTCTTTTCATTCCTCATCTCTGCCATTCTCTAGAAGTTGAGGTACCAAAACTTTAAATGGAAATGAAGGTACATCTTACAGTCCTCAAAAAGGATAAGTTCATATGGTCTTTGAAGATTTATACAAAGGTTTGTCCATTTGAGAAGAAATTGAATACTTCAAGCTATTCATTGGCACCTGAGGCTAGTGAAGTTTTAAAGTTCCTATAGGAGGTCCACAACTAGCTTCAAGAGGTTTGATCTACCCAATAGGAGATTCTAACAATGCTAGTGAGGGTTAGCTCAACCCTCATCACCATGGATAAGAGAATGATGAACATTGGAAAATATGTCCACCCTCAAATCTAGGATGATGATGAAGGGGTAGAGCCCTCTCATTTTGAAGAAGATATGGAGGTTGATCAAGGATCAAAGGATTGATCCTTAGCTTAGTTATCATTTTGTATTTTTTGTTTGTTTGTTGGTATGGCTGTGTAGCCATTGTGGGGATATGAACAATTTAATTTTTGTTTTTAAAAATTAGAATTATAATGAATGGTTAATGTCGTTTTTGTTTTTGAATATGCATATATATATATATATTAATAAAGGATATAAATGTGAATGTGATGCTGATATATATTGAATTTTTGTTCAACTGTTTTTGCTTGCCATTCTATTAGCTATATTATGTAGGTTAAAAATTGATATATAATGGAAAATTTATATATTTAATCACCCTAGTTGACCAAGCAGTGGCCAAAGACTACTTGGGGACTATGATGAAACCCCAATTGTTCTAGTTTCAATGAATTAAAAGCATAACATTTTATTTTTTTTCTATTTTACCTTATCGAAGATCCTCAATTTTTGTGATGGCTATAGATAAGTGCTAATTATCTTATTGAGTCTATGTTATCATAGGTCACCACTGAATTGGTGGAAATTGATCCAAATTATATCAATTTTAGTAGCTAGAGCAACAAGATTTGATAACATTCAATTATGGAGCAAGTACCTCACTATGGAATCAAGATATCAATCTACACCACTAAAGCAATCTAAATCAGTCATTCAAGAACACAGAGACTGTGATATAGTTTGATACCTTGTAATCAATTAACATTGAATTCTTCGATGCAAATATATTTTCAAAATAATTATATTTTCTTTATTTTTTTCAAATATTATTTTGTAGAAATGAAGGAGTTGTATTTTTTAGGGGCTTTTTGGCCAAACGCTGAAGAAACCCATGCCAAATTGAATCCCCTCTTAAGTTCTTGTATTGAAAAGTTACTGAGGAAGATTGTTGAAACCTTGTGATAATCAAAAACCATTAGAATTATTATGAGGCTATGAAGTTGCTACATTGTAATGTTAATAGATTAAGGTGACATATTAGGTGACATCTCCTTTGTAATATTCTAAAATTTATGTTAATTTTATATTTTTTGAATTTGGTTTAATTAGTTTGTTTTCACCTTTGAACTTAAGAATAGAAGTTAGGGTGAAGAATGTGATTTTACTTATGAGTGACACTTATAAGTTTGGGATTTAAATTGGATTTGGATCTAATCGTTTATTGTCATGATGATCTCTTTAACTTTGAAACATTCCTCCACAAATACGACTCACAAGTTAGTCACATATGAGGTTATGTCTCTAAAATAAAGGTAACTTAGCACCAAACTTTGGTTAGCTCATCAAGCATGGTTAAAATCACTAAGGAAAAGCTCAAATTAAAACTAGTATGAGAGCTATTTCAGTAAAATAATGAATTCTATAATTGAATCAATTATGGGAAGAATACACATTAAAGAAGTTTTAAAATATAATGAATCATGCTAAGTAAAGCTCTCTAAATTAGGTTGATAAAAGCTCATCTAAATCATGAAAATTACTAGTTGAGGAGCTACAAATTCAAAGAATGAGAGAATTTATTAATAAAATAATCATCCAATGCCCTACAATTATATGAATAGGACATGATGCAACTGTAGATTTTAATTTCTATAATGGTTGTAACAGCTAGAAGCTGCTATATAAAGCCTAAAGTAGATTTGTTAAAAAAGAAATCTGAACATCTAGAAAGAGAGAAGAAGGAAGAATTAAGATAAAAAAAGGATTGTAAAGACTATTTAATAGAATGAGATTTTAGATAGGTTCTTTTATCTCTTTTAGCTTTGTTTAGTATTTTATATTTGTAGTTGGTTAGCTTCTCCTTTTTGTTTAGCATGAAAGCTGCATAGTCATACATCAATGGATCATTAGTTTTGGAATAGGCTATTTTCTTTATGAGTTGAGGCTTAGATTATTTTTATTATTTTGGTTGGATGAGATAACTTTCATGAGTGTCAGTCCTTAACCACTATAGCATAAAATTATTATCATCTTCATGCATTTTTGAACTTTATGAATAATTTTGTTTCTTGAGTTTCCTACTTTGTTTAGTAAAGCTTTTGCAATTTTACTTTGGGAAGTTAGCTAGCATATAGTTTAAAACTTGAGATTGAAATTTTCTATAAAACCATCCATTTGTCATATGTGTGTTGAGTAATGAATAAAAGCTAGACTTATTAGAATACTATTCAAATTTTTAAAATCATGCTAAAAGACTACCAAAAGAAATAGACCTTGATTTTATATAAGACAAAAATTCTTAAGTTATTTCTTTCTATTTTCCTAGATAAATCTTTCTTATTATATACCTAAAGTCACATTTGCTTATTAACACTAGTAGATTCTATTTGGGGGCATCCATGTCTTAGTGGTACTAGAGATGAGCAAACCACCTAAAACAAATTTATTAAAGTTGTTCCTTATGGTAGAGTTGATTTTTTTTATGCTACAATAGCCTTAACTAGCACTAGAAGGAGAGTTAACCTTCATACAACAACATTTTCTTTTAGTGTTAGAAGTAGGCTATAACAACTTTGATTGGTGTTGGAAGGAGGACCTCTTGTTATTCATAAAATAGTTTATAGTTTATTAGGTTATAATACATAAAAGTTAATGATAAATAAATTTAGTTATTTTAGCTCATGTGTGGTTCTTCAAGTGAATAAGAAAATTTTAAAAGTCCAACAAATACATTTAACCTTGATACTAGAACCATGTCCAGAGAAGCTAAAACTATAATTAGGAATTCAAGTATTGGAATTAAAACATGACATACTAGGCAATCACCAATACTTAAGGGCTTGTCTTTTAAAAGGAAAGTTAAATTACAAATAGGATCACCTAGTATAACATAGAATTTACAAATAATGTCAAACTTACTCCCTATTAATCCATTCTAACTACCCATACCTTTGATGTTTAATGCTAACTATGATATTCCTATAGTAGCCTATAAGTACTTGCGAGAGCTGTATATTCTCTGTAAAGCTTATTTGGTAGAAGAATATTTATAGTTATTTGAACTAGCCCTTGTCCATGTAAATATTCAACACCTAGGTCAAGTAGGTAGGTTGTTTGTAGGTAACCTTAGAAACATGGCCTAGATTTGGCACTCAAACTTGTATAACAATAGTATTACTAGTTGGGATGATATGAAAACATTATTTATAGCCTAGTTTGATAATCAAATTAAGCAACATAAATTATAGAATGACCTAGTTCAAATAAAGCAAGGAAACAATAAATAAGTAATAGAATTTAACATTAAGTTTTAGAGAGTTTGACTAGTTTTGTCCAAGAAATGAGGTTTTAAGAAATACCTATCTAAAAGATATAGATCATAGAATCTCAATTTGGTTATGAAGGACCTCAAATATCAATAATTTATTAGGCCTTTATAGTAAGGCTATAGAATTAGAAAGAAGACTAAATTTAATCCATGACAATATTGATCTTTCTATAAAAGATTCTTAAAAAGGAATATTTCCACTCCAAAGTTTAACTTAATCCAAGATGTTACCTTTAATCATTAGCTCTATAGAATTTTGAAATGAAAAATTTGGTAAAAACAAAATTTCAAAAGAAATGTTGAGAAAAATTATCAAGTTAGAAAAGGCTATGTCAAAAGTAGGAATTAAGAAAGAAAATTCAAAAAGTTAGATATTTGAGAAAAATTTGAAGACACTAAATCAAGTAAAGGATTAGTTGATTCCAACCTAATAGAATTTGAAGAGGAGTTTAAAGAGTCTGCATACATAGGAGTACATTACATAGAAATGTCATCTAGTGATGATACATTTGAGGATTTAGAGTCAGGATAATCTTTTAGTGATGATTTCAATAACAATGAGGAACCTAGATACGAGCTTAGGAGTACAAAAGAAAAGTTACCACATCTAGGCCACCAAATACAATACTTAAACCTACTAAAAAACATAAGGTTTTTGAAGAAAAATAAAATTCAAAGGAGAAATATCAACCTAATGAAGAAGATCACCATGATCATCTCCTAAGAATATTTTAAAAGCTAGGATTTTATGATGAAGGAAAATATGATATAATAGAAGGTTTAAAAAAGATTAAATTCAATATTAGCCTGTATCAACTACTTTAAATGGAAGTACATTTCAAAAGAATTTTAGAAGAAAATAAAAATAAGAAGTGAGTGATGTTTCTACAAACTACATACTAATGATAAAGTTGCTAGTAAAACTTAGGTTGTAAGTAATAGAAATGTTTCTCATTTCCTATTGATTCTTAAGTTGAAGGGTAGATATTTGCATAATTATCCAGTCAATTCAAGAGCCACTTATACTTTAATGTCTATCAAAATATGTGATCAAATGAGATTAAAACCCAAATAATCAAATAATTTTTTTTTCCAATTTGTTAAAAGTAGAGTAAGGATAGTAGGTCAATTACCAAACATGCTACTTTAGTTAGATTCAGATTTCAGGATCAAAAGTAGAGTTACTATTCAAGTAGCAGATATCCCTTATACTTATAGCTTATTATTAAGCAAAAGTTGGAGTCAAAATTCCTCTAGATATATAGCTACTGATTACTCACACATGTGGTTACCATGGAATGATAAACCATATGTGTATAGTAAGCTATTAACGATAAAAATATATGACTTTAGACTAGAAAAATAGAAGAGTTGAATCAAGAGAAGTTGAATTAGAAGCCATCTCAATTTGAGAAATATAGGTTATGCATTTTGATAATCAAACATAAAAATTCTAGTAGTTATATTTTGATGGAGCTTGTAATTTAAGAGGATCATGAATTGGTATTATTCTAAATGGTCCATGCTATATGGTTGAAATTTCCATGTACTAATAATAGAGTTGAGTATGAAGCTTTATGTAGAGGCTTGAGAATGACACATGAAATATAAATGATCAAATTAGTAGTTAAAGGAGACTTAAAACTCTTATGTGTTCAAGTTGAAGGAAGGTGTAGTAGATTCAGTTAGCTTATACTATAATACAAAGAGTGCTTATCCTACATCACTTTTGTTATCCCCTTTAAGAAACAATCTCATAGCCTAATTATAACCTCCCTTATCCTAAATGACAATGGTGACTAATGTTTGATACTCATGCATTGTGGTCATTTAACATCTTCTTCATCATGCTCCACCATAAAGTTCATTGGATGTAACACATCTCATTCAACAAGAAAACCAAACTAAGTTTAGCATTGGTAATGAAACCCAATGAAGGTTTC